>CM042383.1:32081805-32211805 GCA_023634145.1 Thymallus thymallus
GAATTTAAAACAATGTCATGCATCATCATCCCATGTATCTGTACACAGAGGTGCATTTCACTGAGGTTACAATCCAAGTCTATGTTGCATCAAATAAGCCGTATACACTGAGTGGACAAAACATTACATAGACTGACCAGGTGAGTTCAGGTGAAAGCGATGATCGCTTATTGATGTCACTTGTTAAATCCACTTCAATCAGTGTAGATGAAGGGGAGGAGACAGGTTAAAGAAGGGTTTTAAAGCCTTGAGAAAATTGAGACATGGATTGTGTATGTGTGCCATTCAGAAGGTGAATGGGCAAGACCAACAATTGAAGTGTCTTTGAAAGGGGTATGGTAGGAGGTGCCAGGCGCACTGGTTTGTGTCAAGAACTGCAACACTGCTGTGTTTTTCACACAACAGTTTCCCATGTGTATCAAGAATGGTCCACCACCCACATGTTGTTTTGTACACTCAGCGTGTTAAGAACCAGTTCAGTCCTCCTCCTTGTTTTTTCTTTGTACATGAACAGACAGTATAGTAAAATTCCACAATGCTGCCGCAACCTTTTCTGTGTTCTTCCTCTGTGTTACATGTGTAAACCCTCCTCCCCTGTCTGTCTCCCCTCATCTCCCCCTCTCCCTCCACCTCAGTGTCTAATTAGCCCTTAATTAACAAGATACACTGATCGCTAATTATCTCGCCTCATCCTTCTGACTGCCACATCCATCTCTCCCGCCATCGGCAGGCAGGTCCCGTCTCTCTCACCAGCTTCCAATCAGGCAAGCCACGGATGCCTCCCTGCCTGCCTCCCTTTACTAATTCATGGGATAGGCAGCACCGTGTGGGGTCCTTCCCTCCGGTTCCAGTCTCGACAGCCACACAACACAACATATCCCGACTTCACTTCTTCTATAGTTATAGCTATTGTTCCACAGAATGCATTTTTCATTTAGAGTATATTTATATTTTTTATTAAATTAAGTGATAATGATTTTCTTTGCAACAAAATCATGTCAATTAAAACTTAATTGATTAACTATTCCCGACACTAATTCTCAAACAAAATAAGTCCTTGGATGATTAGGTCAATTTAGGTAGGGCAGCAGGTAGCCTTAGTGGTTAGAGCGTTGGGCCAGTAACCAAAAGGTCGCTGGTTTGAATACCCGAGCCGACAAGGTGAAAAACCTGTCGATGTGTCCTTGACCAAGGCACTTAACCCTAATTTGCTCCAGGGGCTGACCCTGTAGGTAGGCCGTCATTGTACATAAGAATTTGTTCTTAACTGACTTGCCTAGTTAAATAAATGTTTATTAAATAAATAAAGGTAAATTATCTACATGGTATAAATCAATAGCCTCAAGTATGAATAAATACTATAAATGAGCACTTGTCACCACACACATTAAGCCCAACTAGAGATAATAGAGTGAAAGTGTAACAGCTATGCCCTACTCCTTAGGCTGTAGTAAAAACAACTAGAGATGATAGAGTGAAAGTGTAACAGCTATGCCCTACTCCTTAAGTAAGTAGTCCTAGTAAAAACAAGACTGTAATCAACTACACTATAATCTCTGCTGGATATTCTCCAAGACATACTAGACTAGAAGCAATAATTTAGCAACAGTCTAATATAACTTAATCTACTCACAGCAAAGACTGTTATAAAAGGGTAGCAGTCAAACACTTTGTTTTGGTAAAAGTCACATTTAGTTTGTTAATTGTAATAAGATGATTGACAAACATCACACACATCAGGCCTTTTTATTTAACAATTACGAGACGTTATAAAAAAACTATTTCTGATTGAGGGTTAACAACAATAACAGTAGCTAGATATAATATACTGTGGAAAGTAAACTAAGTGGTGCTGTACTCTTGTTAGGATAATACGTACTTCTCATTAGCGGGAGTAATAAGTGTATCAAATTCACATAATCATGTCTAATTAGTATCAGTGTTTATCTTGTTGGGCCCGGGAATATTTATCTCCAGGTCCCAGAGGGAGGGAGCGGGATTGCAGTAGAGAGGGAGAGAGAGGGAACCATGCTGGGGAGCGCTGGCTGAATTAGCATCCCCAAATCAGGGCATTGGTGAGGGGAAAGAGAAGGAGGGGGGTTTGAACCCCAGGAAACATTTAGAACAAATTTAACTTTCTAGAGTGTAAGTGAGAGATAAATCCTCAGATTTAGTGAGCAGGTTAGGACAGATTCCAACATATTAGAACAACATGCCTTTTCGCCTGGAAAATAGTGGCATCATTGAACAGTGATTAGTATTATTCCTATATTTAATGTACAGTGAATTCGGAAAGTATTCAGAACCCTTGACTTTTTCCCCATTTTGTTTCCAGGCTTATTCTAAAACGGATTAAATAGTTTTTTTCCTCATCAATATACACACAATACCCAATAATGACAAAGCAAAAACAGTTTTTTTGAAATATTTGCACATTTATTAAATATGAAAAACTGAAATATCACATTTACATAAGTATTCAGACCGTTTACTCAGTATAATAGTGAAGACATCAAAACTTAAAAAAAAACACATGGAATCATGTAGTAACCAAAAAAGTGTCAAACAAACATTTTATATTCTTCAAAGTAGCCACCCTTTGCCTTGATGACAGCTTTGCACACTCTTGTCATTTTCTCAACCACCTTCACCTGGAATGCTTTTCCAACAGTCTTGAAGGAGTTTCCACATATGCTGAGCACAGTTGGCTGCTTTTCCTTCACTCTGCGGTCGAACTCATCCCAAACCATCTCATTTGGGTTGAGGTCAGGTGATTGTGGAGGCCTGGTCATCAGATGCAGCACTCCATCACTCTCCTTCTTGGTCAAATATCAAGAAGGAGCCACACAGCCACACAGGCTGGAGGTGTGTTTTCGGTCATTGTCCTTTTGAAAAACAAAAATGATAGTCCCACTATGCGCAAACCAGATGGGATGGTGTATCTCTGCAGAATGCTGTGGTAGCCATGCTGTTTAAGTGTGCCTTGAATTTTAAGTAAATCACTGACAGTGTAACCAGCAAAACACCATCACACCTCCTCCTCCATGCTTCACGGTGGTAACCCCACATGCAGAGACCATCCGTTCACCTACTCTGCGTCTCACAAAGACATGGCGGTTGGAACCAAAAATCTCAAATTTTGACTCATCAGACCAAAGGACAGATTTCCACCGGTCTAATGTCCATTGCTCGTGTTTCTTGGCCCAAGCAAGTCTCTTCTTCTTATTGGTGTCCTTTAGTAGTGGTTTCTTTGCAGCAATTTGACCATGAAGGCCTGATTCACAGAGTCTCCTCTGAACAGTTGATGTTACATTTATTTGGGCTGCAATTTCTGAGGCTGGTAACTCTAATGAACTTATCCTCTGCAGCAGAGGTAACTCTGGGTCTTCCATTTCTGTGGCGGTCCTCATGAGAGCCAGTTTCATCATAGCACTTGATGGTTTTTGCGACTGCACTTGAAGAAATGTTCAAAGTTCTTGACATTTTCCAGATTGACTGACCTTCATGTCTTAAAGTAATGATGGACTGTTGTTTCTCTTTGCTTATTTGAGCTGTTCTTGCCATAATATGGACTTGGTCTTTTACCAAATAGGGCTATCTTCTGTATATCACCCCTACCTTGTCACAACACAACTGATTGGCTCAAAGATTTAAGGATTAAAATTTCACAAATTAACTTTTAACAAGGCACACCTGTTAATTTAAACCCATGCCAGGTGACTACCTCATGAGAGAATGCCAAGAGTATGCAAAGCTGTCATGAAGGCAAAGGGTGGCTACTGAAAATGTTAATATATTTGGATTTGTTTAACACTTTTTTGGTTACTACATGATTCCATATAAGTTATGTCATAGTTTTGATGTCTTCACTATTATTCTACAATGTAGAAAATAATAAAAATAAAGAAAATTGGGATGGTTTGGGGATGCTATGCTGCCTCAGGACCTGGACAACCTGCCAGGACCTGGACAACAAAACCATTAATTCTGCTCTGTATCAGAGAATTCTACAGGAGAACGTCAGGCCATCAGTCTGTGAGCTGAAGGTCAGCTGGGTCAGGCAGCAAGACAACGACCCAAAACACACAATCAAGTCTACATGAAAATGGCTAAAAAGCAACACATTTGAAGTTTTTGAATGGTCTTGTCAAAGTCCAGACATAATCCCAATTAAGATGTTGTGGCAGGATTTGAAACTAGCATTTTTAAGTCAGTTAAGAACACATTCTTATTTACAATGACGGCCTACCTACAGGGTCAGCCCCTGGAGCAAATTAAGGTTAAGTGCCTTGCTCAAGGACACAGACAGGGTTTTCACCTTGTCGGCTCGGGTATTCGAACCAGCGACCTTTATTGGTCCAACACTCTAACCACTAGGCTACCTGCCGCCCAAAGTTCATGCTTGAAAACCCACAAATGTCGCTGAGTTAAAGCAGTTCTGCATGGAAGAGTGTTGATCAGTGAGAGACTGATCAACAACTACAGGAAGAGTTTGGTTGGACTCAATGCAGCTAGTTGGTTGGTACAACCAGTTATTGAGTGTAAGGAGGCAACTACTTTTTCACACAGGGGCATTGGGTGTTGCATAACTTTGTTTATGAAATAAATGAAATAACTATGTCATTGTTGCGTTATTTGTTTACTCAGGTAACCTTTATCTAACATTAGGTTTTGGTTGAAGATCTGCTAACATTCAGTATCAAACATTTTTCTTAAAGACAAAGACCACAACCTGGAGGTAAAGAGTAAAGGTTTAAACAGCTTTATATTTGTATTAGTGGCACAGAGATGTACAATAAATTGGCATGAGATTCCAAATAATTGCCATATATGTTTCTACGCACATGGAGTGTTGTACGACTAACTTCCTAAACAGTATGATAACTTTAACACATTAAGGAAACCTCAACGGACTGTTCAAAACAGAATTTATATAATTCTGGGAACATAGGAATAACATTCTAAGAACATTGAGGGAATGTTTTGTGCACCTGGATACAAACATTGTAAGAATGTAATCACAGCTGGACAGATGTTATGTTTTGGGAACCTAAAATAAATGTTTTACAAACTTTTAAATAACATAAAAAATTGTTATGGGAATGTTTTTGCAACATCAGGCAAATGTTTTTACAACCAAATAGAAACTTTGTAATAATCAGCACAACTGGACTGTTTTTTTGTTTTGGGAACATGTCTTCCCACCAGACCATTCCCACAACCTAATGAAACATTACGGGAACCTTCAAAGAACAGACAAAATGTGTTCTGGGAACGTTTTTGCAACGTCAGGCAAATGTTTTATACAAACACTGTATAATCATCAGCAGTTTTTGGGTTATGAGAACATTTGCCGCAACCTAACGAATGTTCTGGGAGCTTTCACAGAACCAATTTGGGTTTTCTGGGTTGATTGACCATTTTAAATGTTTTAGTTAAAGCTGCAATACATAACCTTTTGGGCGACCCGACCAGATTCACATAAGAATGTGGGTTAAAGAAGTGGTAGAATCTGTTCTGTAAGTGGGTTTATTCTATGCTTCCTGTTCTTAACTTTACTTTTTGCTACTTTAACTTTCAGTTTTGTAGACAGCTGAAAATACTATATTTTTTGGTTATGGGAAATATATTTTACAGGGGTTTAGATAGTACAATGATTATCTACACTATACTTGCTTGTTTTTTCACGTAAGCTGAAACCAGAAAATTGCAGAGTGATATCTGCATAGAGCACAGTTAAGGGCAGACCAGGAAAAACAAGATTAAAAGCTTTGAAATGTTGACAAGACATATAATACTGTAGTCTAATATGTGTGCTAATACTATTTCTATGGGGCAGATAGAGAAGAGCTCTCCCCTGACGCGACCAGCTGATTATAACTCCGCTGTAATTACATTATCTGCTGCTTTATGCAGGAGTGGTCTAGGTCTACTCTGTGGGGACTAATTGATGGATTCATGTTTAATTCATTATTCATTAGCATTACATCTGACAATTAGACATGATTGTTACTTGAATTTTAAATATGAATCCAAGCAGGGTTTGTGTATTTATATAGCAATCATTTTTTTCCCCTTTTTTGGAAGGCCAAGAGTCATACTACTTGTTAGAATGTGTTGGAGGGCCAGTAAGAAATAAATCCAATGAAAACATCCAAATCCTAGCAGCAGTACTTTGCCTTGTTTATCAGTTTATGTGGTTTTGGTGTTGTTGTCGTGAATGTAAAAATGGTACACTCTCTGTCCATGTTTGAACATTCATATTTTCCACCCTCCACCTCAAGGAACCACATTATTGTTATCACCGTGATATCACCATGTTCATTTTGTCATTCTGTCTCAGACATGTGGCACATTGGGGGCCCTCACTTTAATTGCCCAGGGCATTATTTCCAGCCGTCCATTCTCCATTGGTAAATGTCTGGAGGTAAATGTTTGTAGTGATGAAATACAGCCCCTATCCTGAGACAATCACACACCAATTACCTGTCAAAGCTATTCAACTGGCTATTCGTATAGGCTGAATTTACACACGGTACGGTGCCTTCAGAAAGTATTCACACCCTTTGACTTTTCCACATTTTGTGGTGTTACAGACTGAATTTAAAATTGATCAAATGTAGATTGTGTGTCACTGATCTACCCACAATGCACCATGATGTCAAAATGGAGTTATATTTGTAGAATTGTTCTTGAAAAAATAAAATAATGTAGAGCTGAAATGTCTTGATTCAATAAGTATTCAACCCCTTTTGTTATGGCAAGCCTAAATTAATTCAGGAGTAAAAATGTGCTTAACAAGTCACATAATAAGTTGCATGGACAATAATAGTGTTGAACATGATTTTTGAATGACTACCTAATCTCTGTTCCCCACAAATACAATTATCTGTAAGGTCCCTCAGTCGAGCAGTGAATTTCAAACACAGGTTCAACCACAAAGACCAGGTTTTACAATGCTTTACAAAGAAGGGCACCGGTTGGTCGATGTGTAAAAAGCAGATGCTGAAAATCCCTTTAATCATGCTGAAGTTATTAATTAGGCTTTGGATGGTGTATCAATACACCCAGTCACAACAAAGATACAGGCATCCTTCCAAACTCAGTTGCTGGAGAGAAAGGAAACTGCTCAGGAATTGCACCATGAGGACAATGGTGACTTTAAAACAGTTACAGAGTTTAATGGTTGTGATAGGAGAAAACTGAAGATGGATCAACAACATTGTAGTTACTCCACAATACTAACCTAAATGACAGAGTGAAAAGAAGGAAGCCTGTAGAGAATACAAATATTCCAAAACCTGCATCCTGTTTGCAACAAGGCTCTTAAGTAATACTGCAAAAAATGTGGCAAAGAACTGAACTTTTTGTCCTGAATACAAAGAGAAGCACAGGCAAAGTCCTAGAGGAAAACCAGTTTCAGTCTGCTTTCCAGCAGACACTGGGAGACAAATTCATCTTTCAGCAGGACAATAACCTAAAACTCAAAGCCAAATCTACACTGGAGTGTCTTATCAAGACAACATTGAATATTCCTGAGTGGCCTAGTTACAGTTTTGACTTAAATCAGCTTGAAAAACTGGCAAGACTTGAAAATGGTTGACTTGCAATGATCAACAATCAACTTGACAGAGCTTGATACATTTGAAAAATAATAAAAGGGTAAATATTGTACAATCCAGGTTTGCAAAGCTTTTAGAGACTTACCCAATAAGACTCGCCGCCAAAGGTGCTTCTACAAAGTATTGACTCAGGGGTGTGAAAAAGTATGTAAATGAGATCTTTCTCTATTTCATTTTCAGTAAATTTGCAAACATTTCTAAAAACATGTTTTCACTTCATCATTACGGGGTATTGTGTGTAGATGGGTGAAAAAAATATATTTTTTTGCTCTAACACAACAAAATGTGGAATGAATACTTTCTGAAGGCACTTTTTTATTAGGTTAATAAATGATTGCACCTGAGCTGTAAGGCTCTCTTTATTTTCCAAGTTTTCTACTCCGCTAGCCAGGACCTCGCCTAAACAGGTGTGCATTTCTTTCACCTCCAGAGTTCCGCCAACTTTACCATACCACCTACTTTTTTCCCGCCTCTTCCTTGTATCTCAAAGGTATTGTCGGTATCAAAGCCTAAACTTGTATTTCGCATAAAGACCTAGTATTCATTTCGGTAAACTTCTGCCTACGAGTTAGTATAAATGTAGAGATAACGCTGAGACTGCATTGGCATGAACTATGCTCTTAATCTCTTGATGGTTGCTAGGCAGCGCCATAACCATCCTCCTGCCAGTTCTACATTTCGCAAGGCATGCCACTTCTCACGTCTCTTCGCATAGCCCACCACTAAGCATGTCCTGTTTTCTTAAACACAATTGTATTGATCCATAAAGATTTACTGTGGGAATAAATATCACTGAATGACGAAAATATTGGAATAAAGTAGGCTAATGCAATTGAAGGCATGTATCAAATTGTTGCTTACTGAAACTCCCAAAGTCATCCAATCGTTGTAATGAATTTGAAGCAAAAGCCTACCCACCTGTGGTCACCTAGATGTTAGCTTTAGCACCGTTTTGATTTGGACAGTTTCATCCTGCTGCTTTAAGACAAGCGTGGGGACTCGTCTTGATAAATCAACCAGTGTTAATGGATAAATCAACCAGTGTTAATGCAATAATGTATTCCAAATCAAGTGTAGGCCTATTATTTTGCTCGATCGATCGAGGCAACTCCAAAACCCCGGAGGGGTGACAGCGGTTCCACAGGTTCCCGTGCCACAAGTTGTGTGGGAAAAATATTACTTGTGATTCCATTATATTCTTATATATATTTATATGTATTTATTAAAATAGATTCCTAACCACATTGACACAGCACTACTACCACCCGTCTCCAGCAGGAGGTATAAAAGGTGTATGCAGGCAAGAATGTGGTATAAATGGGCCTGTTAGTAAAGACGTCATTTAACCATTGGCCATTTTTTTTACAGACAAAATACCGTAAATTCTATGTGGAAGCAGCATCAGAGAGCCAGTAAACATGTGCATATGTGGCTTATAGAAATGTGGCTTATACTGGTATTTAAACATTTTATAAAAATGTGTTAATTTGACAAATCTAACCCTAAGTGTGTAGGAGAGAGAGAGGACTGTCTCTCTAAGTGGAGGCGATGGATTAGCAGGTAGCTACAGAGCGGCGGCAGCACTAATGTCGTCTTGACTCTCATTTCTCTTTGGGCCGACGCGGCCATGCATGCCCTCAGAGGGCTGATGAGTCGTGACGCCGAGGCCTGACCCAACCGTGGAGTTGTTGCCATTATGTACAAGTAGAAGCATAATGAGGCATTACTACTAATGTGGGGGACCGAGGGAGGGAGGGAGGGAGGGAGGGAGGAAGGGAGGGAGGGAGGGAGGGAGGGAGGGAGGGAGGGAGGGAGGGAGGGAGGGAGGGAGGGAGGGAAGGAGGGAGGGAAGGAAGGAGGGAGGGAAGGAGGGAGGGAGGGAGGTAAGCAGCACATTATCAACGGCTGGGGCCGTGTAATCCACCACCACTATCACTACTCACTAACACCACCTGTCTGACCGCCATATGTATGTATGTGTGTGTGTGTGTGTGTGTGTGTGTGTGTGTGTGTGTGTGTGTGTGTGTGTGTGTGTGTAATGTATGTGTGTATGTAAGTATGTATGTATGTATGTATGTATGTCTGTATGTACAGTGGGGAGAACAAGTATTTGATACACTGCAGATTTTGCAGGTTTTCCTACTTACAAAGCATGTAGAGGTCTGTAATGTTTATCATAGGTACACTTCAACTGTGAGAGACGGAATCTAAAAAAATCCAGAAAAACACATTGTATGATTTTTTAGTAATTAATTTCCATTTTATTGCATGACATAAGTATTTGATCACCTACCAACCAGTAAGAATTCCGGCTCTCACAGACCTGTTAGTTTTTCATTAAGAAGCCCTCCTGTTCTCCACTCATTACCTGTATTAACTGCACCTGTTTGAACTCGTTACCTGTATAAAAGACACCTGTCCACACACTCAATCAAACAGACTCCAACCTCTACACAATGGCAAAGAACAGAGAGCTGTGTAAGGACATCAGAGATAAAATTATAGACCTGCACAAGGCTGGGATGGGCTACAGGACAATAGGCAAGCAGCTTGGTGAGAAGGCAACAACTGTTGGCGCAATTATTAGAAAATGGAAGAAGTTCAAGATGACGGTCAAACTCCCTCGGTCTGGGGCACCATGCAAGATCTCACCTCGTGGGGCATCAATGATCATGAGGAAGGTGAGGGATCAGCCCAGAACTACACGGCAGGACCTGGTCAATGACCTGAAGAGAGCTGGGACCACAGTCTCAAAGAAAACCATTAGTAACACACTACGCCGTCATGGATTAAAATCCTGCAGCGCACGCAAGGTCCCCCTGCTCAAGCCAGCGCTTGTCCAGGCCCGTCTGAAGTTTGCCAATGACCATCTGGATGATCCAGAGGAGGAATGGGAGAAGGTCATGTGGTCTGATGAGACAAAAATAGAGCTTTTTGGTCTAAACTCCACTCGCCGTGTTTGGAGGAAGAAGAAGGATGAGTACAACCCCAAGAACACCATCCCAACCGTGAAGCATGGAGGTGGAAACATCAATCTTTGGGGATGCTTTTCTGCAAAGGGGACAGGACGACTGCACCGTATTGAGGGGAGGATGGATGGGGCCATGTATCGCGAGATCTTGGCCAACAACCTCCTTCCCTCAGTAAGGGCATTGAAGATGGGTCGTGGCCGGGTCTTCCAGCATGACAACGACCCGCAACACACAGCCAGGGCAACTAAGGAGTGGCTCCGTAAGAAGCATCTCAAGGTCCTGGAGTGGCCTAGCCAGTCTCCAGACCTGAACCCAATAGAAAATCTTTGGAGGGAGCTGAAAGTCCGTATTGCCCAGCGACAGCCCCGAAACCTGAAGGATCTTTATGGAGGAGTGGGCCAAAATCCCTGCTGCAGTGTGTGCAAACCTGGTCAAGAACTACAGGAAACGTATGATCTCTGTAATTGCAAACAAAGGTTTCTGTACCAAATATTAAGTTCTGCTTTTCTGATGTATCAAATACTTATGTCATGCAATAAAATGCAAATTAATTACTTAAAAATCATACAATGTGATTTTCTGGATTTTTGTTTTAGATTCCGTCTCTCACAGTTGAAGAGTACCTATGATAAAAATTACAGACCTCTACATGCTTTGTAAGTGGGAAAACCTGTAAAATCGGCAGTGTATCAAATACTTGTTCTCCCCACTGTATGTGTGTATGTATGTATGTGTGTGTGTGTGTGTGTGTGTGTGTGTGTGTGTGTGTGTGTGTGTGTGTGTGTGTGTGTGTGTGTGTGTATGTATGTATGTATGTAATGTATGTAATGTATGTATACAGCCCAGAGCAAGAGGAAGACTGGTTTACAATGTATAAGGAAGGAGATGTACAGCGAGCACAGGCACACACCGCCCCCTCCCTGTGCCTTTCCCACATACAGCACATCTCATACGATTGATTAAAACTGATGGGCCTCATTAATACTTTGATACAATGCATCTGTCGTGGGCGACACCACTGGTATTAATGAAGGGGATCATATTTAAAACGGTCCCGCTGAACACTCAGACAGTGGAAAGGGAATTAAGCTTGCACACTCTTTCACTCAGACACACGGGTTCATTCATTTACTCTCTTTCCCTCCCTCCCTCCCTCCCTCCCTCCCTCCCTCCCTCTACCCCCTGTGATTATAAAGGTCTTTAGATCCAGGAAGTGAATGAATTACCAGAGGCAGAGACAGGGTTGTGATTCAGACGCCATGAATGACAAATGACCCTTTTGTTCACTTCATCAATTGCATGCCTAATGAAATCAAACTCACGCCGATCGTATCATCAGGAGAGGAGAGGAGAGGAGAGGAGAGGAGAGGAGAGGAGAGGAGAGGATGCTCCAACGGGAGAAGACCTGCCGTGATTTGTAACCTTTCTATCCTAAGTGGAGATTAACGCAAATCGTCTCGTATTGTTCCCCTCCCGGACGCAAGAAAATGGAATCTCTTTGTGTCAGAAAGATATCCTTTACAAGCCCTGTATTTACAACAGAGTGAAACTACACAGTGGACAGAACTTATTTCCATGACAGACTGACCAGGTGAATCCAGGTGAAAGTTATGATCCATTAATGATGTCACCTGTTAAATCCACTTCAATCAGTGTAGATGAAGGGGAGGAGACAGGTTAAACAAGGATTTTGAAGCATCAAGACAATTAAGACATGGATTGTGTATGTGTGCCATTCAGAGGGTGAATGGGCAAGACAAAAGATTTAAGTGTCTTTGAAAGGGGTATGGCAGTAGGTGCCAGGCGCACCTGTTTGTGTCAAGAACTGCAACGCTGCTGGGGTTTTCATGCTCAACAGTTTCCTGTGTGTATCAAGAATGGTCCACCACCCAAAAGACATCCACACAACTTAACACAACAGTGGGAAGCATTGGAGTCAACATGGGCCAGCATCCTTGTGGAGTCCATGCCACCTTGTTCGAATTGCAAAATGTAGGTGTGTATATACCCATGCAAAATGTAGGGGCGTTTATACCCATGCAACAAAGGGCTGGGCCACAAGTGGTCTCTTCTGGCCGGTCTGTCTGTTCCACTCCTGCACACTCCAATTAGCTACAGCCATGGCAGGAGTAAACACGGACACCACTCCTCGTCTGTCCCCCTCTGACGACCACTCTGCTAATTACTATTACTCTTAGTCCTAACCCCTAAATCCAATCACTGGCTTCTCCTCGCCTCTCTGGGCCTAGCTGCCAGAGCAGAGCAGGCCCCCTTGTACCTCCAGTGGCACAGCCAGCCAGCCATCCAACCAGCCAGGCAGCTCAATCTATTTATAGGCCTGTGTGGACTGGAAGGAAGGCATTGGTATTGACAAGACACGCAAGGCAAGCCTAGTCATTACATACAACCTTGGCTAATGGAAAAAATAAATGTCCTTCGATGGATAATTGATTATTATGAACAAATTAACAATATTTAAATGGGGATCTCATTCGTCAATTCCCTATTTAGTAATTAAAGGTCAAATCTAGTATCATTGTGTTTATTTTGTGTTAATTAAAAAGAATACATGGAGATAATTGGCTGACACTGTACCATAACCTAAATAGTTTTCACATAATTACAGCAATAAAATACATATTACATATTACATAATTCACCTATTAAGAATTCACTTTATTGTATCCTCTGGGCAGTGAATGGTATTAATGTGAAACCCCTCCTCTGAACACTTTAGTGTCCCTAGTGTCTCTTTCAGCCCTTTGAAGAACTTCTATTGATTGTCTGTTGGACTGGACATGAAGTCGATAGAGGCTTACATACATTTGGACTGGGCATCAGGTTGCTTAGCTTAAGACTTTCCAGTTGATATCCTGCAAATTACTTGGTCTGTGGTTGTTCACAGTGTTTGGTTGGGGTTTGGCTCCAGGTAGAGGTTGTTCTTATAGCCGCAGACCTAAAGTCAGATTACCTTACTCCCAAATCTGACCATAACCTTTAGGAGTAATAAATATCTGACCCTGTATCAATGGTTAGTGGGCAACTTTGACCTACTCAGTTTGTCGATGTTAAAAAAGATGCAGACCTGAGTCAAATACACTACATGACCAAAAGTATGTGGACACATGCTTGTCAAACATCTCATTCCAAAATCATGGGCATTAATATGGAGTTGGTTCCCCCTTTGCTGCTATAACAGCCTCCACTGTTCTTTGAAGGTTTTCCACTAGATGTTGGAACATTCCTGCAGGGACTTGCTTCCATTAAGCCACAAGAGCATTAGTGAGGTCAGGCACTGATGTTGGGCGATTAGGCCTGGTTCGCAGTCAGTGTTCCAATTCATCCCAAAGGTGTTCGATGGGGTTGAGGTCAGGGCTCTGTGCAGGCCAGTCAAGTTCTTCCACACCGAACTCGACAAACCATTTCTGTATGGACCTCACTTTGTGCACAGGGGCATTGTGATGCTGAAACAGGAAAGGTCCTTCCCCAAACTGTTGCCACAAAGTTGGAAGCACAGAATAATCTAGAATGTCATTGTATGCTGTAGTGTTAAGATTTTAAACCAGATTAACCATGAAAAACCATTATTCCTCCTCCACCAAACTTTACAGTTGGCACTATGCATTGGGGCAGGTTGCGTTCTCCTGGCATCCACCAAACCCAGATTCGTCAGTCGGACTGCCAGATGGTGTAGCATGATTCATCACTCCAGAGAACGAGTTTCCAATGTTGCTCTGCAATAGAAACCCATTTCATGAAGCTCCCGATGAACAATCCTTGTGCTGACGTTGCTTCCAGAGGCAGTTTAGAACTCAGTAGTGAGTGTTGCAACCGAGAACAATTTTTACGCGCTACACACTTCAGCACTTGACGGTCCTGTTCTGTGAGCTTGTGTGGCCTACCACTTCGCGGCTGAGCCAATTCACAATAACAGTACTTACAGTCTACCGGGGCAGCTCTAGCAGGGTAGAAATTTGACAAACTGACTTGTTGGAAAGGTGGCTTCCTATGATGGTTCCACATTGAAAGTCACTGAGCTCTTCAGTACGGGCCATTCTACTGCCAATATTTGTCTATGGAGATTGCATGGCTGTGTGCTCGATTTTATACACCTGTCAGCAACGGGTGTCCACATACAAATGCAGTAATTTGAAGGGGTGTCCAAATACTTTTGTATATATAGTGTACATTTGTCAAATACTTTTCAAACACTTCAAAGTATTTGAGGTGTGCTTCAAGCTTTTGGAATTATATTATTTGTTAAATCAAAGCTAGCTTGACATATGTTTTTGACCCAAATCTGGTACAGGGGTCCAGTGGTGTGTGGTGACAAGGTGTGCCCTCTTACCTGTGGTGCCTACGCCCAGCTGCAGGGTGCTGCGGTCCTTGGTCAGCCCGTTGGTCTTGGGGCTGGCGGAGGGGGCGATGGTGGTGACCGCTCTGGGTGGTCGTTTCCCTGGCACCTTGACAGTGGTCCTCAACAGGTCAATCTCTTTCCCGTGTATGTTCTGCATGTAGTCCTGGAACACATAAACATCACAAAACACGCAGAGTCAATCTCATTACTCTAAACGTGGATATTTCATTAAAAAAAGAAACTGCCCCATCAGCTGACAATAAATAACATATGTTGTAACATAACGTCCATCCACTTATATAAAAAGATACATTTCAGAACATTAGGTATCACCTGTGCTCATGCTGCCTCACAAGCTTTAATGAGTTGATTAATGAATTCTCTTTCAATTTGGATTTAAAACAACATCACCATCCCAAGTGGATGAGGAAGGAAAGCCAAGGTGAAACTCATTGATATCAGCAGAAAAAGCCAGAGGAGAAATCTCCGCTCCGCTCTGCTCTGCTCAGCCTTTTTCTGGGTATGCCCTGCCCTGCCTCCATCTCTTAATCTCTCTCTTTTCCTTTATCACTCCCTCCATCCCTCTCTCTCCTTTATCACAGTACCATAAAGTACTCATCTCTTCCCCTGCCTCTTCTCTAATTTCCCAGCCAGCTAGTGTTCCTCACTCTCATTCCATTTTACTGCCGGAATTAACAGCCAGATCGAAGCGTGCAAAGCTATTAAGATGTGTGATTAAGCCACATTCAATTAGTTTCTACAAACAATTTAATTGATGTAGCAGATAGAATTAACAGAAGGTGATTGTGTGGATGGCTTGGCTGACTGCGAAATTAAAGGGATCCTCGCTCTGCCTCGCTCTCCTACCCACCTTCTCTCTCTCTCTCTCACCTTTTCTCTCTCTCTTTCCCGGTTGCTCTCTCTCCCTCCAACCTTCTCTTTCTTTCTCTCTCTCTCTCTCTCTCTATCCCTTCCTCTCTCTCTCTCTCTCTCTCTCTCTCTCTTTCACTAACCCCTTCTCTCCCTCCCTCTCTCTCTCCCTCCCACATTTTCTCCCTCCCGCTCTCTCTGCTTGGTTGCTCAGAACGGGAATAAACACACGTCTACTAATGTAGCGGTGGTTCCTGTTCTGCCTCAGCTCTGCTCAGGAAGTTAGCAGACAGACAGTCAAGACAGAGCTTATAGACACGCCCCTGATGACCTGCGATAGCTTTCACGGTCTATATCTACAGAGCTGCTAGCTAGCCAATTACATACAGGTATCTGACAAAATAAAGGAAACACTTGAGAAATGAGGGATACAAATTATATTGAAAACAGGTGCTTCAACACAGGTGTGGCTCCTGAGTTAATTATACCAATAACACAATTACACAATAACACATTCATAAATTGCAAAAAGACAGCCCAAAAAATTATATATTATATATTAAATATATTAAATTATATATTATATTATATATAAAAAATATATATTTTTTTTACTTCCGCTCATTTTGCACTCCAGTATCTCTATTTGCACATCATCATTTGCACATTCCATCATTCCAGTGTTAATGCTAATCTGTCATTTATTTCACCACTATGGTCTATTTATTGTCCTACCTTCCTAACCTTACTGCATTTTGCACTACATTTGCACTCTGTATATAGATTCTCTATTGTGTTATTGACTGTACGTTTGTTTATCCCAGGTCTAACTCTGTGTTGTTGTTGTTTTTTGTCTCACTGCTTTGCTTTGTCTTGGCCAGGTCACAGTTGTAAATGAGAACTAGTTCTCAACTGACCTACCTGGTTAAATAAAGGTGAAATAAAACCTACCTGGTTAAATAAAGGTGAAATAAAAAAATTAAAAAAATTTAAAAAATTAAAAAATATAAAAAAATATCACAAGGAATTTAAGGTTTTGAAGTGTCTCTCTATCTAGGATATATAAGAAACTGTACAGATGTTTTCGTGAGAAGACCGATTTGTGGGATGGGTCTCATGTTCTGAAGAACACTGCTGTAGCTCGGCCACCTTCCATTGCAGAGGGGGATGAGCTGGGTTGAGATGGAGCCCATGCCACAAACCTGATATCTCTAGCTTAAACTGACTGATTTATCTATTATGTTATTATGCGTCAATAGACTCTTAAGGAACTCATGAGTGTGAGTGAGAGGGGTTAGAGGTCTGTAGACGGGACAGAACTCATGAGTGTGAGTGAGAGGGGTTAGAGGTCTGTAGACCGGGACAGAACTCATGAGTGTGAGTGAGAGGGGTTAGAGGTCTGTAGACCGGGACAGAACTCATGAGTGTGAGTGAGAGGGGTTAGAGGTCTGTAGACCGGGACAGAACTCATGAGTGTGAGTGAGAGGGGTTAGAGGTCTGTAGACGGGACAGAACTCATGAGTGTGAGTGAGAGGGGTTAGAGGTCTGTAGACCGGGACAGAACTCATGAGTGTGAGTGAGAGGGGTTAGAGGTCTGTAGACCGGGACAGAACTCATGAGTGTGAGTGAGAGGGGTTAGAGGTCTGTAGACCGGGACAGAACTCATGAGTGTGAGTGAGAGGGGTTAGAGGTCTGTAGACCGGGACAGGCAGAGCATAAGGCAGCCGTGTTGTGCTGTGGGGGGGTCCTGACTGAGCTGTCTGCCGGCAGGCTGCAGTGGAGTGTTTAAGAGGTATTAGTGGCCCAGCGGGACTCTGACAGAGACGGATGTGGCAGGTCGCTCAGCTTCCACGCACAGCGGCGAGCGCCATTATAAATACAAACCAGCGTGGTGGCCGGGCGTGGCAGGCACACAGCAGACTCCAGCAGTAGCAGCTAGCGCCATGCATGTCTCCATTACCCAACTCCAGGATCTGGTGTAACACGTGGGATATAAACCCGGGTCTCCCACGGGAGCAACAAACATCTTAGACCATTAGACCAAGAGGGTAGACACTAGTTTTGAAGTTCGCAGGCAGGACTAACCTTATCACGTGACCATGAGCAGCCATGACCGACTCATGTCCGCTACACGGCCACCACAGGGGTGTGTGTGTGTGGGGAGTAGAGATGACCACCACCTCTGTGTGTGTGGGGGGTAGAGATGACCACCACCTCTGTGTGTGTGGGGGGTAGAGATGACCACCACCTCTGTGTGTGTGGGGGGTAGAGATGACCACCACCTCTGTGTGTGTGGGGGGTAGAGATGACCACCACCTCTGTGTGTGTGGGGTAGAGATGACCACCACCTCTGTGTGTGTGTGGGGTAGAGATGACCACCACCTCTGTGTGTGTGGGGTAGAGATGACCACCACCTCTGTGTGTGTGGGGTAGAGATGACCACCACCTGTGTGTGGGGGAGTAGAGATGACCACCACCTGTGTGTGGGGGAGTAGAGATGACCACCACCTCTGTGTGTGTGGGGGAGTGGAGATGACCACCACCTCTGTATGTGTGTGTGTGTGTGTGTGTGTGTGTGTGTGTGTGTGTGTGTGTGTGTGTGGGGGAGTAGAGATGACCACCACCTCTGTATGTGTGTGTGTGTGTGTGTGTGTGTGTGTGTGTGTGTGGGGTAGAGATGACCACCACCTCTGTGTGTGGGGTAGAGATGACCACCACCTCTGTGTGTGTGGGAGAGTAGAGATGACCACCACCTCTGTGTGTGTGTGGGGTAGAGATGACCACCACCTCTGTGTGTGTGTGGGGTAGAGATGACCACCACCTCTGTGTGTGTGTGGGGTAGAGATGACCACCACCTCTGTGTGTGTGTGTGTGTGTGTGTGTGTGTGTGTGTGTGTGTGTGTGTGTGTGTGTGTGGGGTAGAGATGACCACCACCTCTGTGTGTGGGGTAGAGATGACCACCACCTCTGTGTGTGTGGGAGAGTAGAGATGACCACCACCTCTGTGTGTGTGTGGGGTAGAGATGACCACCACCTCTGTGTGTGTGTGGGGTAGAGATGACCACCACCTCTGTGTGTGTGGGGTAGAGATGACCACCACCTCTGTGTGTGTGGGGGGTAGAGATGACCACCTCTGTGTGTGTGTGGGGTAGAGATGACCACCACCTCTGTGTGTGTGTGGGGTAGAGATGACCACCACCTCTGTGTGTGTGTGGGGTAGAGATGACCACCACCTCTGTGTGTGTGTGGGAGAGTAGAGATGACCACCACCTCTGTGTGTGTGAGAGAGTAGAGATGACCACCACCTCTGTGTGTGGGAGAGTAGAGATGACCACCACCTCTTCCTCTCTGTCCCTTCCTCCACCTTCTAATCATAATAAGACTCATCTAAGATGGAGTTCTTATAATCAGAGGCTGAAAGATCTCTGCTAACCTTTTAGTATCTCTGGAAACCTTGTTTATAGATGTATCAATATGTGTACATAACATTTATGTAAAATTGTTCATTTGAACTTTTTGTGAGGGACAAGCATGTAGTAATTTCTTCATTCGCAACATAACGGTCCTCTACAAACAGAACTACTAAATGTAGGGATACTCACATGTAAACTGGGGTGGTAGGTGAGAAGGCCGTTGTCACACAGTGTGACGTATTTCTTTTTCCACTCCTTATTCAGGGACTTCCCACTTCTCTTCAGGAGGATGCCCTGGAGGAGACAAGAGGAGAACGCAGGGTCAGAAAATGTCTTCCTCCAGCGAAACACAGTGCACTAAAACATATACTGTAACAAACGAGGGCTGACAATGAGAACACTTTCTCTATACTTAGATCTGGCCAGAGGAGAACTTTACAGGACCAGGTTGCTTGTATGTATGTGAGTGAGTGTGTGAGTACAACCTTTTTCAACCTTCCAACTGTTGATTGTCATTGGTCACTGTAACCCCATGGTCAATGCAACTCAACAGCAGTCACTTGAACCTCCATAATTAATCCATACTGCAACCTACTGTCTTACATTCAAAGTGAGCAGAGACAATCCAATTTGCCCCTGTATTCATTCATCCTCCTGTCCTGACCAGTTGAACTCTGGAGGACCTCTCCATCCAGGGATTAGGGTGTGTGATCTCCCCTCTACAAAGCCCTGATTCAGCCCCTCTCCTCTATTCCACCACCACCATTATCTTCTGGAGCCTCTTAACTCCTCAGATGGTTGGCCTTATCTGCTTGGACAATCCAGGGTAAACAATGGCAGTTCCTCTGCAGGAGTTGTCCAAACACTGGGCTCTGTGGGGCTGTGAGGGTCCTCTGGGGGTAAGGACCAGGGAGGACCAGGGGAGGGGCACGCTTAATTAGGGGATTAGCAGGGGAATGTTTGTGCTTTTACAGCCAGGGTTGTGTGCGTGTGTGTCTTTTTCCTCTGTGTGTGTGTGTCAGTGTTAAATAGTGTACCCCCACCCTCCGATATTGTCCTAGGCTGGGTCGTCCTGCAGAGTTGTATAACCCTAATTAACACATCAGGAAGGAGCAGACCCTTGCTGACCCAGGCACCAGGCTGGGGGCCGACTATCCTAATCCTGCCCCGCTCCCCCTGCCTTGATCTGGCCC
This sequence comes from Thymallus thymallus, assembly GCA_023634145.1. Lineage (NCBI taxonomy): Eukaryota > Metazoa > Chordata > Actinopteri > Salmoniformes > Salmonidae > Thymallus > Thymallus thymallus. The sequence continues at coordinate 32,102,233 of CM042383.1, forward strand.
TGGCCTACTCATGCTGGGGCCCCAGGACAGTCTCTGTATGCCCAGAGAGAGGACCTCTATACCCTGCTGAACACATCCATAACCCCCATACTGGAGCCCCAGGACAGTCTCTGTATGCCCAGAGAGAGGACCTCTATGCCCTGCTGAACACATCCATAACCCCCATACTGGAGCCCCAGGACAGTCTCTGTATGCCCAGAGAGAGGACCTCTATACCCTGCTGAACACATCCATAACCCCCATACTGGAGGACCCTAGCAGGCCTCTGATCATCACTTTGTGTGATGGTCTTTTTTTGAAGTTTGATAACCACTACCCAATACCTGTCATTAGTGATATTTAAAATGACATACTGCTGTTATTAGTGATATTTAAAATGACATACTGCTGTTATTAGTGATATTTAAAATGACATACTGCTGTTATTAGTTATATTTAAAATGACATACTGCTGTTATTAGTGATTTTTAAAATGACATACTGCTGTTATTAGTGATATTTAAAATGACATACTGCTGTTATTAGTGATATTTAAAATGACATACTGCTGTTATTAGTGATATTTAAAATGACATACTGCTGTTATTAGTTATATTTAAAATGACATACTGCTGTTATTAGTGATATTTAAAATGACATACTGCTGTTATTAGTGATATTTAAAATGACATACTGCTGTTATTAGTGATATTTAAAATGACATACTGCTGTTATTAGTGATATTTCAAAGATGACTTTTGTAAACATATTTATATTCTCATGTGCAAAACCTGGTGTTCCACCCATACAAAACCTGGTGTTTCACACATACTGTTTCACCCATACTGTTCATGATTTGGTCTTTGTGACCGAATACCTGGTGTTTCACCCATACTGTTCATGATTTGGTCTTTGTGACCGAATACCTGGTGTTTCACCCATACTGTTCATGATTTGGTCTTTGTGACCGAATACCTGGTGTTTCACCCATACTGTTCATGATTTGGTCTTTGTGACCGAATGCTTGGCCTATGAAATGACTAAAATTGGCATTGATCTAAGCGTGCACAGACTCTTTTCTCCATGATTTGGTCAATAAAAGAACTGTAAACACATTTTAATGGCTTTATGATCACATTAAGTAAATGGTCCCGTCGCAAGGCTTCTGGCGACGGTCTAATGTATGTTTTACACATAAATAACGTTACACATCTTCTGTCCTTATTGAGCCATAAATCTATACATGTAATCAGTGGACCAACATAAATGTATCACCGGTTTGAAAATATCAATACTAATACTGAGAAGATCCATGTCAACAACATTAGCCCAATATAGGGACTTTTTTTATAAAACCACTTAATTAACGAAACGATAGCAGAATAACACATTTTTTTTATACTCTAATATATGTAATCAAATTGAGCTTTCATAATTCAAATGTATGTTAGAAGAATGATTTGATCACTTATATAGTGTTATTTTATCATGACAGTAATATAGACAATGGGGGCATGTCGTGAACAGACCGTTTTGTATTGCACTTCACCTTCTGTCTCTCCTTCCTTCCCTCTCTCTGACTCTCTGACACTCAACCATGATCACCATGTTCCGCCTTTGCGACAAAGGAGACCGGCCAATCGCCAGATGCACTCTCCGTGTCCAGACAATTGTCATATCTACACAGAGGTGATAGCGTCTTCTCTTTCCATTGTCACTCTCCTGGAAAAAAGCTGCATCCTGCCACAGTGGCTGAGTGATGGCCCGGGCCTTTGTGACAGACAGCCGGAGGAGAACAGAAGGAAGAGAGAGAAAAGAGAGAGGCCAGAAGAAAAGCCTAGTGTTGAAGCTCCTCGACAGTGAGAGCATTTTTGCCTATATTTAAATAAAAAAATCAGATAGGAGGGGGCATTGGATTGAGAGAGGGGGGAAGGTGAGGGGGGTGGCAGTGTATAATTTGCTGAATAGGGTAATTAAGCTCACATTGGCACTTTGATTTTCCTTATTGTGCAATTGAATAGACCCCACCCTCCCCTAGCCCCCCACCACTCCTGGGTAGATCCTGGGACGGAGCTGGCCAGGTCTCATCTTATTGTAAGTTGCTATGATGCCCACCCAGGGAAGTGGCCCTACTTCATCATCACATGGGGTAGAATGAATGGCAGAGCTCACAGTAAGTATGTTTAGGGGAGGGGGGGGGGTCAACTGACCTCCCTCTCACCTGGCTCTGCTGGTCTAAACCCCTTAAACCTGACTTAAACCGGACTTAACCCTGGTCAATGATATGGAGGGAATAGCACTGGTCATTACGATAACATTCTAATTGGGATCAAATGAGATTCAACTAAAGGTTTGTATAAATGTTGTTTTGTTGCTGATTATAATTGTTTTGCCCATTTGTACTATGCATTTCATCTGTCATCGTACACTCGTACTCATCCTAAATGTGCAGGAATGTGGACAGTGTCCTGAACAACAGGGAATGCTTGGCCTACCACGTTGAAAACAAAGTGTATACTTTAACCATTCCCATAATTCCCGGGTAAGAAGGATAATGCTAGGATTAGGATAATGACCCTCATATAATCAGCAGAGAATAGTATTCAATGTGTCAATCACTCATCAGACTGGTTCTAAGTTATAACTTTAGTACAAATTACCCCTACTCAATGTGATGTGTGATTCTACTGTGCTTCATACAGCCATTTAGCTTAATTTGAACTTGTTAAAGAAAGGAAAATGTATATTAAAGACTTTTCCTGTTGGAAAAACAATATCCAAAGTATAAAGTCGATGTGCCTTCGAGCAAGGCACTTAACCCTAATTGCTCCTGTAAGTCACTCTGGATAACAGCGTCCGCTAGTAATGTGCCCACACTTAAAGCAAAACAATATATGCTTTTAGCAAAATAGTGTTTTTTTTGACAATTGCAAACTTCAAGAGTTGTCAATTGAAGCCGTTGGTCTGATGGGTTTACTCTGATGTCGTCAGCCCCCCTCCTTCCTTGTGGGAACAGTAGTGGAGCCATGGAACCCACCCCACCACCTTATGTCATGTCATTTCATGTCATGTCATACCTGATTTACTTCAAATATGAGGTGAAAAGGAGACTGGAGTGCATATTCAAATACTATTAAAACTATATTTGGAGCTTGGTTTCGTGGCCAAATTCGTGATCCATACAGGAACTCAAGTCCTTCTGTTCACCCGACTTTGAATATCTAACAATCAAATACCGACCGTTCTACCTCCAGAGGGAAATTCCGGCAATCATTGCGACAGCCGTATATACAGTTGAAGTCAGAAGTTTACATACACTTAGGTTGAAGTCATTAAAACTCATTTTTCAACCACAGATTTCATGTTAACAAACTATAGTTTTGGCAAGTCGGTTAGGACATCTACTTTGTGCACGACACAAGTAATTCTTCCAACAATTGTTTACAGACAGGTTATTTCACTTATAATTTCATTTATAATTCCAGTGGGTCAGAAGTTTACATATACTAAGTTGACTGTGCCTTTAAAGAGCTTGTAAAATTCCAGAAAATTATGTCATGGCTTTAGAAGCTTCTGATAGGCTAGTTGACATCATTTGAGTCAATTGGAGGTCTACCTGTGGATGTATTTCAAGGCCTACCTTCAAACTCAGTGCCTCTTTGCTCGACATCATGGGAAAATCTAAATAAATCAGCCAAGACCTCAGAAGACAAATTGTAGACCTCCACAAGTCTGGTTCGTCCTTGGGAGCAATTTCCAAACGCCTGAAGGTACCACGTTCATCTGTACAAACAATAGTACGCAAGTATATAGTGCAAATCAATCCCAGAACAACAGCAAAGGACCTTGTGAAGATGCTGGAGGAAACAGGTACAAAAGTATCTATATCCACAGTAAAACATCCACAGAATATCCACAGAGTCCTATATCGAAATAACCTGAAGCCACTGCTCCAAAACCTCAGCAAGGAAGAAGCCACTGCTCCAAAACCGCCATAAAAAAGCCAGACTACGGTTTGCAACTGCACATGGGGTCAAAGATCGTACTTTTTGGAGAAATGTCCTCTGGTCTGATGAAACAAAAATAGAACTGTTTGGCCATAACGACCATCGTTATGTTTGGAGGAAAAAGGGGGAGGCTTGCAAGCTGAAGAACACCATCCCAACCGTGAAGCACGGGGGTGGCAGCATCATGTTGTGGGGGTGCTTTGCTGCAGGAGGGACTGGTGCACTTCACAAAATAGATGGCATCATGAGGAAGGAAAATTATGGATATATTGAAGCAACATCTCAAGACAGATTGTTTTGATCACGTGGACTGGGACATGTTCAGGTTAGCTTCAGATAATAATATCAACATATACACAGTGAATGAGTTTATAAAGAAGTGCGTAGGAGACGTTGTACCCACTGTGACTATTAAAACATACCCCAACCAGAAACCACGGATAGATGGGAGCATTCAAGCAGAACTGAAAGCGCCAACCACCGCATTCAACCAGTGAAAGAAGACTGGGAATATGGAAGAATACAAACAGTGCAGTTATTTCCTCCACAGTGCAATCAAGCAGTTTAACTGTTGGTATAGGGATAAAGTTGAGTCACATTTCAATGGCTCAGACACGAAACATGTGGCAAGACATCGATGTCTTGCTTCCAGACAGACTGGACACCTTCTTCGCTCGCTTTGAGGATAATACAGTGCCACCAACGCGGTCCGCTACCAAGGACTGTGGGCTCTCCTCAGTGGCCGACGTGAGTAAGAAATTTAAGCATGTTAACCCTCACAAGGCTGCTGGCCCAGATGGCATCCCTAGCCGCTTCCTCAGAGCATGTGCAGACCAACTGCCTGGTGTGTTTATGGGAATATTCAATCTCTCCCTATCCAAGTCTGCTGTCCCCACATGCTTCAAGATGGCCACCATTGTTCCTGTACCCAAGAAAGCAAAGGTAACTGAACTAAATGACTATCTCCCCGTAGCATCACCTCTGTCATCATCAAGTTTTTTGAGAGACTAGTCAAGGATCATATTACCTCCACCCTACCTGCCACCACTCATCTCTATGTATAAACTATACTCTACACTATTCTACTGTATCTTAGTCACTTTAATTGTGTGTACATATTGCATCACCCATCTCATATGTACATACTGTATTGTACTCTATACTTCACCACTGACTGCTAAACAACCATCTCTAGGACATCAGAGACTGCTGCCTATAGACACAGATTAGAAATCACCGGACACTGTAAGGAAATTAAACACTAGTCACTTTAATAATGTTTCTGTATCTGCATTACTCATCTCATATGTATAAACTTTACGTTATACTATTCTACAGTATCTTAGTCACTTGCTCGTGTTTACATACTGCATACTATAAAGCTTATTATAAACTGGGTGGTTCAAGCCCTGAATGCTGATTGGCTGACAGCCGTGTTACATCAGACTGTATTCCACGGGTATGACAAAACATACATTTTTACTGCTCTAATTACGTTGGTAACCAGTTTATAATAGCAATAAGGCACCTCTGGGGTTCGTGGTATACGGCCAATATACCACGGCTAAGGACTGTTCTTAGGCACGACGCATCGCGGAGTGCCTGGACACAGCCCTTAGCCGTGGTATATTGGCCGTATACCACCACTCAGTTTATAATAAGCTTTATAGTATGCAGTATACACATTAAAGTTTGTATATTGACCATATACCACACCTCCTCCGGCCTTATTGCTTAACTATTCCACTGTATCTTAGTCCAATGAAGCCCTGACATATTTGTATATATTCTCAATCCATTCCTTACTTAGATTTATGTGTATTTGGGTATATGTTGTGAAACTGTTAGATATTACTTGTTAGATATTACTGCACTGTCAGATATAGAAGCACAAGCATTTCGCTCAACCCGCAACAACATCTGCTAACCACGTGACCAATAACATTTGATTTGATTTGATCCTTACACTTGTGTCGACAGTTTGTGTTTTATTGGAATATTATAATTACAAGACAACAGAGTGATTATTTTTTTTTTTTTATAACATTAGAAAGTAAAATATGCCTCCAAACCCATCCAACCTGACATCTATACACCCAGTAATGAAGTAATCTAAAGATTATGATCTGTATGTCTTGATACTTTGCAGGGAAGTTCCTTTCATTCTAAGAACCCTGAGGGTTCAGACAGCACTACTTTATGGGATTCTAAAGATTACAATCTTTAATGGTTTCTTTCATTTGTAACGTTGTATCACATCGCCATCTAGTGGTTATAAAGTTGTCTGATTCTACCCATTCACAAAGCGAATGTTTCCTGAACACTGACGTAAACACGCTGGCCAGATCAGGAATATGTATGCTCAAAACTTTTAAATATACATACATTTTTATATACACTCCCCTCTGTATGTGTTTGGACAGTGAAGCAAACATTTTTAATTTGGCTCTATACTCCAGCATTTTGAATTTGAGATCAAAATGTATCAGTACAGAATATAATTTGTTTTCCATAGAGATCCTATTTTAAAAAAATATATATATATATCTTTTTTTTTATTAACCTTTATTTAACTAGGAAAGTCAGCTAAGAACAAATTCTTATTTACAATGACGGCCTACACCGGCCAAACTCGGACGACGCAGTATTTGGTCCCATATTCCTAGCACACAATGACAACATCAAGCTTGTGACTCAACAAATTTGTTGGATGCATTTACAGCTTGAATTGGTTGTGTTTTGCCCAATAGGAAGTGAATGGTGAACAATGTAGTGTAATAGTTGTCACTTTTATTGTAAGTAAAAATAGACAATGTTTGTGAACACTTCTACATGACTGTGGATGCTACCATGATTGTGGAAATAATCAATGAATGGTGATTGATGAAAGTTACAGAGGGAGAAAGATCATATCCCTGAAAAATGCTAACCTCCATTGTTATTGATAATGGTAACAGGTTAGCATGTTTTATTGTAGTCTCTGTAACGTTCTCACCTTAAGTTCTCATGGGATATGGGATACAGCCAACTCCCATACAGTATGACCCCTAAAGAGGCCCTGACACTGAGGACAGTATGTACCAAAGAAGGTGCAGTGACATATATATGCAGGGTGGCCCAACATGCTGCATCATAAATCTCTTGTACAGAGATGCCTTTGAACAAGAGTTAGCGATACCTCTGGTAGAATGAGCCCTCAGGCCCTCCGGAGGCTGTAAACCCTTGCGATTATAACCCAGTATAATAGCCTCCACTATCCAATGGGATAGCCGTTGATGAGAGAGGAGGCAACCCTTGCAGGGACGTGCCCAGGACACAAAGAATTGATTGCTCTTTCGTAATGCTCTCATTCTATCCAAGTAAATGTGCAAAGCCCGAACTGGACACAAACGGTGGAGACACTCCTATGTAGAAGAGAAGGACTGCGGGTGGAAAGCCAAAAGCTCTTGATGAGGAAATTCTAAGTATTGGCATAAAGGTGGGGTTAGGTAGCAAAGTCATCTTGAAAAACCCTGGACTGACAGCGCGTGCATCTCACTCACTCGCTTTGCAGATATAAGGGCAATCAGTAAAGCAGTTTTGAAGGAGACATTTCCTCTACATGCTTTCCTGCGTCTCTAACGGCTGCTGTGAAATCGCCTGAAGCACAATAGACAGGTCTTAAGACGGGGTTAAAGGCTTAGAGACGTGAGCGACGATTCCCCCTTCATAAAACAGCGTTGGTAAGGAATGATCTGCCTTAGGTCACACCACTTGTTAAAATACAGTGAGCATGTTGAAGGGGCTCTGGAACTCTGGATAGTCTCAATGACTGAGTGGCAAGCCTGTCACATCACATTCAGATTCATCGTCTTACGGGCCAAGCCCATAGGGTCAGGGTTTCTGGGTGAGGGTGGAAAATCTTTGTTCGCTTGGTCAGACGTAACGGTAGCTGCCAGGGCTGGTGGGTAAATTGAGGGGCTACTAACATGAGGGATAAGCCTTGTTCCCTCACTCTGACTAGACTGGGGAGTATATCAGGCATAGAGGAGGAAAAGCGTAGACCATCACCCTTAGCCAAGAGTGTGCCAGCGCGTCCACCCCTAGTGGTGCGTCTGCTGCCAGAGCAAAGAACAGTGATGTGCCATGTGAAGAGATCTACAGTGGCCAGACCCTATCTTTCCCAGATCTGGTTCATCCCTGTACTGGGGATTTCCTCTGGACAACAAGTCACCTCCCATATTCAGTATGTCTGGGACATGAGTCGCACGTAGTGAAAGTATGTGTGCACCCCTCCACAGAACAATCTTGACAGCTAGTCTGTGTAGGTACTGAGAGAAAGTGCCACCCTGTATGCATCCCAGCAGTTCTAGGTAGTTTACATGAGCGTGGCGAAGCTGTGGGTGCAGCTCACAACTACACCCCATCCTGTGAGTGATGAGTCTGTCGTCGCCACCTTCCTCATTGATACTACCCCTAGGGAAGTACCTTGAAACATAGATTAAGGGGCTCTTCCAGTTCTGGAGAGCCAAAAGACTCTGTGGTCACCGTTATCTTCCGATTGAGGTGCCATAGTGTACACAGACGTACGGCACAGACGTACACAGACGAGTGGCCATAATTAATTGAACCGGAGAGTCTGGTTGGGTCACTGTTACCCTTCCTTCTGCTCTAATTCGTGGAAAATGGCCTGCTAATCTAGTAGTAACTGTTGCGAATTTAGCCTTGATAGGTGTGAGCTAGCTCATTAGATGCCTCGTGGCTAATGGCCAGCTGAAGTGTGTACTGTGTATAAATGCTAAAGCTGTGGGGTTAATGTAAGGCGTTAGCTAGCTAGCAACCAACTTGTGTGGTTAGCTTGCTAACGTTCGCCTTAATGGGCTAATAGCCTAGCTTGTTTAGCACAATGCTAGCTGAAGACAAGCGTGTTGCAGCGTAGTCTTTCGGCGAACATAGAGCCTCGCTTGACTGTCGAGCTGTAAAGCTGGGTCGGTCAGTTTAGTCAACCAAAACGAGTCAACGTAGGTTGAGCTAAATGAGAGTGGAGAGCTAGCAATTCTACTATCTGTGCAAGAGCTAGTGGTGGTTAGCTGGCCTTAAAGAGAGCTAGACGGGTTAGCTAGACCTTGCGGCTTGAGCTGGCCAAGTCTCAGTAGCTAGCTGTGTGACGCTAGCTAAAACTGGAGACTAAGAGAATTCTACTCCAAGCAAAAACATTCCTTTTGGTCAGCACTCAACACGAAGGAAGAGAGCTGAGGTCCTAAGTTAAGCTGCGTTAACCTCTCGGTTCACCTGAGAACAGTGAAGCAGGAAGACCGTGATCAAGAGGTGCTGAGGAGAGCTTAGAAAGCGTATTGATCTTCGCAAGGAAGAGACTGAGAGTAACTAGAGGGTGAGGCGAGGGGCGCCTTATAAAGAGGGAGGGGCTCACCTCATTCGCCACTCGATCTGTCTGTCTCCGACAGACATTGTGTGATTGGTTCTTCCATAGTGATCCACCTATTCAGCGAATCCCAGAGTGAGACAGTGAAACACAACCAAAACCCAAACAAAACAAACTGCAAATGCATCCAACAAGTGTGTAGAGTCACCAGCTTGTTGTAGCCATTGTGTTCTGGGAATATGGGACCAAATACTACACCTTTGACTACTTTAATACCCATATAAGTGAATTTGTCTAAATACTTCTTCAAATCGAGGGACTATATAAAGTGGTTTCATTTCTACACGGTAAATCCGATTTGTATGGTAATACCCTCAAATAAAAGGTGACATTATATACAGTTGTCTCATGAAACACTGTATCTTCAATCCAAAATACTGGAGTATATAGCCAAATAAAAACATTTGCATCACTGTCCAAATACATACGGAGGGGAGTGTATGTACAAAAGGTTAGAAATGTGCTACTTACACAGTGTATGTGTTATACTTACCTGAAGACTATTGGTGATCAGAATACAGTACCCTATTCTATATAGTGCACTACTTTTGACCAGGGCCCTAGGCCAAAGTAGTGCACTATATAGGGCATAGGGTGTGATTTCAGACACAATCTATGACTAGTGTAGGAGTCGAGAGACACTCACCTGTTTCATGGGTATGGCCCTTCCACTGCCTATGCTATCTGTTTTACTGTCAGTGGTCTTTGGCTGTTCACTGTTGGCTTTCCGTGACTGCAAGGAAACAAGAGATTCAGTCGGTCACTGGAAAAAAACATGGAGGGGGGAGATGGGGAGACGGTAGTTGAGTAAGGTGCATGTATCAAGATGAGCATGGGGGTCAGAGGTCAGAATGTTTGGAGGTTGGGAAGTGTGTGTGTGTGGACAGCGGTTGGGAGGCGAACTCAACATCACAAAAACAAATTCTCAACAACAAAAAAGCTTTGAAAATAAACAAACAAGCAGACCAGCGTAACATACAGCGGTAACACTAACATGCGTGCAGTAATAAAAACAGACCAGACCAGACACTGAAGAAACATCTCAACACATAACAGGTAGTAGACCAAGAGACGACCACACATTGAGTCATGACTCAGTCCTGTAAACCCATGGGAGATCCATCCCTCTGTTAGGCCCACAGTGGACCCTTCCAGATCAGAGAGAAACACCTCTCTCTCAGGCCCACAGTGGACCCTTCCAGATCAGAGAGAAACTCCTCTCTCTCAGGCCCACAGTGTGCCTTTCTAGATAAGTCCAAATCAAGTTTTAAGGCCCAGCTGGGCCGTTTTGCATAGATACATTGACAAGTCAAGTTGAAACGCAATAAAAAAGGAGAAAAGGCAGGTTAGGGGGAAATAAGGTTATTATGAAGAAAGTTATCATATAGAAAGTTATCATATAGGAGTTTCATATAGCGTTTCCTTTCAAATTCCTCTGAAATTCCTAATAGAACACCAGCAGGGAAAATAGATGTAATTTACAGTGTTAGGGTTAGAAGTACAGATCCAGTTGACCATGGTCATTATAAACAACAGTGGAACACATCAGTGAACAGGGGCAGCAGCACAGCTCACCAACACCTGCTGCAAACATATTACATTCAAGTTACCGACTGTGGAGGGAAAATGGTAGAGCAGTGAACATACAGTATAATATTACTTTCTGACAAACACAGTACTTGTGCACAGAATATCCCCAAAGCACGGACTAACAGGTGAAATACAGGAAATGTCACTCATAACCAACAGACTGTTATGGTCTCACTCAGAACAGGATGAAGGGATGCCCAATCAATCGCCAATGGAGAGAGGCGGAGTCTGAGTTCAAGTAAACCAACTCTGGTTTATCATTTTCAACATTTTATTCTCATTATTTTTGTTTCTATACAGACACCATACAAATCAAGTCACAGGTTTCACTTCCAAATAAGATCAACAGAATGAGCCAAACATTGCAGTTCCCACAAAATATAGGATGGACAATAAAGGCATTATTTTTTATATATATTTCATATATGTATATAATATACTTTCTATAGAGTACCATTGTAAATAAAATACAATACAAGATATACAGAAGTCTTATATTTGTCAATCCGTAAATTATAGAAAAGAGATTATGGAATAAAGTTCATAATCTTCATACCAAACCCAAATTGAAACGAGTAAAAAATTAAAATTAGTAAATAAATATCAATAATAAAAGGATGGAGAAATGGATAATTAAAATAAAATCATAGTCAAATTAAATAAATAGACAGTACATTCATACAAGTCGGTGCGATCCATTTCCCATGAGTTATTAATTGTTCTGTATGATGACACCACTTGTCCCTGACACACCCTCTACTCTAATTTTTATGAAGGCCTTCATAAAACTACCCAACATCACCTAACATGCCCTTATTTAAGTTTTCCACATATTCAAGTCCATTCAAGACTTTCCCTGAAAAGAAATAGAAATGAAAGAAAAACCGTTGAAAAGAAAGTGGGGTCTGGGTGGGGGGTAAACAACTGAATGTACTTGGCACCTCCAGTCCTTGAGTCCTTGTTTTATGGAAAAAGGCAGTGTGATGTCATGTAAGAGGGCCGTGTCCTTTGAGTGGTTGAATTATAATTCCAAGCTGACTTGACTGTACTGTACACAGGCTGTTTGTAAGGGTGTGAAGCAAGGGGGGGTAGAAGGATGTGGAGGGGAGGGGGCATTTCCAGCAGAGAACAGTCTGTCACAATCCAGAGTGTGAATTTGACTCCCAAATCTACACATCAACTTCCAATGTTACTTGTTGCTTTTTTTTGTCACAAAGTTCTATGGTTTCCATAGTGCACCTTCCGACGGAAGAATTGCGCAAAGGAGGCACTAGGTTAAAGCTGCTAAAACGCTCTAGTCCCTAGTCATTTCACCTCCCTGTTACGTACCACAGGCCAAAGGGACAACTCATTGGGGTGAAATGTGCTTTTTTTGATAGCATAATGCTCTTGTTGACGACGGAGTTAGAAAGCCCTTTCTGTCAAAGGTTGGAACATTTGCACAAGTCTGAAAATACCAACAACAACAAACAAAGAAAATTCAAATTTCTTTTAGAGTGGACATCCAATAAAAATTGCGAAAGGAACTGGCTGACAATTATACATGGGAGTTGATGGATATGGGGTTTAGATGTGGCCAAAATAAATAAACCAAAAAATATGCAAAAAAGGTATTTGTCATGACGCTTGTGGTTTTGAACATAGCGAAAGAACAAAAAAGCCTCAAACACCTCAGAAAATATATGAGATATGCCAAAACCTATTGATGTGGTTACTAAACCATGGAAGCACTAGGAAATAATTTCTGTGTACTCAGCTGACACCTAGCGGCCATTACTAGTCATGACAGAAGTGGGCTGAGTGTGATGATAAATGGCTGGTGAGACTGACTGGTGATGAAGATGGTGAAAAGACATGGTGGATAAACCAACGCCTTTACGAGTAAAGCTTTAAGGACATTTGAGAAATATAAGCTCCAAATGCACTATATATAGCTCAAAGGGAGCCTCAGCTAATTCAAATATTCCAATGGTGCCCAGTGCCCACTACATCCATAGTCAGTAACCTAAAATCAATGATATTCATATTTCTAATTATAGTTCAACATGAGTTGGTGACAATAGCCTACACTACAAATAAATGTAGCTATTGAGATGAGGCAACTTCAAAGCACGTCAGACACACCAAATCTGATTAGAGAGCATGACGTCTAATCAGATTCTGCACTGGGATACAGAGTAGTTTATGTGGTCACTGTTAGTATTACTGACTTTCTCCCTCAGTGACCTTTGACTACGCATGTAGAAGAATAATACATGGTGGTTTATAATGTATCATACAGCCAATACACGGTCATATTTAAACTGAAATATATCACACTGAAAAAAATATTTGGAAAATGTGCCTGGCATATTCTAACTAGCAATACTGTGAGTAAAACACCTTGTGATTTTATGAATATGACCGCAAAGTTAGCCACAGTGTTGTTTCTAATTAGTTTGAGTGTGCTTTTGAAAGGGCTAACTATCTGGTCAAAAAGCCCACAAAACCCCTTAAGAAAAGGAAAGAGAGCAATAGACACTATTGTGTTGTATAATCTATCAAAATAACCCATGACGTTAAGGCTTCTTCTCTATCCTGACTACAACTCTCCAACGGAATAAAAACGGTTAAGGACCACAACTACCCACTGCTATGATTAGACGAGGTGGCATTAATACTTGTTATAACACTGACTTGCTAACTATTTGTAGCCAGAGATAGATGTTCAGGACTATTATATTCTGCACGCCACGTTAATCATTTTTCCTCAAGCGGTCCTCCAAACTGAGATTGATGAAAAAGCAAAGTGAGAACAGATAGTGGATGCTGCTTGGATGTGTCTTGTATTGTAAAAATGGCAAAAATCCTTCCTCTCCTTGGCCCACCCTGTGCTCTTGAAGTGTCATTTGGGAAATGGAGAGTCGTCGACCCCCCCCCCCCCCCCCCTTTGTTTCTCCCCCCCTCCACCCATCTTCTGCCCCTCCCTGTCCCTCCCGACCCCCGGCTTGCCGCTCCTCAGAAGGTCATGAGCTGAAACTCCCTCTCAGTCTGCCAGTCGGGCACCCACACAGGATAGGTGGCATGCTTGGGCATCTCCATGATGCGGACGGGCAGAGGCTCATGTCTCTGGTGAACAGGGTTAGTCACTACCTAGCAGGGGAGGGAGAAGACAATGGGAGCTACTAACTGACAGACAATCTGCTCTGCTGCCCAGAGCCCCGCGATGGCTACCACAGTAGCTGGGGTAGGGGGAGATGGGAGAGGTAGAGGTACGAAAGGGAACCTGGGGAGGGGATGGAGGCAGGTTGGAGCAGGAGAGGCTGGGGTAAAGGTAAGAGAAAGGGAACCTGGGGAGGGGATGGAGGCAGGTTGGAGCAGGAGAGGCTGGGGTAGAGGTAAGAGAAAGGGGAACCTGGGGAGGGGATGGAGGCAGGTTGGAGCAGGAGAGGCTGGGGTAGAGGTAAGAGAAAGGGGAACCTGGGGAGGGGATGGAGGCAGGTTGGAGAAGGAGAGGCTGGGGTAGAGGTAAGAGAAAGAGATGAAGGGAGCGGGGGAAAATACAGTGGTTAGTGCAAGGGTCTCAAAGGTATGGAAGGTTAGAGCTGCGTCACGGGATTGAATAAGGGCATTTCAGGTAGAAGCTAGAGTACAGATAGAGGTTTAACTAAGGCTATCAGAAGTAAAAGAAGAGAGTTAAGCGGGGCAAGCTGTGGTCAGCACACTGGTTAGTGGCCAGAGGACGAAGGTAGGGGTGCAGGGGGAGCGAGGGAGACCATGCATTATCTGACTCTGTAGTGACTGAAAGGTTATGGTCTGTCCCTGACTTTTACTTTAATGTGGCTGGGAAAGGAGGAAGTTGCATTGCTGGCTTTGGTGGGGTGTAGCCTTGCCTCACCCCTTCTCTCCCCCAATAGGGAGTCACTGCAAAGAAAGGATCTAGTAAAAATAAGAGGGGTAGGGAGGAAGGCCACAGATTGAGACAGAGGGGCCAGGAAGAGGGGTAGGGAGGAAGGCCACAGATTGAGACAGAGGGGCCAGGAAGAGGGGTAGGGAGGAAGGCCACAGATTGAGACAGAGGGGCCAGGAAGAGGGGTAGGGAGGAAGGCCACAGATTGAGACAGAGGGGCCAGGAAGAGGGGTAGGGAGGAAGGCCACAGATTGAGACAGAGGGGCCAGGAAGAGGGGTAGGGAGGAAGGCCACAGATTGAGACAGAGGGGCCAGGAAGAGGGGTAGGGAGGAAGGCCACAGATTGAGACAGAGGGGCCAGGAAGAGGGGTAGGGAGGAAGGCCACAGATTGAGACAGAGGGGCCAGGAAGAAGGGTAGGGAAGAAGGCCACAGATTGAGACAGAGGGGCCAGGAAGAAGGGTAGGGAAGAAGGCCACAGATTGAGACAGAGGGGCCAGGAAGAGGGGATAGGTGAAACATTAGTAACTCATGCACATCTACTTTCAATTGGAAAGGGAAATGTTACCAACATAAAAAAGGTTTTAAAAAGCTGAGATATTTTTCCACAGTGCTTATAGCTTTGATATTTGCTTTAAAACAAGAAATGAAGCATTTTTTTCATAGTATGGGTTCAAAATACAACCCAGGTGGCAACCAGCAACTGTTATCCTTATAATATTTTTCTCCTATGCACATTTTTGTTGCTTGTATAAAACGGTAAACCAGGAAGGCTTTTTGTGCCTGTATCTGATACAGCCAGGAAGATGGCGGCTTTGTCTTTGTCTCCCTCTGGTGGACAGTGTCTGTGCGGTACCACGCCCTCTAGTAGTGCGAGTGGGTGTTGCTCTGCATCAGCTGACGCATACTTACTGTGAAGATGTTGGAGCGGCGCTTGGACTGCTTGCGGATGGGTGTGGGCGTGTTGGAGGCGGCGGTGGTCTCGATGCGCATCTCCCTCTGGCTGATGCTCGGAGTGGAGGGCACCGAGGAGGAGTAGTCGCTGAACGCACCCCCGCCATTCGTCGCCTGGAAGAGGAGAGACAAAGAGGGAGAGGGAGGAGGGAGAAGATGGAGGGAGAGAACAAACTAGTTAGGATCTGGGAAAGCTGAATCATAATATATAGTTTATGTAGGCTCCTGTCTACCCTGTATTTTCACTAGTGTACAGCCTATGTCTTGCTGGATGTACCAATTGCACAGACGAAGCTCATCGTTTTTCCTGACCATGTAACCTGACAAGTAGTATCCTAAAACTAGGGCCCTGAGTTTTTCCTGGTCAGGTCATGTGGTCAGGAAGAACTCCTGGCCCTAGTTAGAAATATTCTGGCAGGGTGTGTGGCCTCACCTGGTTAATATGCACAGAGGGGATGGATGCGTTGGGGACTGATGAGTGGCTAGGCGAGTTGGGAAGGGACTTGCACGGACCAATAGACAGCTGCTGCTTTTTCCTCAGAGCCACCACCTTCTGGGCGACTGGTGGGAGAGAAAGACGGCAAACAACAGACGGTTAGGAAACAAACACAACAAGTGGTCAGTCGACGACTCTGTTAGAAATTACTTGACTTTCAGGATAAGCATAACTCAGGATATATTCACAAGTCTAATAACAACAAGTCAGCTGATATTAACCACTTCAGAGCAATTATCTTTTCAATCAGGTAATAAGTTACATATTGGGAGATTAACCTTACAGTTCTCCAGAGATACAAAGCATCTCCAATTCCAAGGGACAATACTCCTGCCATATGATGCTCAGAGAAATGAGCCTGTCTTAAGCCAAGGGAGATCTGTGGTGTGATGTTAACTAAATGAGTCTGTCATGTGTAGTACAGAGGGACCTGATTGGCCATGCAGACAGCGTAGACAGCTGCCTGCCACTTCGCTGTAGACTCCAGCAGGAGCGGGATCTGTCATTCTGTGTGACGTGAATGAGGGCCGAGGGAGAGAGGAGAGTTTAAGTCTGACAGCTGGGGAGTGTATTGGTATTGATGGCTACAGTAGCATGGAAGATGGGGAATGGAGGAGCTGTTCCATCTCCAGACAACCAACACTTTCATATCTTTTCATTAGTTAAAAGCAACCAATTAATACAGAGGGAGACTGCAAGGCTCCGTGCATCAACAAGACATTAAAGGCGAAAGTGAAAGCTACATTATGTATTCATGGCTGCTTTGCGTGATGTATTTTCATCTCTTCCTTATTGCTCTTTGTGCTGTTGTCTGTGCCTAATAATGTCTGTACCATGTTGTGTTGCTGCCATGTTGTTGTCATGTTGTGTTGCTACCATCTTGTTGTCATGTTGTGTTGCTACCATGCTGTGTTGTCATGTGTTGCTACTATCTTGTTGTCATGTTGTGTTGCTACCATGCTGTGTTGCTACCATGCTGTGTTGTCATGTGTTGCTACCATCTTGTTGTCATGTTGTGTTGCTACCATCTTGTTGTCTTGTTGTGTTGCTACCATGCTGTGTTGTCATGTGTTGCTACCATGTTGTTGTCATGTTGTGTTGCTACCATGTTGTGTTGCTACCATGTTGTGTTGTCATGTTGTGTTGCTACCATGTTGTTGTCATGTTGTGTTGCTACCATGCTGTGTTGTCATGTTGTGTTGCTACCATGTTGTTGTCATGTTGTGTTGCTACCATGCTGTGTTGTCATGTGTTGCTACCATGTTGTTGTCATGTTGTGTTGCTACCATGTTGTGTTGCTACCATGTTGTTGTCATGTTGTGTTGCTACCATGCTGTGTTGTCATGTTGTGTTGCTACCATGTTGTTGTCATGTTGTGTTGCTACCATGCTGTGTTGTCATGTTGTGTTGCTACCATGTTGTTGTCATGTTGTGTTGCTACCATGATGTGTTGTCATGTTGTGTTGCTACCATGTTGTTGTCATGTTGTGTTGCTACCATGCTGTGTTGTCATGTGTTGCTGCCTTGCTGTGTTGTTGTCTTAGGTCTCTCTTTATGTAGTGTTGTTTTGTCTCTCTTGTCATGATGTGTGTTTGGTCCTATATTTATATTGTATTTATTTATATTTTTAATCCCAGCCCCCGTCCCTGCAGGAGGCCTTTTGCCTTTTGGTAGGCCGTCCTTATAAATAAGAATTTGTTCTCAACTGACTTGCCTAGTTAAATAAAGATTAAATAAAAAAAATCATGAAGTTTGGTAAAGAGAATGTTTGTGGAGTGTTTAACATGTTTTGTCCTGAACCCAGCAGGGTACTGTACTGTTGTGATCAGGACAGGATGTTGTTGTGTTCAGAGATGTTTTCTCCTTGAACACACTTTTCTCTCTCTTAAAGAAGACAAAAGTTGAAAAGTCATATCTTTCTCCCCATTATATCTGTCTTACCAATAGCCTTTCCATTGACATCACATTGCCATTCAATACAGAACATGAATGGCTCAAGCATCTGCTAGGAAAGGTGGATACTGTATAGCGGATGTTGACCTCTACAATGGTCCACTGTCGACTATTATATTGTAATCCTGACCGCAGGGATCCACAGAGGTCCCATTTTAGGTCACATCTCATTCAGTTTATCAAGGGGAGATTCATTAGTTACAATTAATTGAATTGGTTGTACTACTGCTTGTCCAGGACCAGGAATGAGGTACTTAAGAGTCAGGATAGCCTAAATACACAATGTCCCCAATGCCCCAGCCCTCACCATCTTGGAAGACTCTCTCCACATTGAGGCCGTAGGTGGAGCAGGTCTCGTAGTAGGTGGAACGCTTCAGGTCATTGGACAGCTTCCTGGCCCGCGAGTCATCGATCACTCTGGGGTTGGCAGCACTGATGGCATCTGGGGAATGTAATATTGTTCTGAGAAAATGTCTTGTGGGGGATTATGTATTCAGTCCCCTCGACATTTTCCATATTTTGGTACGTTACAGCCTTATTCTAAAATAAATTCTAATCGTTTTTTCCCCCCCCCATCAATCTACACAAAATACCCCATAATGACAAAGCAAAAACAGTTGTTTTTTTTATCTTTACAAATGTATTAAAAATAAAAAAGACCTTTTACTCAGTACTTTGTTGAAGCACCTTTGGCAGCGATTACAGCCTCGATTCTTCTTGGGTATGACGCTACAAGCTTGGCAAACCTGCATTCCTCTCTGCAGATCCTCTTAAGCTCTGTCAGGTTGGATGGGGAGCGTCGCTGCACAGCTATTTTCAGGTCTCTACAGAGATGTTCGATCAGGTTCAAGTCCGGGCTCTGGCTGGTCCACTCAAGGATATTCAGAGACTTGTCGTGAAGCCACTCCTGCGTTGTCTTGGCTGTGTGCTAAGGGTCGTTGTCCTGTTGGAAGGTGAACCTTCACCCCAGTCTGAGGTCCTGAGCGCTCTGGAGCAGGTTTTCATCAAGGATCTCTGTACTTTGCTCTGTTCATCTTTCCCTCGATCCTTGCCTTTTGGCAAACTCCAAGAGGGATGTCATGTGCCTTTTACTGAGGAGTAGCTTCCGTCTGGCCACTCTACCATAAAGGCCTGATTGGTGGAGTGCTGCAGAGATAGTTGTCTTTCTGGAAGGTTCTCCCATCTCCACAGAGGAACTCTGGAGCTCTGTCAGAGTGACCATCAGGTTCTTGGTCACCTCCCTGACCAAGGCCCTTCTCCCCCGATTGCTCAGTTTGGCCGGGCGGCTAGCTCTAGGAAGAGTCTTGGTGGTTCCAAACTTCTTCCATTTAACAATGATGGAAGCCACTGTGTTCTTGGGGACCTTAAATGCTGCAGAAATGTTTTGGTACCCTTCCCCAGATCTGTGCCTTGACACAATCCTGTCTACGGACAATTATTTCGACCTCATGGCTTGGTATTTGCTCTGACATGCACCCTCAAATGTGGGACCTTATATAGACAGGTGTGTGACTTTCTAAATAATGTCCAATCAATTGAATTTACCACAGGTGGAATCCAATCAAGTTGTAGAAACATCTCAAAGATGATCAATGGAAACAGGAAGCACCTGAGCTCAATTTTGAGTCTCATAGCAAAGTGTCTGAATACTTATTTTTTTTTACTGTTTTTGCTTTGTCATTATGAGTTATTGTGTGTAAAAATGTGATCCATTTTACAATAAGGCTGTAACATTAAATGTGGAAAAAGTCAAGGGGTCTGAATACTTTCCGAACGCACTGTATGTGAAAATCCACACTAAAGTCACAAACCTATGCTAAAACTAAGGCCCAGAGTTCTTCCAGGTCAGGGCACAAAGTCAGGGTCAGGAAAAACTCACAGCCTACTTACATCTTTATGTCTGTTTATGTCAGGTGTATGGTAACAACTGGCTACCGCTAACCCACAAATTACCACTATTACCTAATGTCTATGGGATGGAACTGACAATCCAAACAATATCCATACCTTAAGGGACTTATTAGTTAATTCAAAGTTCAATATAAATACCTTGTGTCCCGACCAGGACCATGGGGACCTCTGCTGTGTTCCTGTAGCTGGACAGACGTAGGAAGTAGTTGTAGACCGTCTGGAAACTGATCTCATCCTCCAGACTGAAGACAAACACCACAGCATCTACCCACGCTGCAAACTGGAGGGGACACACAGACAGAACACAGCAACAGGCTTGAGAGGATTTAACACATAAAAAAGCACCAACATACTGAATATGTGTGTGTGTGTGTGTGTGTGTGTGTGTGTGTGTGGTGTGTGTGTGTGTGTGTGTGTGTGTGTGTGTGTGTGTGTGTGTGTGTGTGTGTGTGTGTGGTGTGTGTATTTGAGTGGGTGGCACTGTCTGGATCTGGGAGGACCTGAGTGTGTGGCACTGTCTGGATCTGGGAGGACCTGAGTGTGTGGCACTGTCTGGATCTGGGAGGACCTGAGTGTGTGGCACTGTCTGGATCTGGGAGGACCTGAGTGTGTGGCACTGTCTGGATCTGGGAGGACCTGAGTGTGTGGCACTGTCTGGATCTGGGAGGACCTGAGTGTGTGGCACTGTCTGGATCTGGGAGGACCTGAGTGTGTGGCACTGTCTGGATCTGGGAGGACCTGAGTGTGTGGCACTGTCTGGATCTGGGAGGACCTGAGTGTGTGGCACTGTCTGGATCTGGGAGGACCTGAGTGTGTGGCACTGTCTGGATCTGGGAGGACCTGAGTGTGTGGCACTGTCTGGATCTGGGAGGACCTGAGTGTGTGGCACTGTCTGGATCTGGGAGGACCTGAGTGTGTGGCACTGTCTGGATCTGGGAGGACCTGAGTGTGTGGCACTGTCTGGATCTGGGAGGACCTGAGTGTGTGGCACTGTCTGGATCTGGGAGGACCTGAGTGTGTGGCACTGTCTGGATCTGGGAGGACCTGAGTGTGTGGCACTGTCTGGATCTGGGAGGACCTGAGTGTGTGGCACTGTCTGGATCTGGGAGGACCTGAGTGTGTGGCACTGTCTGGATCTGGGAGGACCTGAGTGTGTGGCACTGTCTGGATCTGGGAGGACCTGAGTGTGTGGCACTGTCTGGATCTGGGAGGACCTGAGTGTGTGGCACTGTCTGGATCTGGGAGGACCTGAGTGTGTGGCACTGTCTGGATCTGGGAGGACCTGAGTGTGTGGCACTGTCTGGATCTGGGAGGACCTGAGTGTGTGGCACTGTCTGGATCTGGGAGGACCTGAGTGTGTGGCACTGTCTGGATCTGGGAGGACCTGAGTGTGTGGCACTGTCTGGATCTGGGAGGACCTGAGTGTGTGGCACTGTCTGGATCTGGGAGGACCTGAGTGTGTGGCACTGTCTGGATCTGGGAGGACCTGAGTGTGTGCCCAAAGGGGATCGGGTACCGGATCGGCTTCACTTCTATAGAATAAATATTTTATGTAAAAGAGAACCAGCTTGTGAAAATATAATAGATATAATTGTCTTTCAAGCTAAAATAAATCTAGTGAATTCCAATACATTTTGTTATGGTGAACCAGAACCACCTGAATCATTCTATGATGAATTCCCTGATTGTTTTTTAAATTAATAACCACAGCATTTTGATGTCAACGTAATGAACAAGTGAACCTTAATGAACAGCCTTGAAATATGCATTACTCTGTCCAACTAACTATTATTATTACTATTATTATTACTACTATTACAATATTATTATTACTACTATTACTATTAGTATTATTACTACTATTATTATTACTATTAGTATTACTAATATTGTTATTACTACTATTACAATATTATTATTACTACTATTACTATTAGTATTATTATTACTACTATTACAATATTATTATTACTACTATTACTATTAGTATTATTACTACTATTATTATTACTATTACTATTAGTATTACTAATATTGTTATTACTACTATTACAATATTATTACTAATATTACTATATTATTATTACTACTATTACTATTAGTATTATTATTACTACTATTACAATATTATTATTACTACTATTACTATTAGTATTATTACTACTATTATTATTACTATTACTATTAGTATTACTAATATTGTTATTACTACTATTACAATATTATTATTACTACTATTACTATTAGTATTAGTATTATTACTACTATTATTATTATTATTAGCATGCAAACATTGGAGGCTGCTGAGCGTCTCATAATAATGGCTGGAACGGAGCAAATGGAATGGCATCAAACACAACCATGCGTTTGATTAGTTTGATATCATTCCTCCTGTGCATGCAATGGGAGTGGCTTCAGTTCCATATTTGTGCAGGAGAGGGCAGTGTAGCAACAGCACCGTAATGACAGGGCCCGCGTTATTGTAATGCCTCTGTCGCCAGTTACCAGTGGGAATATCAATGAAATCTCAAATATGGCTATTACAACCCTGTGTTCCATGTTATTGGAAGGTGGAACCTGTTTTCCACAAACCTAATCTCTTAGTGCATAACCAGGGAGAGAAGAAAGGAAGGAAGAGATGTCCCTTGGTGAGCAGAATATGGTAATTCTAATCACAATGTAAAGTGGTTAAGTAGTAGAGAAAGGCCAAGCGTTAACAGTGTAACCCTCCTCCCTCCATTTAGTCATTCAGCGGCGTTCACATCTATGGAATGAATCACACCTGGGTTTAAATACTATTTGAAATCATGTAAAATACTGTATCTGTGCTTGATTGAGCTAACCTGTTGCAATGGAACCAATAGAATTGTCACAAAAGAACAAACCCCACCCACCTGGCACTCCAGGCAGGTGCACAAGATAAAGAAGAAAAAAAAATCTCTAAAAACTCCATAAAGCAAACACTAAGCGTATTTTGGAAGATTTAAAATAGTATTTGAACCCAGGTCTAGAATGGATGGGGAGATGAAGTGTTCGATTCAGAGTCACAGCTTCAGCTGAGCCTCCAGTGAGTGGGAATATAATGAAGGCCTTTAATTATGCTGTGCTAATTACACCCAGCTAGGAACGGCTCTACAGTCATTTCCATTCTCATCTATGGGACTGGGAGCAACATTAGCATAATTCTAGCATAACTCTGCCTGTGAGCCAACCTCACTAAGCCAGGCAGGGCAGGTATCAATGACTGTTTCATCATCACAAATCCCCAGTGGAGGGGTTGGAGAGCCAGGCCTCTCCAGAGAGATTCCAAAAAATAACAAAATGAGTCAACCAGAGAGAGACAGACGCGGCAGCTAGCCTAGCGGTTAGAGCGTTGGGCCAGTAACCCGAATGGACGCTGGTTCGAATACCTGAGACGACAAGGTGAAAAATCCTGTCGATGTGTCCTTGACCAAGGCACTTAACCCTAATTTGCCCTGTAGGTAGGCCATCATTGTAAATAAGAATTTGTTCTTAACTGACTTGCCTAGTTAAATAAAGTTGAATAAAAAATAAATAAAATGTCTCAACCAATAGCATCACCACACCATGTTTTCCCTAATTACTGAATGAGTACCTGGCATAGAGGCACATGTTATGGTGCAGACAGATATATGTGCTATACCCTCCTCCACAGTGTGACGTCTTCATACAGACTAATTGTTTGCCAAACATTGCTTGCTAACCTAACCATGCTATCGCTAGTCATATCATTGTCATTTGGTTCATATAAAGAACAAACACTAGAATCTGGTAAACATATTTATTTTAGAAATGTTTAGCTTCGTATTTCTTTGGTTTGGTAACGCCAACCTTGCCTTGCGAGCCAGCCGGATCTCTCAATCTCAAAGCCAATTTATGCCTCATCCGAAATGTGGTCGGAGGCTCCATATGGAGGGTGTGACGCAATTGCGGAGCCTCCAGATGCCCACAGAGGCCAAATTGGAGCTCCGTACCGCATCTCCTTCCATATTTTGTAACAATGTGGAGGGTTCCATATAACTCCACATTGACATGATTGGTTGACAGTAGGTTGCCCTGACTTCTGCAGAGGCCGTCTCATCATAAATGCTGCATGGCCATTGCAGACGTCGGATTGACCATGCAGAGCGTTTCACATAAATAATTTGCTGTAGGGCAGCGGTCACAAGACACTTTAGTCATCACATTTGTGTCCAAAACATCCACTGAATTACTCAACAAATTGTAACACAGCCGAAGATAAAATTATTGGATAATAATGTTTATATAATGTCTGCCATGTTTTTGGATGACATCGTTGCTGCTCCCAGTGCTGGTGTGCATGTGATGTTGGTCCGTGTAAAACGGATGCAACCCGGATATAGACAGTCCATGAATTTGCGTATAAAAACACGAGTAGATTCCCAATGGCAGGACATCTTGGACGCAGTCTCCAGTTCTTTCTACCTCAGTGGTTCTGCTCACCAGTGCTGTGAACGGTCTCCTCTTCTTAGTATGTGAGCGCAGCGGGAAGTTTAAATGCAAAGGCGGCTCGCCTCTCATTAGGTTATTTGGTGTATCTCGTTTAAGGGGTGTAAAGTATTGACCGTTGTTATGAAAATGATTGCAAAATAAATGCATTTTAACTGCCTTACCTTTTAAAGGTGCTATTCAGAATCCTTGGGATGTCCCAACTCTGAAAGTTACACCATTGAAGTTTAAAATGATTAAGGTAAGGCTTAACGTTAGGTAAGGGATATGGTTAGGGTAGGGGCTAAGGTTAGGGTTTGGGTACGGATGTCCCAAGGATCCGGTGTAGCACTAACCCTTTTTAAAGGTGTAACTGGTTTATGACAGATTACCATTCTCCTCATCTATGAGAGCTATTCGGCGTGTTCCTCTGCCCAGGCGTTGCTGACGCATGCCAGATCTTACAACACCTG
Organism: Thymallus thymallus; assembly: GCA_023634145.1. Taxonomy (NCBI): domain Eukaryota; kingdom Metazoa; phylum Chordata; class Actinopteri; order Salmoniformes; family Salmonidae; genus Thymallus; species Thymallus thymallus. Next base: position 32,127,376 of record CM042383.1, read on the forward strand.
AATAGGTATTTTAAGTATCAGCAAACCACATCATATGTTATAGCAATCTGGTGCCCGACGGCACAGTGGATGACAGTTTATACTCAAATGTGTGAGTTTCTGAGTGTGTTGCTCTGTGTTTAAGGTGCATTTGCCTTTGTACTCCTGTTGAGTTATTGCAGTATTGGCAAATTAAGTTCATTGTTTTTCAACCAAGTATTTTTGCCAATTCCTTGTCATCGTCTGCATATTGTATGTATTACACACAGAAATACCTCCTATTTTAGTTGTTGGTAAGTGCTCAGGGCACAATGACTTGGTAAAAAGCACTATGGAACACTGCTGAGAATTGTGGAGGAGATCTAACAGACTTTATGTGGTATTCATTGGCTGTGCTGAGGCATTCATTTGTTGTGCGGAGGCATTCATTGGCTGTGCTGAGGCATTCATTGGTTGTGCTGAGGCATTCATTGGCTGTGCTGAGGCATTCATTGGCTGTGCTGAGGCATTCATTGGCTGTGCTGAGGCATTCATTGGCTGTGCTGAGGCATTCATTGGCTGTGCTGAGGCATGCAGGATTAGACGGCCAGCTGAGTACGTACCTGCAGCTCCGGAGGACCTCCCTCGTCTCTGATCAGCAACAGGTAACTCTGTCCATCAACCACCATCTCCTTCTTGAACCGACCACCTGAGGAAGAGGAGAGGAATGTCAGTGTGACTTATTTGGTGGTGCATGTTTCAACATTATTAAGACTGATCTACGTTACCCTGCCTATTGAAGGGCTAAACTCAGGCCTACAGTAAATAACTTGCTACTGTACTAATTGTCACTGGAAACATGTTTGGTTCTGCTTCGGCTAAATCACCAAAATTCAATATTAATACCAATATTTTTCACCAACACACACCAGTAGGCCTAGGCATGAGTAAGATCTAGGCCTTCCCATAGATGACTTTCCATTCTGATAAGGTTTTGATGATAGTTTGGAGACCTCCATCCTGCATGTGATTGTGAATAGGCTGCGGTCTGATTCGGCACCGCTGTCTCAATGAAAAATCAGAAGTTGGAGGAGGAAACAGGGTCTCTAGATTTAATTACCACGGAGGGAAATGGCCATTTAGCAAATCTAACGCACACAGCTGCTCCACTACACCGTCACAGAGCACTGACGCAAGCCATAGACCCAGCCCGAACCGCCCCAAATTCACTACACAACCACCAGCTAGCCTAACCTAGAGATCTGTCTCCATCTCTGATGCAGAACTCCATGAGATATAAGTTAGCGTGCTAGTATATTAGCCAGCACGGCAGACAGACAGGTCATACAATTTTGGGATTCTCTAAGGAAGTGATAAGCCATGTCCACTAGAATGGACGAAGCCCGGAGCTGAGCTAGAGAGGGGGAAGGAAGTGATAGAAGATAATAGAGAAGAAAAGAGAAAACTCTTTATCTGAAGTTGGTGTAGTTCATGGCAACAAGATAACGGAGACTAGAGAAGCTATACAGAATGGTAGCTACTCTAGTCAACCTTGACTCTTTCCCCCTCATCTCGCTGAATGCATGTTAGTATTCCTTGCCTTTGGCAAGGCTGGCTGCAGATAAAATACAGACCGAGGGGAATACCTCGCACTAAATTGGATTTTGCATTACATTGGAATAGTTTGAGATCCTGCAGAGATTTAAAATATTAAAGTGAGAAAGTTGGGGAGCCTTGCTTTTTCGGATGCAGGAAATCTGCTTCAAGCCATCTCAAACAATATTAAATAATGTACGACGGCATGAAAGTTGTAAGAGTGGGCATATTAACGTATATATCAAAAGGAGTATACTGAGGGTTAAAGACTACAGACATAAATGAAATATCTACCGCTGCGGCAGCCTCATATATTTCAGAATCAGCCGTGCTATCTGTTACAACATTATGTAATGCGAGGGAGAGACTATGGGGAGTTCATAACAATTTCACAACTGAATTTGAACTTTCTAACTGACACTTTGTTTGTGCAGATCCCACCAATACAAAAGAGCAAGATAGATCACAGTGACTGGCTCTGCCTGCAGTCTTCAAGGGCCAACATTCAATACAGATCCACTTCAGCCACACTTGCTCAACATTAAGCCCATTTGGTGATGGGGGATTCTCCCAGACATCAGTTGAGTTGTGTAATAGCCAAAGGGGGAGACTCACAGAAGCCAAGCCAACTTTCCTCCACTGAAGTAACAGAGCTCTGAGATTGGAGAGCTGATTGGACTGATGTGTCTCCATAAGCCAGGAAATTCCCATTTAGAAAAGTGATACTCATAGTACTACCCAGTATAGTCATATGTAATGAGAAAATGAATGTATCTGGACCAAAAGGGTCAGACTTCAGAAGACATCTGAAATGATTCTGGAGGAGCTAAATGGAACAGGCCAGCTGCACATGATAAGAAGCTCTTAAATTGTACAATGAGAGTGTTATACCAAATAGCATCATCTGTTGCCATGGTATTAAATGGATGTGCATTTAAGTATAGACCTACATTTACATTACATCATATCAACATCCTCCTGGCTGTGTCTGTCTGTTCACAGGCAACAACATATCCTGAGGTCGTAGGACAAACCATCTGTACTGTGGAACGTTGAATCTCAACCGCGTTTCAGCAAAACTACAGTAGAGAAATAAAGAGACACTCAATCTTTATTAGGTTAGGCAGGCAATTCATGTATAATGATTTTACCTGGACTTGCTAATGAATAGTGTTCCTTGCTTTTCTATCAACCTGTTGTCTAGCTTAGACATACAGATGAGTCTAACACACGCACAGTCACACACACACAGTCACACAAACACAGTCACACACACACAGTCACACACAGTCACACAAACGCACAGTCACACACACACAGGTTGAGATTGTAGCTGCTTGGTGAACAGGCAGCAGGCAATAGGCATATACAGCTCTAGAATGGAATGCGGATGCTCAGAGACCTTGATACGGAGCCACAATTCAAACAGAGCCAGATCCCATGTTGCCATGGCAACGCAAGCCTCCCCGTTCCAATACTACGTTTTTCCCAGATATCACAGCAACTAGCAGCATAGTATAATAAAACACTAAAGAAGAGCTGCTTGGTGAATGAAAGGTACGGACCAAACAGAAAACACAGTACAACTACCAACTGTTCTTAGAAGAGAGGAAGCCTCTTTCAAATCTACAGAGGAGCTATCTGGTCTAACACCATGCTAGGAATGAGACTATAGTTTCTATCTGGGCTAACACCGTGCTAGGAATGAGACTATATTTTCTATCTGGGCTAACACCGTGCTAGGAATGAGACTATAGTTTCTATCTGGTCTAACAACGTGCTAGGAATGAAACTATAGTTTCTATCTGGTTAAGCACAGTGCTAGGAATGAGACTATAGTTTCTATCTGGGCTAACACCATGCTAGGAATGAGACTATATTTTCTATCTGGGCTAACACCGTGCTAGGAATGAGACTATATTTTCTATCTGGGCTAACACCGTGCTAGGAATGAGACTATATTTTCTATCTGGGCTAACACCGTGCTAGGAATGAGACTATAGTTTCTATCTGGGCTAACACCGTGTTAGGAATGGGACTATATTTTCTATCTGGGCTAACACCGTGCTAGGAATGAGACTATAGTTTCTATCTGGGCTAACACCGTGCTAGGAATGAGACTATAGTTTCTATCTGGGCTAACACCGTGCTAGGAATGAGACTATAGTTTCTATCTGGGCTAACACCGTGCTAGGAATGAGACTATAGTTTCTATCTGGGCTAACACCGTGCTAGGAATGAGACTATAGATTCTATCTGTATGTTGTATTACAGCAACGATGCAGTGATCTGTATAAAATAAGGAAACATGTTTCCAGAATTACCAGCACTCATGTTTTTGCATTCCAGCATATTTGTCATTGATTTCTCTAGGCCTAATTAATCATTGAGGATTGTTTCTTTCCCTTGGTGAAACAGCATCTTAATGCCAGGAACTCATTATGCACTTCATGTCTCATCATCCTCTGTATACAGTAATAGACACTACAAAACATCCAAACCCGCTCCAAGAATGTCATTTGTCCCTGGCTTTGCCAACATCTTTGCGGGATCGCACAGTCTTCGCTTCTGATTTCCGCCTGATAATCAAAATGGAGAATTCTTCAGTTTTGATTCTGTGAAGTAACAGCAGGTTTGGGAATGGGCTCAAACTGTAGAAATAAATACAACCTTCTCCCTGAACTCTGCCCTCTCGTTCAGAGCTTCCAAGCTCCCTAAGCAGAAAGTGTTTATGTTCATGGCAGCGACTATAAATCCCCTTTCCTTCTGAAATGAAAGGTTATAGAAGGATTTATTGCTTTAAGCCGAGGTCTTAGTTTTACCTTGATGTGTTTGAGAATGATCATTCTAACACAGCATCCCTCTCTCTTTCATAGACAATGTTTTGCTCTAGCTGTCATTCGTTTATACTAACGGGTAAAAAGACAATTATCTCAGACTCGTCTCTCCACATCCTTGGGTTTGAGATAAAATCGGACACTGCGCCGACTGATCCAAAACAATAACAACAACAGAAAACACACCATCGTTAATGATAAGCAAAGATAATGCAGGTTTCTCTTTTCTCTCCATACAGCATGTGGAAAGCACTCAAACTAACTGCTAATTATGAATTGAGTTTGTATGCGGCTTACTGTAAGCATCAAGACCAGCCCTGTCTTTGTACTGGTAAAACCTTGAATAACTTTATAAGCCTTTATGAATTATTATAAAGATCTCAAATGACATTTACATTTATGTGGCAGCAGGGCCAGTAGACGGGCTAGATTACCGAGATACCATCCCAGCTATAGTAAGGAACAGACAGCTCTGCCTCAAGTGATGCGTTCATGTTGTTGACTGGCAAGACCCATCTAGTAAAGTTGACAACCTTTTAGCTTTTTTTGAACGGGTGATGGCTCTCTCCTCCCTCAGGATTTCAGCAGCAGGTTCTGTGTCTTACCTTCAGGGGACTCCTCCTGCACGTACGTGCCTGTCAGGTACCGGTGGACCAGGGCCGACTTCCCACTCGACAGATTACCCACAATACCCTGCAGAAACAACAACACATGACACCACACTCACATGTAGTTCATTCCAGGACATGTATGTTGTATGGATGGTTACACTGCCAATCATAGCCAGAGCCTCTATAGCCTGACCTGTATAGAGATGATGGTTGGTGAAACAGCAAGACGGCAAAACACTAGTACTATTAAAAGTCTAGTAACATTAATATTACTAGTATTAATAAAATGTTCAGTTGGTGGCGGCAATATGTTGTAGAGACGGTTACACTACTAACCAATGCCAAAGGCCTCAGCCAATAGACTTTCACATGAACAGATGGTGCTTATAATGTAAAGGTAAGACACCAAGGGAACAGTACTGCATGTTCAGCTAATGTTCTCCCTACTCCCCCTGGTGGATGTCTAGGCCAAGGCCCCAGCCCTGACTGCTGTTTGCCTCCAGGGGAAGCCTGACGGAGGGTGGGCTGGGGCTGGGCCGCTCCCAGGCTGATGATGCCAGGGTGTCTGGTGGAGAACAAAGGCTCCTCCAACACATCCTTATCCCTTCTTCAACCCCCCCACACTCTTCCGTCATCCCCCTCTTCTTTAGATCATTAGTGGGTGGTAAAGTCAGGTATGGTTTTAATTACAAGAGACTGTGTGTGTGTGTGTGTGTGTGTGTGTGTGTGTGTGTGTGTGTGTGTGTGTGTGTGTGTGTGTGTGTGTGTGGGAGCGGGGGGGCGTAAAGCTACCTATCCTCTCCCTCATAATACTTATGGTCTTCATAAGGAGGAAGTTGGCTTTGGAGAGAGCATGGAGTAGTAGTCTATCAAGAGCTACTGATAACCGAAACTAACTACAGAAGCATGGTTTGTGTTAGAACCTGCTGGGTTGAAAGCCTATCATTAATAAGGCTGCTGTATGACCATAGTTCAGCCAGATGAAAGCAGGACAGGCACTATGTGTGGAAATTCCACTACAGCCTTTTTTTAAGGATCAGTCGGTGGTTCATTATCAAAGTCCAGATTTGAATACAATGTTTTTAATACAACGTTTTTGGATGACAGTACTGCACAGTATCAGCTCATCTACCCCATTAACTACTTCTGTCCAATACTGCCATATGGAAATGTGGAAGAAAGTGAAGTTATGTCCCTTCTCTGACAGTCCTTGTCTTTTTCCTGTCAACACTTTACCTCTGAAGTGTGTGGAGCTAAGTAGCCCCTTACTACAGAAAAGACAATGAGTTCTATCAAATTGTCCCTGTTTAGAAAGAATGTTCTTCATAAAAGTTCCCCCATCTAATTTGTCTGAGATTCCCATAGGATCTTTCTGATGTGGTGCACGGCTCTAACCTATTCATAGAAGACCAAAATACTATGAATACTACAATGTTTACCAACGGTACGGTGGAATATGGCTTTGTGGTAAAATCCCTATTGATTATGTGCGCGAAGCATTCCTTTCTTCATGTGAGGACGTGAGCAGTGTGTGTGTGTGTGAGTGGCAGTGGTAAGAACTGTTGTGCCAGCGGGTGGATCAGGCCCAGGAAGTGTCTCTCGTCTACTCCAAAACTGTCACTCATCTCTTGGTCTGCTGCAAACCACTCTGCGCTCCGCGTCACCATGCCAACACAATAAACGCATCATTAAAAATCACCCACAGACTCGCTTGGTGCCAGGGAATATTTCAGACAATTTCTGTACTTTGTTCTGTACTTTTTTCTCTCTCTATCTCTTCTCTGCCTTCCTCGGTCTCTCTCTTCTCTGCCTTCCTCGGTCTCTCTCTTCTCTCTCTTCTCTGCCTTCCTTGGTCTCTCTCTTCTCTGCCTTCCTCTGTCTCTCTCTTTTCTCTCTTCTCTGCCTTCCTCGGTCTCTCTCTTCTCTGCCTTCCTCGGTCTCTCTCTTCTCTGCCTTCCTCTGTCTCTCTCTTCTCTCCCTTTTCTGCCTTCCTCGGTCTCTCTCTCTCTTCTCTCCCTTTTCTGCCTTCCTCGGTCTCTCTCTCTCTTCTCTCCCTTTTCTGCCTTCCTCTGCCTTCCTCTCTCTTCTCTGCCTTCCTCTGTCTCTCTCTCTTCCTTCCTCTGTCTCTCTCTCTTCTCTCTCTCTTCCTTCCTCTGTCTCTCTCTCTTCTCTCTCTCTTCCTTCCTCTGTCTCTCTCTCTTCTCTCTCTCTGCCTTCCTCTGTCTCTCTCTCTTCTCTCTCTCTGCCTTCCTCTGTCTCTCTCTCTTCTCTCTCTCTGCCTTCCTCTGTCTCTCTCTCTTCTCTCTCTCTGCCTTCCTCTGTCTCTCTCTCTTCTCTCTCTCTGCCTTCCTCTGCCTTCCTCTCTCTCTCTGCCTTCCTCTGCCTTCCTCTCTCTCTCTGCCTTCCTCTGCCTTCCTCTCTCTCTCTCTCTGCCTTCCTCTGCCTTCCTCTCTCTCTCTCTCTGCCTTCCTCGGTCTCTCTCTCTCTTCTCTCTTCTCTCCCTTTTCTGCCTTCCTCTCTCTTCTCTCTCTCTGCCTTCCTCTGTCTCTCTTCTCTCTCTCTGCCTTCCTCTGTCTCTCTTCTCTCTCTCTGCCTTCCTCTGCCTTCCTCTCTCTTTCTCTCTCTCTCTCTGTGTGTGCGCATGCGTCGAGCGAGTGAGGTGCGTGGATGGAGAGTGAGTGACGGCGGTGTAAGGTACGAGTGTTTGTAAACTTTTTTCTACCCTTTTCTATCCTTAGTTTAGGTTTTTGGTATTTATATTGAGGGTGGGGAAATATTGGTGCGGGAGGTGGTTATTTGGGGGGAGTTTGTTTTTACTCCCAGTCGGTGTACTGGGAGAATGGCAGCTCCAGGTGCGGAAAGTTTGGAGTTCCTCACGAGGCGTCATGGGGTGAAAATCGATGTTACTGCAAGTATAGAGGAGTGTAGTTTAGCGGTGAGTACAGTAGTTGGTCATGAGAATGTTTTATCGGCGTCGCGAATGAACAACGCGATTGTTGTGTTCGTTAAGACGATCGAATTGGCGAACTTGTTAGTGGAGAGTGGTGTAGAGATTGGTGGTATTTTTACCCCAGTGTTACCTCTTTCAACGCCGTCAAAGAGAGTAACTTTATCTAATGTGCCACCGTTCATCAAAAACGAAGTTCTAGTTGGAATGCTCTCGAGGTATGGGAAACTGGTCTCTCAAATAAAGATGATTCCAATCGGAAGTAAGTCATCGTTGTTGAAACATGTGGTGTCTTTCAGGCGTTATGTTTATATGGTACTGAAAGATAATGTCGAGGAACTTGATCTTGCGCTTAATTTTCGACATGAAGAGTTTAATTACGTGATATATGCTACAACTAATACAATGAGGTGTTTTGGTTGCGGTGAAAATGGACACCTTGTTCGTGGTTGTCCAAAAAGAGAGGAAAACGTAAATAAAACAACTGTTGCGTCAGGAAATGTAGTTGAAGTAACGGTACAGGAGGAAATCGCCGCGGTTGTCGAGGAGATGCCGGGACCAAGTACGGCGTCGGTTGCTCCAAAAAAGGCGGAAAAGGTTTCCGAGATTTTGGAAAAAGAAAAAGAAATTGTTGGAAAAGTAAGTGTAGCTGTAGATGGGGAAGAAGAGGTCATAGTCTCACAGAGGATAGAACAAGTAGTTTGTGATTCAGATGATGGCAGTAACAGTGAAGACGAGGCTATGATAAATCCAGAAGATAGGGGTTCTGTGTTGGGAGATGGGGAATGTTTTTTTAAAACCCCCCAAAAAAGGAAGTTGTTAGAATACTCTGCTGATAAAAAAGCAAAAAGAACAGATGGCATTCAGCACATGAGCCAGACTGACACTGAGAGTGAGAGTGACATTTCTGAATGTAGTGTCACTGCTAGTCTGCCCCAAGGTGGTTTTTCTAGCCGAACATATACTGTTGATGATATTAAGTCCTTTTTAAAAATGACAAAAAATGCGAAAAAGGTCAAATTAGAGGAGTATTTTCCAGACATAATACAGTTCATTGAGAAAGTAAAGTTTTTTAGAAGTGAAAGTTGTTTCACTAATAAAGAGGTTTACCGTCTTAGAAAAATTCTTACGAAGTTAAGTAGTCCGTCAGGCGGGGCCAGTGAAAACAGCCAGAATGGATAATTTGATGCATTTTTTATGGCTTTATTATTTAATTTGCTCTCTTTTTTTATCCTTTATGGGGGAAATACATTTTGCTTCCTTAAATGTTAATGGAGCAAGGGATTTTAAGAAGAGAGCTCAAGTATTTGAATTAATGAAACAAAAAAAAATTGATGTGTTGTTTGTACAAGAGACCCACAGTGATGGGTCAAATGCTGTAGAATGGGTTAAAGAATTTGATGGATTAGTGATTTTAAGCCATTATACCTCTTTGAGTAGCGGAGTTGCGGTGTTATTTTCTAAAAACTTTACTCCATATTCCTATGTTGTAGAGGAAAAAATTAAAGGAAGGTTGCTGAAGATTAAAGCTGTATTTGAAAATAGTTCTTTTGTTTTTGTATGTGTGTATGCTCCAACTTTGGCTTTGGAAAGAATGATTTTTTTGAACACTTTGGATGATGTTTTAAATGAGTGTAAAAATGATGATTTTTTAATGTTGGGAGGGGATTTTAATTGTACTGAAGATGTTATAGATCGGAATCATGTTGAACCACACATGCAATCAAGAAAGAGGCTAATTCAATTAAAAAAGTCTCATAGCATAATTGATATATGGAGAAATTTCCATGGTACACAGAGACAGTACACTTGGGCTTATGCTCATGAAAATCAGTTATCGCTGGCAAGGCTTGATAGATTCTATGGTTTTAAGCACCAATTAAGTATGTTTAGAGAATGTTCAATCAGTCCTGTTTGTTTTTCTGATCACAGCTTGATAAAATGTGTTGTAACAAAAAGTTTTGTGAAATCAAAAAGTGCTTATTGGCATTTTAACAATCATTTATTAGGCGACTTTTTTTTTAGAGAAGTTTTTAAAGAGTTTTGGAAAAATGCTAAAGCTATGAAGTCTTCTTTCTTGACATTACAACAGTGGTGGGATTTTGTGAAGATACAAATCAAACAATTGTGTCAACAATATACTCGCAACGCCACAAGAGAAATAAATAGCTCAATGAGTGTGTTAGAAGAAGAGTTGTTGAAGCTACAAGAGCTTGCAGGGTCCATAAATGATGCCACCTATATAGAGCACATAAAAAAGAAAAATAATTTGTTAGCTGATATGCTAGGTTGTACAACACAAGGTGCTATCATTAGATCTCGTTTCCAAAGTGCGGAATTAATGGATGCTCCTTCAAAATTCTTTTTTAGTTTAGAAAAAAAGAATGGTCTGAAAAAATTTATTCATGCCTTGCGGTCTGAAAAAGGAATTTTGTTGACAAATCCCTCAGATATTAGGAAAAGAGCTGTACATTTTTATAAAGATTTGTACAAAAGTGAAATTTCCGAAGAACAAGATGGTAATTTGGATTTTTTTGAAAATTTACCACAGATAACTAAAAATGCAAATGAGGAAATTAGTAAAAATTTGAGTTTAGTGGAGCTTGAAAATGCCCTTAAAAAAATGGAAAATGGAAAAGCACCAGGTATTGATGGCATTACAACTGAATTTTATAAATCTTTTTGGGTAGAAATGGGTCCAGAATTAGTAACAGTTTTTAATGAGAGTCTGGTACATGGACAACTGCCGCGTAGCTGCCGGAGAGCAATTATTACCTTATTGCCAAAAAAAGGAGACTTAAATGACATTATAAATTGGAGACCAGTAAGTTTATTATGTAATGACTATAAAATATTGTCTAAAGCTTTAGCAATTAGATTGGGTGAAGTTATTGAATCCATTGTTCATCCAGATCAGTCATATTGCGTACCAGGAAGAAGAATTTTTGATAATGTTTCTTTTATTAGAGACATTTTGGACTGTGGAAAAATTTTTGGCGTAGATTTTGGTATGATATCAATTGATCAAGAGAAGGCTTTCGACAGAGTTGAGCATATTTATTTATGGAGTGTTTTAAAAGCCTTTGGTTTTAGTTCAGATTTTATTGCAATGATAAAAATGATGTATTGTGGCGTTGAGAGTATATTAAAGATTAATGGTGACTTATGCTCTCCGTTTAGTGTGTACAGGGGTGTCAGACAAGGCTGTGCGCTGTCAGGCATGTTATACACCTTAGCCATAGAACCATTGTTAAATAAATTAAGAACTGATGTATGTGGTCTGTGTTTACCAAATTGTGCTAATGTTTTTAAGTTATCAGCGTACGCTGATGACGTCATTGTCATAATCAGTGAACCAAATGATGTCAATGTGATGTTGAAGATTTTAGATGATTTTAAAACTCTTTCTTCAGCAAAGGTTAACTGGAAAAAAAGCGAAGCCATATTAGTTGGAAAATGGCCAAAAGGTGAACCAAGAGTTCCTGATGGTTTAAAATGGACAAGAGATGGTTTTAAATATCTAGGAGTTTTTTTAGGAAATGAAAATGTTATAAAAAAGAATTTTGAAGGCACTGTTGAAAAGGTCAAAGGGCGACTGGATAAGTGGAGGTTTTTACTCCCTAAAATTTCTTATAAAGGAAGAATTTTGATTATAAACAATCTGGTTGCCTCTGCACTTATGCACCGCCTAGCCTGCATAGATCCCCCGGTGGATGTACTGGGGAAAATCCAGTCAATGTTAATAGATTTCTTCTGGGACAGAATGCACTGGGTATCAAAAAGTGTTTTGTATTTACCAAAAGACGAAGGAGGTTTTGGTTTGATACACTTGCAGAGCAGAACGGCTGCATTTCGTTTGCAGTATGTACAAAGACTTTTAAAGTGCTCTTCGGAGTCAAGTTGGATGGGAGCTGCCTGTGCAATTCTTCGGAATATTGAAGGCCTAGGATTGGACAAAACTTTATTCTGGATGGACTCTCAAAGATTAAGACTATCTAATTCTCCAGTTTTTTATCGTAATTTATTCAAAGTCTGGTCCCTATTTAAGAAAAATAGGGAAAGCAATGTTACTTCTCTGTTTTGGCTACTGCAGGAACCTTTGGTAGGTGGCTCACGTTTGGACTTATCACGTGAGTTTTCTTTTGCCATACCAGAAAAGACTTTGTGCAACGCCAAGTTAACGGTGATTGATCAATTATTTCAAATAGCAGGACCTGCTTTTAAGAATGCGACTGCAATTGCTGAGCATTTAGGACTCAAATCATGCCGTATAGTAGCAAAAGCACTTGTAAAATGGAGATCGGCTCTCACTGAAGAAGAGACAGAACTGTTGGATAAATACTCAAAGGGGTCAATAAATCCTGATTGTAAAGACCCCTTTCCGAGTTTGGGTGTCTCTCCCATTTTGGGAGAATACAACAGTATGTTTTTAGAGTGTAAAGAAGTAATGATTGTGGGTTCAAATGTTGCAATTGGAAAAGAATTGTACAAGGTTTGTGTAAAAGCATTTAATAAGACATTTTTAGACAACAAGTGTGATACACCATGGCGAAATACACTTAATCTTGCTGTTGATGAAAAACCAGAATGGAGAGCCTTATATAAGTCACCATTAGTCAAAAAAACTGGGGATTTACAGTGGAGAGTGTTACATGGTGCCATTGCAGTAAACGCTTTTGTGTCATTGATAAACTCTGAAGTGACTGAAGGTTGCCCTTTTTGTTTGGAAAAGGAGACAATTTTTCATGCATTTATGCACTGTGTGAGGTTGAAACCTCTATTTGATACCTTGGAAACTTTTTTTGATTCTTTTGATGTGGTTTTCTCAATGAAAGTGTTTATTTGTGGGGTTAAATATGTGAAAAAGCTTCGCCATATGTGTCAATTGTTAAATTTCTTGTTAGGTCAGGCAAAAATGGCGATTTACACCACAAGAAAAGAAAAAATTGAGCAAAATGCTTGCAACAGTTTGACAGCAATTTTTGAAAAATTAGTAAAATCTAGAATTTTTATTGATTATCATTATTATAGATTAATGCATGATCTTTTATCATTTGAGGTAATATGGTGTTTAAATAAGGTCCTTTGTGAGATTGTTGAAGAAGAGTTGCTGTTCTCTTTTTAAGATTTTTTTTGGTCATAATTTAATGGTGTTGTCTGGCAGTCTGTAATATTGTTATTTATAAAAATTGTAATAAATGGGTTTTGAAAATCTCAAAAATCTCTCTCTCTCTCTCTCTCTCTCTCTCTCTCTCTCTCTCTCTCTCTCTGTCTCTCTCTCTCTCTCTCTCTCTCTGTGTCTCTCTCTCTCTCTCTGGTGCATGCTGGGAATTGGGAAGGGAACGCATGGGAGGGTGATTTAGGTGAGAGGAAATTTTCACTGTTTCTTTTTTTGTATTCCATTATTTGAAAAAAAAAAATAAATAAATAAATAAAATAAAATAATAATAATAAAAAAAATATATAAAAAATAAATACAAAATAAAAAATCTGAGGGTTTCCGCGAGAGTTGTCTCGTGTCGAAGGCAGGAATGGCGTCTCACACGAGTGTGCAGGCGTCAGGCCTGTCGCTCCGGCATGGGATTAGGTGTGTGACCCAAGCAGGTGTGTCTGTAGAGGACGTGTTGCTGGATGTGGCAGAGCGCGTGGGGCATGAGAACATCGTCTCGGCGTCTCGGATGAACAAGGCCGTAGTGGTATTTTTGAAAGAAGAAAATCTGGTTCATAGTTTGATCGAGAGCGGGATTTCGGTAAGTGGCACTTTTGTCCCTGTTCAACCATTAGTTTCAATTACGAAGAAGGTGACCGTTTCAAATGTTCCAACTTTTATTCCTGATGACGACATTGAACGAGAGCTTTCTCGTTTTGGAAAACTTGCCAGTGGAATTAGAACGGTTTCACTTGGTTGTAAACATGCTGCTTTAAAACATGTATTGTCGTTTAGGCGACAGGTGTACATGTTTCTAAATGAACCAACGCTGAATATCTCATTTCGCTGTGTATTTGAGGGTAAGTCGTATATGATGTATGCGAGCACGGGAGAGATGCGTTGTTTTGATTGCGGGAGCATTGGACATGTTAGACTGTCTTGTCCTCATAGAGTAGAATCTGAGAATGAAGCAGGCCCTAGCAATACTTCAGATAGGAATAAGGAAAACGATGTGCAGAAGAGTAATGTACCAAATGAAGCAGCAATGGTGAACAATGAGGATCAGAATGTGGTTTCAAGTGTGAAGGAAGGAATGATGATAAAAGATTCGTCACTTAATAATGAAAAAGATACCGAGGGAGTTTCTGGTAGTGAGAAAAAAAAGGGGAAAATGAAGAAAGTTGGAACTGATGTGACTGTTGAGAGAAGCACTGTGGTACAGGGGTCTGAACAGGATGACGCCGTGGAGAGTTCAGAGAATATAGGCCAGACGAATGATGATGCAAACGGGCTGAAAGGTGGAGTTTTGGAAAGAGGAAGGATAGTATCTTCAATTAAGAAGGTGCAATCAGAAATGGTTGATGAGGAAATGGATGATGATGACGATGATGATGATGATGATGATAATGGTGGTGGATTGTCTGACTTTTCAGACGTGTCAGATGTTTCACAAATAAGTTGTGAGCAGGTTTATTCACTAGAGGAAATAAATACATTCTTAGATGAAACCTTTGGAAAATCTGTTGAGGTGCGGAATTATTTTTCTGATCGGAAGAGGTTTGAGACTTCTGTTCGTTATTGGCAGAGGAAGGTTGGAGAAGATGAACTCAGTCAGAGAAAGAGATTTCGTTTAAAAAAATGCGGAAGGAAAAAAACCCTATAAAACGTAAATTCAAATAATTTAATCAATGGTCTACATATCACTAAGGGTGACTTTACTATACTCTTTGATTTTCTCTGTCTCTCTTTTCTATCTCTTTATATATTCTATGGAGATGATAAGGGTAGCCTCTTTAAATATTAACGGGGGGAGAGACAGGAGCAAGAGAGCAATGGTGGCAGAATTAATTAATATTAAGAATGTAAAGGTTTCTTTTTTGCAAGAAACACACACAGATTGTACAAATGAAGTAGAGTGGTGTAGATGGTGGGAGGGGGAGAGTGTCTTCAGTCATGGGTCAAACATAAGTGCTGGAGTAGCTATTCTCTTTTCAAAGAATTTGAATTTAAAAATTTTGTCAACTGAAGAAATAGAAAAGGGTAGAGTTATAATGGTCACAGGAGAAATAAATGAGCTAAAAATTATTTTCATAAATGTTTATGCTCCAAACAATGGATCAGATCGTGTGGAACTGTTTAGGAAGTTACAGAGTGCAATAAAAAAATGTGATAATGATGCTTGCATAATAATGGGAGGCGATTGGAATTGCACCACAAATGTTCTTTTAGAACAGAGAGGAGTCTCATCCACAGTCTAGTAATGTTCTTCTTAATACTATTAGAGAGTTTGACTTAATAGATGTGTGGAGAAATATGAATCAGACAATTAAACAGTATACATGGGTTAAAATACTAGACTCTACTGTAACTGGAGCAAGACTAGAATATATATGAGTAAAACTAATATGAATAGAGTATCTAATGCTAGCATCTTCCCTAATGGTTTTTCCGATCATCATATTGTAACCATAGATTTCAACATTACTACTTTAGCACGCCCCAGATTTTATTGGCATTTTAATTGTAAATTTCTGCAGGATAGTTTTTTTTGTGAAAAATTTGGTGATTTTTGGAAAATGTGGAAATTGAATAAAGGTGATTTTGAAACAATGACACAATGGTGGGAGGTGGGGAAAACACAGATAAAGGTTTTTTGTCAACATTTTTCCTACAATACTACTGCATGTGTTAAAAAGAAAATTGAGCAGTTGGAGAAGGAAATTATATGTATGGAAAGTGTGATGGATGTAAATGTTTTGGGTGTATCTAATGATTTAAAGAGTAAGAAACTTGAATTAAGATCCATCTTAGAGGTAAGAGCGAAGGGCGCTTTAATTAGAGCAAGAATTTCTTCTATCAAGGATATTGACTCTCCAACTTCCTATTTTTTTAATCTGGAGAGGAAAATTGCACAACGAAAGGGCATTTTTCACCTGCGCAAGGAAAATGGAACATTAACATCAAATCAAACAGAAATGAGGAAAATGGCAATGGATTTTTATTCTGATTTGTATGGACACACTGACTGTGACTCTGAGAATATGGCACAACTATTACAAGGACTACCAAAGTTGCAAACTGAGGATAAGAAAAAGCTTGACACTATGATTAATTTTAATGAACTTTCAGATGCAGTTCAAAACCTCTCCACAGGGCGTGCACCAGGAATAGATGGTTTACCTGCTGAGTTTTATAAGACTTTTTGGACTGTTTTGGGTGAAGATTTTTATGAAGTTTGTTGTGAATGTTTTGAAAAAGGCACGTTACCAACTAGCTGTCAGAGGGCTGTGATCTCTCTTTTACCAAAAAGTGGAGATCTAGGTTTGTTAAAAAATTGGCGACCTGTTTCGTTGATGTGCTCGGATTATAAAATATTGGCAAAAGTTTTAGCCAATAGGTTAAAAAAATATTTAAACATTGTGGTCAAAGGAGAGCAAACATATTGTATTCCGGGTCGCACAATCATGGATAATCTGTTTTTAATAAGAGATGTAATTGATGTGTCTATTAATGAAAATTGTAATGTGGGATTTTTATCCATTGATCAGGAGAAAGCCTTTGATAGGGTGGGTCATGAGTACATTTTTAAAGTCTTGGAATCATTTGGGTTCGGGGATGGTTTTATTTCATGGATAAGTTTGTTGTATAAAGGGGCTTCAATAATGCTTAAGATGGGGAATGGTTTGACTTATCCATTGCCTGTAAAAAGGGGTATTAGACAGGGGTGTCCTCTGTCAGGGCAATTATATAGCCTAGCAATTGAGCCCCTTTTATGCAAATTAAGAAATTAATTAAATGGGTTTATGATTCCAGGTGACCCAAGGGAGTCGAGATGTTTTGTGTCAGCTTATGCTGATGATGTAACGATTTTTGTTACTGGGCAAGAAGATATGAAAATACTATGTGAGTGTTTGGATGTACGAGAAAGCATCTTCAGCTAAAGTCAATTGGGAAAAAAGTAATGGTTTTATTGTGGGCCAGTGGGAAAATGGTGGGCCACCTCCACTTCCTGGGGGATTGCATTGGGGTAAAGAAGGTATAAATGTTCTTGGAGTGTTTTTAGGAGTAGAAAGCTATAGAAAAAGGAACTGGGAGGGGTTGTTGGAGAAGGTTTCTACTAAGTTGTCTAAATGGAAATGGATATTGCCAGAGCTATCCTACAGGGGTAGGATTTTGGTTACAAATAATCTGGCTGCCTCCATGTTATGGCACAGACTCAACGTATTAGAGCCTCCAGATGACAAAGTTAAAAGTGTTATGTTAAAAGTATCCAGAGAAAATTAGTGGATTTTTTTTGGTCAGGACAGCATTGGATTCCTGCGTCAGTTCTGTATCTTCCAACTCAGGAGGGAGGACAAAGTCTGATTGACATAAGGAGCAGGATCCATACTTTTCGATTACAGGCAGCGCAGAGACTATTGTACGAGGAGGACATGGAGTGGACAAATGTGGCATGCGCTCTGTTAAGGAGAACATCAAATCTGGGATATGACAAGCAGCTGTTTTTACTGAAAATTAATGAACTGGATTTGAATAATTTGACTTCTTTCTACCAATCCATGTTGAAAGTGTGGAATATGACTTTTTTGTGACAAGAGAGATTATGCGACCACAAGACTGGATTATGGGAGAACCATTGTTTCACAATTCTTTGATACAAGCAAAAATGTTGTCTTCAAGCAGTGTGAGGAATTGTCTGGTCAGAGCGGGATGTACAAAGATCGAACATTTAAGGGATGGCAATGGATGGAGGACGGCAGCTTCACTTCAGCAGAAGACAGGACTACGTTCTTTACGTCTATTGGAACAAATGTTGGAGGAAGTACGCTCAACGTTGCCTGGAGCCTGCAGAGAAGCATTAGGAATTCCTTTGCTGGGAGGGAGCTACAGATTTCCATCAATACGTGTCTCTGCTGCACAGGAACGTCAGGGAGATGAAGATACCTTTTTGTCCTTTAAAACTCCAGAGTTGGGAGCATTTCAAGACATTGGTAAAAAGGCACTATACATTATGTGTGTTAAAGTGTCTCATCAAACTGTTTTGAGAAGAGTTAAAACATGGAGGTGGACAGAAGTGTTTGGGCCAGACTTCAGAGGATGCTGGAGATCTCTGTACAAGCCTCCTATTGAGAAACGCACAGCAGATTTACAGTGGAGACTGATGTATGGTATTATAGCTACGAACAGACACGTGGCGCACCTGAATCCAGAAGTAGGGAGGGAATGTCCTTTTTGCGGGATGGATGAAACGGTTGAACATTTGTTTATCCAGTGTGGGAGGTTAAGAGGTCTTTTTTATTTTTTAAGAGACTGTCTTGAAAATATAGGTGAGGAATTTTCTTACCAAGTTTTTATTAGTGGTCCAAAGTACAATGTCAGTGAACGAAGAAAAGTGGTTGTGCTAAATTACTTTTTGGGATCAGCCAAGATGGCAATTTGGAAGACAAGGACAAATAAGATTGTGGGTACTGGTTCAGTCGATGTAGAAAGAGTTCTGAAAGGGATGGTGGCTGCTCGAATTAAAATTGAGTTTGCTTATTTTAAATTAGTTAATAATATTATAGGGTTTTCTGCAATATGGTCTGTGGGACGTTTTTTGTGTGAGGTAGGGGAAGATGAAATGTTGGTTTTAAATATGTAATGAAAAGGCTGTAATCTGTATTGATTGAATCGGTTGGTTTGTTGTTTTATGGATGATTTTGTACTTTGAAAACTTTTGAATGATATATTGGATTGAAATATGATAAATGGTAAAATAAATGTGCGTTGAACCTCTCTCTCTCTCTCTCTCTCTCTCTCTCTCTCTCTCTCTCTCTCTCTCTCTCTCTCTCTCTCTCTCTCTCTCTCTCTCTCTCTCTCTCTCTCTCTCTCTCTCTCTCTCTCTCTCTCTCTCTCTCTCTCTCTCTCTCTCTCTCTCTCTCTCTCTCTCTCTCTCTCTCTCTCTCTCTCTCTCTCTCTCTCTCTCTCTCTCTCTCTCTCTCTCTCTCTCTCTCTCTCTCTCTCTCTCTCTCTCTCTCTCTCTCTGGCATTGACATTTAAATCAATCCAATGCTAATGCTGAATTTATCTTCCTCTTGCAGTGCCAATGTCAGACAATTATTACGGGCTGAAGTTCTGATCAATACTCATGAATACTACTCACCACTTTGAGCTCTGGCACTGATCGACTCAATGTCCATTCTTGGCTGTTGACGAAAGAGTCTGGAAGAGAGAAAGAGAGAAACAAACAGCATTTAGTTAAGGTTACATTTCGAACACACCGACTGCATCATGGCGCAAAATACTATGCAGCATCATCTAGATATGTTTGACGTATGTTCGATAAATCCAACGTATGCACAACACAGAACGCACTGCAACTGCCTTTGCAATGCAACGCTGCCAGGTAAACGCAGCGTTCCAGTGGAAATTAATGTACTTCTGGTGAACCAAAACGCAATGATGCTGACGGTGTGTTCGAAGCGTTAGTGAAGGGTAAAGCAGTGTGTTGATTCCCGAACACTGTCTCGTGTTATCACAATTTATTTCTTCATGTTCTGTTTAACCAAATTAAAACATGCTCTGCTCTCCCTCTCTCTGCTCTGCTCTGCTCTCCCTCTCTCTGCTCTGCTCTCCCTGCTCTGCTCTCCCTGCTCTGCTCTCCCTCTCTCTGCTCTGCTCTCCCTTTCTCTGCTCTCCCTCTCTCCACTCTGCTCTTCCTCTCTCTGCTCTCCCTCTCTCTGCTCTGCTCCCTCTCTCTGCTCTGCTCCCTCTCTCTGCTCTGCTCCCTCTCTCCGCTCTGCTCTCCCTCTCTCCGCTCTGCTCTCCCTCTCTCCGCTCTGCTCTCCCTCTCTCCGCTCTGCTCTCCCTCTCTCTGCTCTGCTCCCTCTCTCCGCTCTGCTCTCCCTCTCTCTTTGCTCTGCTCTCCCTCTCTCTTTGCTCTGCTCTCCCTCTCTCTGCTCTGCTCTCCCTGCTCTGCTCTCTCTCTCCGCTCTGCTCTCCCTCTCTCTGCTCTGCTCTCCCTTTCTCTGCTCTCCCTCTCTCCACTCTGCTCTCCCTTTCTCTGCTCTCCCTCTCTCTGCTCTGTTCCCTCTCTCTGCTCTGCTCCCTCTCTCCGCTCTGCTCTCCCTCTCTCCGCTCTGCTCTCCCTCTCTCCGCTCTGCTCTCCCTCTCTCCGCTCTGCTCTCCCTCTCTCTGCTCTGCTCTCCCTCTCTCCGCTCTGCTCTCCCTCTCTCTTTGCTCTGCTCTCCCTCTCTCTTTGCTCTGCTCTCCCTCTCTCTTTGCTCTGCTCTCCCTCTCTCTGCTCTGCTCTCCCTGCTCTGCTCTCTCTCTCCGCTCTGCTCTCCCTCTCTCTGCTCTGCTCTCCCTTTCTCTGCTCTCCCTCTCTCCACTCTGCTCTTCCTCTCTCTGCTCTCCCTCTCTCTGCTCTGCTCCCTCTCTCTGCTCTGCTCTCCCTCTCTCTGCTCTGCTCTCCCTCTCTCCGCTCTGCTCTCCCTCTCTCCGCTCTGCTCTCCCTCTCTCCCTCTCTCCGCTCTGCTCTCCCTCTCTCCGCTCTGCTCTCCCTCTCTCCGCTCTGCTCTCCCTCTCTCTTTGCTCTGCTCTCCCTCTCTCTTTGCTCTGCTCTCCCTCTCTCTGCTCTGCTCTCCCTCTCTCTTTGCTCTGCTCTCCCTCTCTCTGCTCTGCTCTCCCTCTCTCCGCTCTGCTCTCCCTCTCTCCGCTCTGCTCTCCCTCTCTCCGCTCTGCTCTCCCTCTCTCTTTGCTCTGCTCTCCCTCTCTGTCTCTGAATCTTTGTCCTGACAATGCTTGTTATGTGATGTCTATTAACGTTGCACCAAACTGTACTGTCTTCGGCTTGAAAAGAAGTGGTGCAATCGTGGTTTAAAAAGAGACCTCTGATGTATTCAGGCATGAGCAAGCAAGAACGCACACGCACACAGCTATTTCAATTTAATAGTCAGAGAAAACCAGACTTGTTCCAACATGTTCTTCTATTAATGGCGACACATATGGAAGGAACATTGGACTGGAAAATCACAATTTAAGAACTAGAAAACAATTCAAGAGTACAATAACAAACTGGGCGAAAGTCAGTAGCAGAGATCTTGTTCAGGTCAGAACAAAACACACAGAGAACTTCTCCGTAAGGACATTATAGTAAAACAACTATTTGACAAAATACCTCCTTCCTGTTTAGGGTCGCAGACCCTCAATTCCAACCTAGCGACCCCCATGGAGATACCATCACCAACAGAGAGAGGGGGTGCCAGTGCAGACACCCTGTCTCCAGGCAACAAGGTGCAAAACCAGGTGGGACCCAGTGTCTACACCAGGATGACGAAGACCTACAACACTAAAACAAGGCTGCATCATTCAAGTGAACATATTTGGTGCAGCAACAATGTTTTCTCATCTTGCTTAAAGCAAACAAATGACAATGATCATCGAGAACAATCATCCAGAAAAATGTCTTGAGGATAAACCCATATTTCGATCACTGGAAAAGATAAAGAGTTGAGATTGCTATAATTTAAAAAAGCTTACAAACAGGGTTTTCAAACTAATTAATAATTTCTGGAAAATAAATGTTTTTTAATAAAAACAAATCAAATCATCATTATTTTAACGTAAATTACTTAAAAATGTGTAAACAAAAAAAAAATCATATTTGCATATGTTGTAGCTTGGACTCTAATTTACATAATTCTAAGGGTTTTGTGTTGAGACGCAACAGTTGTATTTGTATTTATTATGGATCCCCATTAGCTGTTGCCACGGCAGCAACTACTCTTCCTGGGTAGTTATAATATTTTAAAAACATTACAATACATTCATAACAGATTTCACAACACATTAAGTGTGTTCCCTCAGGCCCACACTCCATCACCACATATCTACAACACAAAATCCATGTGTATGTGAGTGTATAGTGCGTATGTTATCGTGTGTTTGTATGCATGTGTCTGTGCCTATGTTTGTGTCACAGTCCCTGCTGTTCCATAAGGTGTGTTTTATATGTTTTTTAAATAACATTTTACTGCTTGCATCAGTTACCTGATGTGGAATAGAGTTCCATGTAGTCATGGCTCTATGTAGTACTGTGTTCCTCCCATAGTCTGTTCTGGACTTGGGGACTGTGAAGAGACCTCTGGTGGCATGTCTTGTGGGGTATGCATGGGTGTCTGAGCTGTGTGCCAGTAGTCCAAACACAGACAGCTCGGTGCATTCAACATGTCAATACTTCTCATTAATATAAGTAGTGATAAAGTCAATCTCTGCTCCACTTTGAGCCAGGAGAGATTTACATGCATATTATTAATGTTAGTTCTCCATGTACATCTAAGTGCCAGCCGTGCTGCCCTTTTCTGAGCCAATTGCAATTTTCCTAAGTCCCTCTTTGTGGCGTCTGACCACACGACTGAACAGTAGTACAGGTGTGACAGAACTTGGGCCTGTAGGACCTGCCTTGTTGATAGTGTTGTTAAGAAGGTAAAGCAAACCCTTTATTATGGACAGACTTCTCTTAGCTACTGTTGTATCAATATGTTTTGACCATGACAGTTTACAATCCAGGGTTACTTCAAGCAGTTTAGTCAACTCAACTTGCTACATTTCCACATTATTCATTACAAGATTTAGTTGAGGTTTAGGGTTTAGTGAATGATTTGTACCAAACACAATGCTTTAAGTTTTTGAAATATTTAGGACTAACTTATTCCTTGCCACCCATTCTGAAACTAACTGCAGCTCTTTGTTAAGTGTTGCAGTCATTTCAGTCGCTGTAGTAGCTGGTGTGTATAGTGTTGAGTCATCCTCATACATAGACACACTGGCTTTACTCAAAGCGCATGTCGTTAGTAAAGATTGAAAAAAGTAAGGGGCCTAGACAGCTGCCCTGGGGAATTCCTGATTCTACCTGGATTGTGTTAGAGAGGCTTCCATTAAAGAACACCCTCTGTGTTCTGTTAGACAGGTAACTCTTTATCCACAATATAGCAGGTGGTGTAAATCCATAACACATACATTTTTCCAGCAGCAGACGATGATCAATAATGTCAGAATCCCCCCCTCCACAATATTTTTATCATCAATTTCTCTCAGCCAAACATCATTCATTTGTGTAATTGCTTTGCAGGGTTGGGTAGTAACAGATTACATGTAAGGGATTACAAAAAAACGGTAACTGTAATTCATTACATTACCAGCTAAGATATTGTTATCAGATTACAGATACTTTTGAAAAACTAGATGATTACTACAAGGATTACTTTTAAATTCAGAAAGGATGTTAGCGGAAAAAAATCTTTGACACTTTTCTCAATGACATCAAATCATCATTGAAAAAAGGTGCACATTAAACATTTTTCCACCTGAGCGAGTCTGACCACAAGTCAGAGACCACTATGATGACACACCAAATGTGTTTGATGGATCTGGGGAAAAGAGCAGGAATAGGCTTTTGTAGGCTACAGTCCAAGCTCTGTCTTCCAATGGTCCGACTGCTGTCGGCATCCAAAGATGATCTAACTTGAATAAACACTTCGAGGTAAGGATGACGGCGATACGGAGATCACTTATTATTGATATCTATAGCGCATTGATGTGAATCACACTGCTGCTCTCTCATTTAGCTATTTGCGCCTTACAGATTGTGGTTGTTGTGGATGGTTGTTCACAAATCTAAATGTGTATTTGAAGCCAATAATGGTTGAATTCAAGAAGTTTAAGCTGCATATCAATCATTGTTTTTGAAACCAGTGGACAGCCAGTAAAAAATGTGCTCTTGCAACAGCTGCATAGCCTTTGGAATAAAAGTGTGGCTTTTATTGATCAAACTTTTAATTTACTTAAAAGTGGCAATCTGTAGAGGCTATTTTTACTATTTTCTACATAAAATATTAGTGAAGACATCAAAACTATGAAATAACACATAAGGAATCATGTAGTAACCAAAAAAGTGTTAAACAAATCTAAATATATTTTAGATTCTTGAAAGTAGCCAGCCTTTGCCTTGATGACAGCTTTGTACACTCTTGGCAAATCATGCCATTCCATGAGCGAAGCATTTATTTTTCAACTGGAATCAATGATTCCAATCAGTCCTCCATGACAACAACATCATAAACAACAGAGTAGGGCTGGATAATAAGTCCTTAGTTTTGGGTTCATGCTCTGGTAAAACTATTTGGCTAATCTTTACTTCCATATTTCCAAGTCCTATTCTTGAAGATCAAGGGGTATAATATTTATTGGAGTGACTAGAACGCTGATACTTAGATTTTTTTATGTAAGGATATAATTTAATTGTATTATTATATGTAGTAGAAAGCGATGGGTTAGAAGAAACCTACATAACCAACCGATAAAGTAAAATTTAACATCCATATATGTTTTATTTTAACTTAACTAGGCAAGTCAGTTAAGAACAAATTCTTATTTACAAAGACGGCCTACCAGTGAACAGTGGGTTAAACACCTTGTTCAGGGGCAGAACAACAGATTTTTACCTTGTCATCACAGGGATTCGATCCAGCAACCTTTCGGTTACTGGCCCAACGCCCTAACCACTAGGCTACCTGCCGCCCTATATGGCCAGCTATGTAAACTTTAATATTTTATCCTGCAATAGATGTCGTTCGATTGGTAACATACATTTGTGTCTTCTTCTAATGTCTCTTAAGGGGAAAGTAATCTAAAAGTAACTGAATGTAATCAGATTACCTTACTGAGTTTGGGTAATCAAAAAGTTATGTTACTAATTACAATTTTGGACAGGTAACTGACAGGTAACTAACTGTAACGGATTACATGTAGAAAGTAACCTACCCAACCCTGGTGCTGTGCTTGTTGAATGTCTTTCCCTATAAACGTGCTGAAAGTCTGTTGTCAATTTGTTTACTGTAAAATAGCATTGTACCTGGTCAAACAAATGTTTTCCCAAAGGTTTACTAAGGGTTGGTAACAGGTTGATTGGTCGGCTATTTGAGCCAGTAAAGGGGGCTTTAATATTCTTAGGTAGCAGAATGACTTTTGCTTCTTTCCAGGCCTGAGGGCACATACTTTCTAGTAGATTGAAGATATGGAAAATAGGAGTGCTCTTGAATACAGGGTGGTTGTCATGTTTTTCCTATTGAAATCATAGAAATATTGATAATAGAATAGACATGACCATTTATGTTGACATTCAACGGTGGTCCGGCGGTCATCTTTGTGGTAGTAATTAGAAGTTACATTTCAGCTAAATTGCAGTGGTCTGATACAATATATAATTAATTGAATGGACCTTTCTATAAAATGTTATACCCAATTTCATAATATGCAGCTGGTAGTTCCAGTCTGGTCCCATCGCTGGTAGTTTCAGTCTGGTCCCATCACCGCAACTCCTGTACAGACTCCCGTCCAGTCTTGTCTCATGGCTACAACTCCCGTACAGACTCGGTAGAGGCGAAGGTCGAGAGCCGTGCGTCCTCCGAAACACAACCCTGCCAAGCCGCACTGCTTCTTGACACACTGCTTGCTTAACCCGGAAGCCAGCCGCACCAATGTGTCGGAGGAAACACTGTACACCTGTTGACCATGTCAGCGTGCATGCGCCCAGCCTGCCACGGGAGTCGCTAGAGCGCAATGGGATAAGGCCATCCTGGCCGGCCAGACCCTCCCCCTAACCTGGACGACGCTGGGCCGCCTCATGGGTCTCCCGGTCGCAGCCAGCTGTGACAACCTGGTATTGAACCTGAATCTGTAGTGACACCGCTAGCACTGCAATGCAGTGCCTTAGACCGCCGTGCCACTCGAGGCCCCATAAAGGACCTTTCTATGATTTGAATGACACCCACCCTGTATTCAAGAGCATATTGCGTCACAAAAACCTCAGATGATGTGAAATAGGGTCTAAGCTACAACATATGCGCTTTATAAATAAATTTGATGATATGCAAATATGAAAAAATAGATATCTGAGTTTACACGTTTTTAGACGTTAAAGGTTTAAAAATGACAATAGTTTGACGACACTGTTTGTACGCTTTTAAATGATATCAAAGTCAACCGTTGATATTTTTCAGTGATGAAGAATCTCGTGGTATGATGGGTCAACTTTGAGAACCTTTACCTTCATCCAAAAAGTCACTTTCTGACCACTTCTTCGATGGGCAAACATGTAAAGAAAGTTCTCTGTCAAAAAGTGATTTATTTCAAATGGAATTACCCTTGAAAACTATTTCCTGTATTCAAGTACCTATTTATTGGCATCTAACAAGTGCACTTTTCTATAAACAAAATGTTTCATTATTTGAAAGCGGTTGTCCAATCCATAAGTAGTTCTCTGTGTAAGTTGAGTATAAAGGCCTCTTACATGATAATTAAAACATTTGCAGGATGTAGGATCAATTGTTGAACAACATTGATTTTGTGTTCCTCCAAGGCTAATCGAAGTCATTCCAAACACCATTAGACTTCACTTGAGCCCCTTTTTCCAATTAAGAAAGTAAAGAGTTTTTTGTTCAATAGATTCTTCCTTGACAATTCTTTTTGGGGAAGCAATAAGGTTTACTTAATACACTGACAATACTCCTGTATACAATAACAGGCCTTGTTGTTATGGTTATTTCACTTAATTTCAAGGTTGAGGAGTGCATCACCTTTTTTTGTATTATTATTTTTATTTCACCTTTATTTAACCAGGTAGGCCAGTTGAGAACAAGTTCTCATTTACAACTGCGACCTGGGGTGAATTCAATCGTTGTTGCACAGAGTTGTTATGAATAACAGGCCTTTTGTGGCTAAGCCCTCTCACTACCAGTTTGACACCTACTTGAACATGTTAGAACATGCTCTTCAAGGCCAATTTATACCCTACAGAGACGGACACTACGAAGCGTAGCTCAGCGTAGCAATGTCGTGTTTCTTTGTCAAGCCATGCGCTTTTTCTCCCTTAGCAAAAATGATGACATTCTATTTTTAGCTGATATGGGAGCGAATACATTCAAGCAGCATATTACACTGGAAAGTAAAGAATATTATATTTTCACATGGGGGTGATGTGGGAAGATAAAATGATATCTTGCTTGCTGTTTTTAGCCAGCTAGCTAGCAACCTGCTAGCAGAGTAGCCTACAGCCAACTGGCAGGCACTACACGATGTAATGTAAAACAAACCTTCACTAACTTTCATTAAATGTAGCTATTATTCAAATATGCAGTTGGTTTTCATTGAAATTAGCCAACAGTGGTGATGTTTTAAACACAATTCTTCTTTGCTTTTGCCACAAATGGGAAGAAAACAAGAAAATCTATGCTATCGCCCCCTTGTGTATGTTGCTATTCGGGGGGTCTAGGAACACATGGACCAGCGAGGGTATCATGTTACAAAAGGTTTGCGTTGTCCCCCCCAAAAAATTTGACTCCACCCAAGAGCAGGAACATACGTAGATCTATGCATGTGAAGTGTGTAGAAGCCTTTAGGTTTTGCAGTTCTGACACTCTGCTTGAGTGAGTGAGGGAGTGTATTTCACAAGTGGTAGAGAGAAGTTTAAAAAGAGGTTACCACTCATTTGGCCCAGATTACTTTAAAACATGTTTTATATGATATACAGTGGATTCAGAAAGTATTCAGATCCCTTGACCTTTTCCACATTTTCATAAGTTACAGCCTTTTTCTAAAATTGATTAAATAGTTTTTTTCCCTCATCAATCTACACACAATATAAACAGGTTTTTAGAAATGTTTGCTAATTTATTAAAAATATAAAAATGTAATATCACATTTGCATAAGTATTCAGACCCTTTACTCAGTACTTTGAAGAAGCACCTTTGGCAGTGATTACAGCATCAAGTCTTCTTGGGTATGACGATACAAGAATGGCACACCAGTATTTGGAGCGTTTCTCCCATTCTTCTCTGCAGATCCTCTCAAGCTCTGTCAGGTTGGATGGGGAGCGTCGCTGCACAGATATTTTCAGGTCTCTCCAGAGATGTTAGATCGGGTTCAAGTCCACAGGTGAGGCTCTAGCTGAGTAGAAGACTGTAATCTGCATATAAATGGATGAGAGAGTTTCCTGCTGCCTATGCTATGTTATTGATGTAAATTGAGATGAGTGTGGGGCCTAGGATTGAGCCTTGGGGTACTCCCTTGGTGACAGGCAGTGGCTGAGACAGCAGATTATCTGCACTCTTTGAGAACGGTAGTTAGCAAACCAGGCCAAAGATCCCTCAGAGACACCAATACTCCTTAGCCGGCCCACAAGAATGGAATGGTCTACCGTTTCAAAAGCTTTGGCCAAGTCAATACAAATAGCAGCACAGCATTTCTTAGAATCAAGGCCAGTGGTGACATCATTGAAGACCTTTAAGGTTGCAGTGGCACATCCATAGCCTGAGCGGAAACCAGATTACATACCAGAGAGAATACTATAGACATCAAGAAAGCCAGTCAGTTTTTCCAACACTTTTGATAAACAGGGCAAATTAGAAATAGGCCTGTAACAGTTAGGATCAGCTTGATCTCCCCCTTTAAATAAAGGACTAACCGTGGCTGCCTTCCAAGCAATGAGAACCTCCCCAGAATGAAGAGACAGATCAGAGATAGGCTTAGCGATGATAGGGGCAGCAACCTTAAAGAAGAAAGGGTCTAAACCATCTGACCCAGATGTTTTTTTGGGGTGAAGTTTCAGGAGCTCCTTTAGTAACTTGGACTCAGTAACTGCCTCCAGGGAAAAACTTTGTAGCGGTGCAGAGGGAAAAAGAGGGAGGTACATCGGGGATAGATGCATTAGAAGGGGTGGCAGATGAGGAAATGTTGGACGAGCAAGGAGGCATGGCTGAGTCAAATAGGAATCCTGACTTAATGAAGTGTTGATTAAAGAGCTCAGCCATGTGCTTCCTGTCAGTACCAACCACATCATCAACTTTAAGGGACATGGGCAGCTGTGAGGAGGAGGGTTTATTCTCCAGGTCTTTAACTGTTTTCCAGAATTTCTTGGGGTTAGACCCACAGAGAGAGAACTGCTCCTTAAAGTAAATAACTTTGGCCTTCCGGATAGCCTGAGTGCACTTATTTCTCATTTGCCTGAACGAGAGCCAAGCGTGTGCCGGGCCTTTCGCCAAATGCAATTCTTGAGGTGGAGTAACTCTGCAAGATCACGGTTGAACCAGGGGCTGAATCTGTTTTTAATTCTCATTTTCTTTATGGGGGCGTGTAGGTTAACAATAACACTGAAAATATAAAAAAAGAAGGTCCAAGCGTCTTCGACAGAGGGGATCAAGCTGATTCTATTCCATTTTACAGAAGCCAGGTCATGAAGGAAGGCTAATTAAAGTATTTTAGCAAGCGTCTATGTCAAATCAGGACAGGTCGTTTCACTGAGCAGCCATTACGAACACAGGCTGTAAAACAGTGATCACTAAGGTCATTACAGAAAACACCAGACTGATACCTATCAGGATTATTTGTGTGAATAACATCAAGAAGAGTAGCCTTTTCTGGGTGTTTGAAGTCACACCTTGTGGGATTGCTAATAATCTGAGAAAGATTTAGGGAGTTCTATTGCTTTAGGACTTGGTCAGGTGGTTTAGGTCACCTAGCAGGACAAATTCAGGCCAAGAGAGAGCTTAGGGCAGGTAGGGTACAGGCCGGTGCTGATGGAGGACGATAACACCCAGCAACATTCAACAAAGAGCAATTTGAAAGTTTAATACTTAAAACCAGCAAATCAAATTGTTTGGGGACAGACTTGGTGGAGACAACCAAGCACTGAAGGTGATCCTTGGTAAAAAAAAAAATTGCCACTCCCCCACCTTTGGAAGATCTGTCTTGCCGAAAAAGGTTATGACCAGAAAGGTTAACATCAGTATTCAAAACACTCTTCCTCAACCACGTCTCAGTAATGACCAACACATCTGGATTGGAGCTGTGAACCCACACTTTCAATTGATCCATTTTAGGCAATAAGCGTCTAGTATTAACGTGCAGAAATCCCAGGCTTTTACGAGAGCAGAAATCAGTGAAGCAGAAATCAGAGCACAAGTCAGAATTGGGGCTAGCAACAGTGGCAACAGTAGATGGTCCAGGCTGTACATGCACATTACCAGATATCATCAACAGTAATACAATCAAGGCACAGCAGAGGACAGGGAGAGCTCTGCAGTGCTGATGTATGACATCTGAATGTGCATCAGATGGCAACAAGATCATATTATACAGCAATTTCATCAGGTAACATGAATACAAAGCCGACGGGAGGTGGTTAGAATGAGATGGGAGGCCAAAAGCCTGTGTAACCAATAGAGAGTCATTGAACCCGAGTGTGGGAAGAAACATAGTCGGTCCCATGGTTGGGTAAAGAAAGTTCGTAGTCAACAATGCTGACCCTGGGATCCACCGACCACTTATCCTCGCCGGCGTATAGTATACTCGACAGGTTGAGCCAGGCCGTGTGTGACGATGTCCCCCTGTGCACACCTGAGAAAGACGTTTTGGCCTTGCCTGAAGGTAATACTGTCCATCACTTTACTATGGGTTTGGGATTGCCCTTGACTGTGGACAGGCAAACCAGCGGGGACGAGAAACAGACTGAAAGACAGAACCACCAGTCACTTCCTGGACACGGCAAAGTATCCACAAACACCCGTCTTCAGTTTAGAAATCCCACTGCTTGTCGAGACAATGCTTTGTTGTTATAATAGGCCAAAGCGTAAATGGTCCTGTGAAGTGAGTGCAAGTTCAAACTTGTTTTTTCTTTGTCATTATGGGGTATTGTGTGTAGATTGCTGAGGGAAATGTTTTATTTAATCAATTTTATAATAAGGCTGTGATGTAACAAAATTAGAAAAATGTCAAAGGGGTCTGAACACTTTCCAAAGGCGCTGTAGACAAGAGGATGAATAAAAACACTATTTTATGAAACTCTTCAACAACCTGTTATAAGAGCCCTCTGACTTTAACAGATTTGTCGTAAACTGCAAAGAGATAAACAGTAGATTCCACTTTTCCCAGAATTCTTGAATCTCTTAAAGAGAGAGGGCCAAACACACAAAATAAGACCCCAGAAATAGACAGGCTATCCAGTGGAATTAGGAGTCATCATACAAATGGGGCTCTATAGTGTTGTTGACCACTTAGAGAGTTAGGACACTGGGGCCTGAATAAAACATTAAGTTATTGCTGACCATAACACCACCACTCATTTTTATAATAACTTTAAAAGCCATGAAACACAGTGAAGAAGAAAATATAATAAATTGAAGGTTATTCACTCAAAGCTTTATCTATCTTCTTAAAATAGGTGACACATTGTTTGTGCTACACATGTGCTATATATTAAAAATGAGGACCCCATCGCTACCCAGAATGCCTATGGAAATAGAACATAACGAGCCCCAACGTCAGGGATGCACCCTCCAGAGGACACCAGAGCCTTTGTTTGTGTGAGATGGAAAACTGCTATGTCTTGCTTGTTATGTTGTTAAGCCTACTGCTCATGTCCACTCTAATAAAAAGGACTATTCAATCTGAGGGCAGTGAGGCACGACTAGCTCCTCCCTTATTGAGAGCTGAAAACACAGGGAAGGAAACTGGGAGGAAAATACCGCTCTGTTTGTGTGTGCGTGCGCGGGTGTGAGCATGTGTTTGTGTGTGTGCTTGTGTGTGTGCGTGTGCGTGTGTGTGTGTGTGTGTGTGTGTGTATGTGGTAAGTGGGGAATGAGAGGGGAGGATGACCATGAGGTATAAGAGATTTTTCCCAACAGCTAGAAATTATAGTGTGAATTTAGCTTGGAATAAGTATTTTTACATCCTTCATTGGGTTGTTACCCACTGCAATTGCCTCTGACTAGGCCCAGGGTATACTTACACCGAGCAGCAGTCCATTGACATAATAGTTCATGAATCATCTCGCTATCTTGTAACTGTTATGGCTCTGCAGCCCTTCACATAGCTGTCGACTCAATGCTGCTACGGCTCTTATCTGAACAGCAGAATGGAACTTCCCTCAGAGTAACCAACAGAATCACTAACGATGCAGACAGAGGTGGATGCTTGCCGACCAATCTATCCCATTGTGTAGGAAAGCTGACTTAAGGGTCTCATCTAAGCTTTCTGTTGCTGAAGGCTTGGTATTGACCATTTCCTCTGAGGTAAATTGGACACCTGTGTTGACTGGAATTCTCATTTAAAATGGATTTTTGAGATCTTTTGTTTGGGTTCAATCTTAGCTGACTCAATTTAGTAGAATAAAGTGCAATGAAAGTTAACTTGATGTATAAGCTAAGATTTTCTATAACCCCAACCCCACGTTAACAACATACCATGAACATGGTTCTGCACAAATGAAGGTTGCCCAACTGTCAATAGCCTCAGGAACTACTTTGACCTGTGCACTTATGCAGAAAGCTCCATTCTGTCATCACCATAACATTAAAGTGAACATGTAAACATAACAATCAGCAGTTGAAACAATAACAAAGCATATTCCCGGCCCGTTTTGGTAAAATGCTGCGGGATGAGGCTGGAGAAATGTAACCACTCAAACTCATAGACAGAGATGTGGACTGACCATCCATGATAAAAACTATATTATATAAAAATTATATTTTTAACCATGTTTTGAGGCTCTATAGTGTTTGATTACATTTACTTTGTTTACTTTGGGAGTAAAACAAGTTTATATTTTGGGGTCTGATGGGGTACGGCAGTGGAACTAACTGATGGGGTACGGCAGTGGAACTAACTGATGGGGTACGGCAGTGGAAATAACTGATGGGGTACGACAGTGGAAATAACTGATGGGGTACGACAGTGGAAGTAACTGATGGGGTACGACAGTGGAAGTAACTGATGGGGTACGACAGTGGAACTAACTGATGGGGTACGACAGTGGAACTAACTGATGGGGTATGAGTGGAACTAACTGATGGGGTACGACAGTGGAACTAACTGATGGGGTACGACAGTGGAACTAACTGATGGGGTACGACAGTGGAACTAACTGATGGGGTACGACAGTGGAACTAACTGATGGGGTACGACAGTGGAACTAACTGATGGGGTACGGCAGTGGAACTAACTGATGGGGTATGACAGTGGAACTAACTGATGGGGTACGACAGTGGAACTAACTGATGGGGTACGGCAGTGGAAATAACTGATGGGGTACGACAGTGGAAATAACTGATGGGGTACGACAGTGGAAGTAACTGATGGGGTACGACAGTGGAACTAACTGATGGGGTACGACAGTGGAACTAACTGATGGGGTACGACAGTGGAACTAACTGATGGGGTATGAGAGTGGAACTAACTGATGGGGTACGACAGTGGAACTAACTGATGGGGTACGACAGTGGAACTAACTGATGGGGTACGACAGTGGAACTAACTGATGGGGTACGACAGTGGAACTAACTGATGGGGTACGGCAGTGGAACTAACTGATGGGGTACGACAGTGGAACTAACTGATGGGGTACGACAGTGGAACTAACTGATGGGGTACGGCAGTGGAACTAACTGATGGGGTATGACAGTGGAACTAACTGATGGGGTACGACAGTGGAACTAACTGATGGGGTACGGCAGTGGAACTAACTGATGGGGTATGACAGTGGAACTAACTGATGGGGTACGACAGTGGAACTAACTGATGGGGTACGGCAGTGGAACTAACTGATGGGGTATGACAGTGGAACTAACTGATGGGGTACGACAGTGGAACTAACTGATGGGGTATGGAACTAACTGATGGGGTATGAGAGTGGAACTAACTGATGGGGTACGACAGTGGAACTAACTGATGGGGTACGACAGTGGAACTAACTGATGGGGTACAACAGTGGAACTAACTGATGGGGTATGACAGTGGAACTAACTGATGGGGTATGACAGTGGAACTAACTGATGGGGTACAACAGTGGAACTAACTGATGGGGTACAACAGTGGAACTAACTGATGGGGTATGACAGTGGAACTAACTGATGGGGTACAACAGTGGAACTAACTGATGGGGTACGACAGTGGAACTAACTGATGGGGTACAACAGTGGAACTAAGCTCCTGAGCCATTTACAAGTTATATTCTTCAAGAATCAATGAGTACATATAATTCTTTATTTTATTTTATTGATGTAGCAACTTCAATTTGTGAGTGGGCTCTCAGACAGCATGACAATGGGTTTTGATAACTTGATTCTGAGAAGCTATTTCCCCTGAGAGGCAAGTAGCAGCAGTGGTGTAGTTTGAAGCGAGTCTCAAGCGGTCCTGGGGAGTGGAAAAACATAGCTTGTGATCTGAGAGGCAGCAGACGCTCAAATAAAAAATCCTAATAAAGTATTAACTGAGCCTCCATATCTCATCTCCTTCTCGACTGTCTCTGACTAACTCACTCAACACAATACTCATTATCCTCCCTCCACTCCTCTCCCAGCAGGTGGGCATTATCCTCCCTCCACTCCTCTCCCAGCAGGTGGGCATTATCACATTGTAAGTGTTGTTTTGCTGGGAATTACATATTCTGTTTGTCTAATGGTAAACCTAAATCAGAGAAGGTCTACTGAGGGAATTAAATAAATTAGATACGTCTATCACACAACTCTGACAGAGAGTCTTCAGAGGCCAGATTCAACCTCAAGAAGAGCAGAAAGATTACATTTAGGGAAAACGGAAATGATTCCCAGAGATCCCAGAGGTCAAAACCGTCCACTAGGGGCAAAAATGTTTTTCTCTAAATGAGTGCCCAGAGTTGGGATTGAACCAATGATACAATGCATTCAGAAAGTATTCAGACCCCTTGACTTTTTCCACATTTTGTTACACTACAGCCTTATTAAAAAATGTATTCAATTATATTTTTTCTCATTAATCTATATACAATACCCCATAATTAAAAAGCAAAAACAGGTTTTTTAGAAATGTTTGGTAATACCGTAAAAATAAAAAACTGAAATACCTTATTTACATACAGTAAGTTTCAGACACATTGCTATGAGACTCAGGTGCTTCCTGTTTCCATTGATCATCCTTGAGATGTTTCTACAAGTTGATTGGAGTCCACCTGTGGTAAATTCAATTGATTGGAAATTATTTAGAAAGGCACACACCTGTCTATATAAAGGTCCAACAGTTGACATTGTATGTCAGAGGAAAAACCAAGCCATGAGGTTGAAGGAACTGTCCTCCGAGCTCCGAGACAGGATTGTGTCGAGGCACAGATCTCTGCAGCACTCCACCAATCAGGCCTTTATGGTAGAGTGGCCAGACAGAAGCTACTCCTCAGTAAAAGGCACATGACAACCCGCTTGGAGTTTGCCAAAACAAGATTCTCTGGTCTGATGAAACCAAGATTGAACTCTTTGGCCTGAATGCCAAGCATCACGTCTGGAGGAAACCTGGCACCATCCCTACAGTGAAGCATGGTGGTGTCAGCATCATGCTGTGGGGATGTTTTTCAGCGGCAGGGACTGGGAGACTAGTCAGGATCGAGGGAAAGATGAACAGAGCAAAGTACAGAGAGATCCTTGATGAAAACCTGCTCCAGAGCGAACATTCACCTTCCAACAGGACAACAAAAGTCCTTGAGTGGCCCAGCCAGAGCCCAGACTTGAAATTGATCGAACATCTCTGGAGAGACCTGAAAATAGCTGTGCAGCGATGCTCTTCATCCAACCTGACAGAGCTTGAGAGGATCTGCAGAGAAGAATGGGAGAAACTCCACAAATACAGGTGTGCCAAAGGAGCTTCAACAAAGTACTGAGTAAAGGGTCTGAATACTGTTTTGCCTTGGACCGCTGCCCCACTCATGAGCCCTAAATATAAATGGGATATGTTGTTTTTTTTTCAATACATTTGCAAACATTTCTAAAAAACAGTTTTTGCTTTGTCATTATGGGGTTTTGTGTGTAGATTGATGAGGGGGAAAAAAACGATTGAATCCATTTTAGAATAACGTAACAAAATGTGGAAAAAGTCAAGGGGTCTGAATACTTCCTGAATGCTCTGTACATATATACCCTGGATTGATTAATGCAGTCTTCCATAGGAATGAATGGGATTCTACATCAATCAATCAATCAATCAAATGTATTTATTAAGCCCTTTTTACATCAGCCGATGTCACAAAGTGCTATACAGAAACCCAGCCTGAAACCCCAAACAGCAAGCAATGCAGATGTAGAAGCACGCTTTCAAATAAATGTTGCATGGACCAAATTACATGTATACTGAACAAAAATATGAAGGAAACATGCAACAGTTTCAAAGATTTTACTGAGTTACAGTTCATATAAGGAAATCAGTCAATTGAAATAAATAAATCAGGCCCCAATCTATGGATTTCACTTGGCAGCCAGGCCCACCCACTGGAGAGCCAGGCCTAGCCAATCAGAATTTGTTTTTCCCCACAAAAGGGCTTTATTACAGACAGAAATACTCCTCAGCAGCCCCCCCCAACCCCCTCAGAAGTGAAGAAACCATATATTGAGGTCCTGGGCATGGCTATACGTGGTCTGTCATTGTAAGACAGGTTGGACGTAATGTCAAATTCAATAAAGCAGCCTTTTATCGTCCCCAGGTGCACCTGTGTAATGATCATGCTGTTTAATCAGCTTCTTGATATGCCACACCTGTCAGGTGGATGGATTATCTTGGCTAAGGGGAAATGCTCACTAACAGGGATCATAGCATATCACACAAAATGGATGACGTAGTACACAAAATGGATGACGTGGTGGGGAGTGATGGTGGGGGTGGTAGTGAGGGGAGGGTGGGAGTGATGGTGGGGGTGGTAGTGAGGGGAGGGGTGGGAGTGATGGTGGGGTGGGAGTGAGGGTGGGGTGAGGTGGTGAGTGGGGACAGGGGCCTCAACACCTCAGCCCTAGTGTGGAGTTACACCGCCAAAGGAAAAAAAAGCCATGCCATAAAACAGCTCATCAATAGCCAGAGAAATATTCTAATGCTGACTAACGTGTCTATTGCAATTATACGTGTGTGTGTGTGTGTGTGTGTGTGTGTGTGTGTGTGTGTGTCTGTGTGTTAACTAAGGGCTGAACTTCAGAGCTCTTAGGATTAACTTTGGAGCCATGCCGGCGGTAAGGTTGTCAAACACTTAGGCAGGTAAAGACAGGCGGCTAGGCCCGCCCTGGGCATTAAACACCTAGCTTTGAGTCAGTGTCATCGACACACCTACATTCCTACTGCCTGACCGACTGCCCTCTCCAAGTTCAATTACACTACATAGACAATCACAGATATCACTAAATGTGCACTTAACACTACTACAAAGACCTTGGTAACAGTTCTTATAGGGAAAACTAAGGAAATTGCAAATCATGACATGTTCCTTATTAAGAGCCAAGGATCAGAAGGGAAGAAACCTTTGCTAAAGCTTGATAAATGGTTTATTCACAGAGAGAGTATGCATAACAAATTAAGACGTGCTTCTCTACAGGTTTTTATTTTTTTCAATCTGAACTTCACTGCATTTGAATAAACCTTTCAAACTTTCATCTTTCATTCTTCACTTGTAGATTATGGAGGTCAGAGTGGTGGGTTTTGCTTAATTATGTAAATATGATGTAATAATTCACAATCAGAACACTAGAACATGTGTTCTGTCATGTGATGCATTTGGAGCAAACCTCCGATGAGTAACTTCTCAAATGCACACTGGATCCCACACGGTTAACGTTGAAAGATCAGCACTAGGCTATCTAAACACAGTGCTTAAGATGTCGCTCTCTCAGTTCCCCATCATTACAGTGTTTAAATCCTCCTAATTTAGCCCTGGTTGGCTGCCAAAAGCATCTCCATTGCCGTCACCACCGCTGACCATTTTAAAGCCTCCTGCTTTAAGTTGTATCCCTACAAGGCCAGCGGTATTAGCATGCATTACCAACAACACTGGCTTGGTCTCTAGGAAACAGAGATTCTGGATCAGACTGTATAGTACTGTAACAACCACACATACTCATGAGGGAACAGTCAAGACCCTCATCTCTCTAGGTAGAAGTCATCCAAATGACATGTATACAGACTGTGATGCAAAATGTTTCTGGTGGTTACTGTTCCAAAGAACACAAATGCATGGTTGGTGAAAAGTAAATTAACACAAGAACTAAAAGAGGAATGGTCTCTAACCTCTGGGGCCCGAAGCCTTGAAATGCCACCTAAAGTTTCCTTTCCATGTGTTTTGCCCTTTTCCTAAGAGCAGCCCTGTTCTTGTTGAACTAGAAAAGGGAACTTTTTCACAGAGTGGTTTAGGGGGGCTGTACAAACCTAGGGGCAGTAAGTGCTGGGGAACATATTCATCAATCTTACAGGGAATCTTACCTTGACCTTTGCTGCAGTCGATGCCGGCCAGAGTCTCTATGGCAACCGACTGAGGCTTTTTATTCCCAGCCAGGGGATATTTGCCAGTCTGAGACTCTTTGCTCGGGTGTTGGGGCTGGAGTTCACATTTAACGCTGGACGGTTGTTGCTGCTCTTTCCTCCTAAAGTGTCTGGCTATGAGCTGCCATACGCTGGGCTCCTCTGGTTTAGTGGAGGACAGTTTGGCTGGGTAGAGGGGCACCTCCATCACCTTGACCTTGCCCTGGCTGTGGTACTGAATGTTCTGCATCCCTCCATCGTTGTCCCTCTCGTAAGGGGGCGGCAGGGTCCTCCCGGTCAGGTAGGAGAAGGGCCGCGTAGGGAGAGATGTCTCCTGCCCGATACATTGTGTGTGTGAGCGTTCCTCTGCTGTTACTTGGGATATTTCCACTCTCTCCCGCGGCCGGTTCCTCCTGATCCGCAGACTGAGACTCCGGCGTAAGGAGCTTAGGGTCTTCTTGGGGACGTTCGGCCTGCTGGGGGGCTTGAAGCCTAGGGCTCGGACTCCCTCCTTCTCCTTGTCCTGGGCTGGTCGGCCAAAGAGCCTCCAGCGGCTGAACAGACCTCCCCCTTGGCTTCCCCTATGGCTGTCCAGCTCGTCCTGAGAGCCAAAGGCCTTCTTCCTCAGCTCCAACATTGTCATACTGACTGGTCTCTGTTTCCAGGTCTGCTGCCGCACCCTGGGGACCACCTTCTCCTCAGCCACCGGCTTGAGGCCGTCCACTGCCCGCAGCTCTGCCCTCCTGGTCCAGCACTGCTGGGGGGGACAGTCCAGAGACCCTGTAGCCCCCTTTCTGTAGGTCTGCTGGGAGTGGGACCTGTGGGACTCAGGCTGAAACAGGGCAGGGTTGAGGTTGGGGCCTCCCAGCATGCACACACTCCTGGGTCTCCTGGGTTTGTCTATTCTGTCCTGGTCACTTAGTGAGCCTAGTTTCTGCCCGGCTGGGGCACCATACATGCTCACCACCCTCCTGTTATGTGGCACAGCACTGTCCTGGTATGGCCTCGTGCGGAGCACCACCCTGGGTTGACGGCCACCACCAGCCAGAACACCACCATGATGCCCATTGAGAGGCTCTTCGGACTGGGGTGAAATGTCCTCTACCTGGGTCTTCTGTTGCTGTGGAGCTGCTGTGGCTGCATCTACTTCTACTCCTACCGCTGCAGTCTGATGAGGTTGGGCTGCTGCTGGAGCTGCTGAGTTACTGGAGGGTTGTTGGAGTTGGAGAAACCGGTCCTTCCTCATTTTTCTGCCTCCTCCCACCTCTTCCTCCTCCTCCCTCCTCCTCTCCACTCTGCCTGTGCGGCTCAGGGAGGGCCACCTGCCAAGATCCTGCCGTGTCCTGCCCAGGCTGAAGTGTCCCTCCTCCCCCCGCAGCGCCTGTGTTCGTGCCCTAGTGCTCCCGGCTGCAGGATGACTCTGCTCCAGGGCGGCGTATCGGGCGGCCAGGCCCGCCACCACCCTCAAACCGACCCAGAGTTCCGTTCAGGATAACAGAAATCTGGTCCACCGTGGTTTTACCACCTCCTGACTGGTGGGCTGGCCCCGGGGATAGTCTGCTCCGATGCCTGACTGCTCAGTAGTAGCATGCCCTGCACTCCCCCACACAAACACACACAC
This sequence comes from Thymallus thymallus, assembly GCA_023634145.1. Classification (NCBI taxonomy): domain Eukaryota; kingdom Metazoa; phylum Chordata; class Actinopteri; order Salmoniformes; family Salmonidae; genus Thymallus; species Thymallus thymallus. The sequence goes on from CM042383.1 coordinate 32,167,425, forward strand.
ACACACTCACACTCACACTCACACACACACACACACACACACACACACTCCTCTCCCTGGTGTGGTGGTGTTTACGGTTGCTGTCAGAGGTCCTCACTGCCAGGCTGCATTCCAACCCCAGGCATAATCCTTAACCTTTGACATGAAAAAAAAAACAATAAGTCAAACCAGGGTGAGCAAAGCTTCTGTGTCTCCATAAACCTAGAGCCTTGGACTCAGCATTCAGCAGCAGCACTTCTGTGTCTCCATAAACCTAGAGACTTGGACTCAGCATTCAGCAGCAGCACTGTAAAAGGCTGCAGGACGGTGGATCGCTGGCTGCATTCTCTCCTCATTTCTACTTTGTTCTACTTCTACCTGTCCGACGTGAGGGTGAGCAACGGTTAAAACAGCTGTTCCAGTGCTTGCTTTGGAACAACCAAACGCATGTTTGTCAAACCTGCGAGGCCTTGAGCAACATTTGAAAAACGGAGACATCCTCTCCTTGGCGAGTTGTGGGCAATCCTTTTTCTGCCGGCGGTGCAGACAAAACTCTTAATCTCTGAGCTCTTGCCTGCCATACATAGTGTGAGGGAGTGTGTCTGTTTCAACTTTCCAGCAGCCTTCCTACCCCCAGGACAGTTGGAAAACAAGGACCGGATCCAAAAGGGTCCGTCACTCTGCATTTAGGCACACTAACTCCCTGGGCTGAGTTACTCTCGGGTTCCCCACAGAGTAAAATGGACGACGGTGAGTAAACAGTAAGATTAGAATCCAGAGAAGAGGGAGCTGCAGTCAACAAAGACAGGATCCCCAAAACAAACTGCAATGAAAGAGAACTCTGTGTCCCCAGGGCCTCACTCTCCCTCTCTCTCTCTCTCCCGGCCTCCCTCCCTCCCTCCCTCCCTCCCTCCCTCCCTCCCTCTCAGTCTCTCAGTCTCTGCCTTTCCCTCCCTCCCTCTCTCTCAGTCTCTCCCTCTAAGTCTCTGCCTTCCCCGGCCTCCCTCCCTCCCTCCCTCTCAGTCTCTGCCTTCCCCGGCCTCTCTGTCTCCCTCTCTCCCTCTCTCCCTCTCTACAACCAAACAAATGAGGAGAGGGGACAAAAAAAAAAGCTGACATTTTCCCATGGCTCACAATAGGAGGAGAAACAGGAAGTGGAAGTAGCAGTGAATTCTTGGCACACAACTTCCATATAGCCAGGTTTTAGACGCTACTTAAAACACTGCTAATCCTAGGGTCCGCCAAAGGCAGACCACATGGTTGCACACAGGTGGTTCGGATAGCTTTAAAGGACAAGATTGGAAAAATATATTCTGTAGCTCTCACTGTAAAAAAACACAAACAAACCAGAGGAAAGCTCAAGGCAGAGAGTAGCCTAATAGTGTGAAAGTAAGATGATATCACAATCACTGCTATAGTCAGTCACCTAACCTGACAGCAACAATGGGCTATGGTTAGTGTGTTTCAATCCCAGTCTTTATATACACACGCACTGACAAAACACACACACACGCTTACACACATACACGCACAGCATGTCAGAGAGCTTAAGAATTCCAGGAATGAACAGACTTTCATTTATGACAGGGGGCATTTTATTTTTACAGTTTTGTTATACAATACTCACCACTAACTAACTAATAATAATCACAAATCTGTTTATGGGGCAATCTCAAAGGAAGTAAATTAACCTTTCCAGAGGAACAATTAATAACTCATTAGTCATTGTTAGGAACAGATTGGTGCGTATTCAGTTTCTTATTTGAATGTAATTTCAGGCTCTAAAAGGCATTTCACTGGTTAATTCACCACATTCCAGCTCTACATTCTGCTTTGGCAGAGCTTTGGTGTTAAATTAGGCATTGGTCAATCAAATGGGAACCAGTCAATAACGGCACAGCACAAAGCTGAACAACTGGGTCAACCTTAATTCCATATTCTTATCTCCATGTGACACTGAGGCAATTGATGGTGCAGTCAAAAGCAGCGCCCCCATGTGGTTATAGAGAGAAACATACTGTTCAGGCCACTACAAACTAGCCTCACTTTAGTTGAAGCCCCTTTATAAGTAGTCTATAACCGCAAAATAACGTACATGATTTTGGAGCACTCCTTGAACATTCTTCTTAAAATCCATACATGGCACCAAAAAACAGAACAATATATTATGGTATCTCTTTAGTTGCTTGTATATCTTTGTAGTTACACTGCAATTATACTAGTAACAACATTATATGAACGTTGTTACATGATATAGTAATTAGTAATCAGAGCACAGCGTTGTATGAGACCATGATTCAGACAGGATATCTGTACAGATTATATCTGACTGACCGACTCAAAGCAGCAACCAGACATCACGTGTCAACTGGACGATACAAAGAAAAAACAACCAACAGAAAAACATTAGTCCCTTGAAAGATTCCGGCATTATCTCAAACTGGAGAACTACTGTATTTGAAATAGTAGTAGCCTCATTTTTTATAGCTAACGTGGAAAGACACTGTCATGCCATTGTCTAGTACAGTTTACTGCTATGTGTTGCTGGCTAATCCTTCAACACCTCCCAAGCATATTTCCAGGAATTTTGGGCTGTGGATACAGCCTTTCAGACAGGCTTCTCAAATACCAAACCAAACCAAGGTTTTCTGATTTGGCAAAAATATAAAAGCACAAGGTAAATGTATTTAAAAAAAAAAGAAAAAAAGGTCAGCAACAAACTTTATGAAAACACCACTCAAATACTAGCTATCAAATAGATGGATACTCCAGATAAGAACTGCTTTGAGAGCATCTTCAACTCAGCTCTAAGTCATATCGATCTGCTGACCTGCTGCTGCAAAGTGTGTAGTGTACAGGTTTCTGTTACCTGTGTCCAGGTAGCCAGGGTTGGAAATAACCAGAGGCTCATTAGCCAGTAGACGGTCCTCTTCGCTCCAGTGGATGTGGTGGTGCCTGTTCCGTCTGCGGCCCCCAAAACACAGCATCATGGTCCCAGACTTTCAAGGGGCACAACTTGACTTACTTCTTATTCCTTTAGCTCCTAGTGGAGCAAAGGATCCACAAGCCCCAACCCAGCAAAGGGTCCACAAGCCCCAACCCAGCAAAGGGTCCACAAGCCCCAACCCAGCAAAGGGTCCACAAGCCCCAACCCAGCCATACAGATCCACCTTCCAACCCTCACGCTTCAAAATGACTGACAGGACAGCTCATATTTTCCATCATGTGTTTTTTTCCTCCATCTCCTCTTTCCTTTAATATTCTCTTTCTCTTTCCTCTCAGGTTTGTATTTCGTATTTCAACTTCCACTGGAGACAAACTCTGGATCCAAAAGATAGTATTTGCCCTGGTCCTGTGTATGATGTAGTGCCAGGAGACAGCTCTGAAGATGTGTGGCTGTGCTGCCTTGTATCCTAACACACTGACCTGCTCAGGAAGACAATAACCATGTGTCAGGTGATGGAACTCAGAGACGTTTCCTCATCCTGGTAATCCGCTGAGCTGAGGAGGAGGGGTCTATAGAGCCCATACCTAAAACAACACTCTGATTGGATTATTAGGGTAATCCTTGGCCCCATAGCCAGAATGGACATCCATTAATAAGCTCTGGTCCTGTGGCCCCGGTCCTGTAACTATCTCAGGCTCCTGAGTGGTGCAGTGGTCTAAAGCACTTGTCTAGTTAAATAAAGGTTAAATAAATAAAATACATCTAAAATGGCTGTTGGGAGAAGGAATTTTGAAAAACTGTCTTGATTAGCCGTGTCTGGGGTTTTACAGTGTGTGTGTGTGTGTGTGTGTGTGTGTGTGTGTGTGTGTGTGTCTGTGTGTAATGTCCGTGTTCTCATGTGAACTGAATTACCTGATGTATTAAAAAAAGTCACGACCAGGCTGATGGAAACATCAGTAAAATTTCATGAATGCTGACAAACTATTTATTTGACAAGGTAGTATATTTATGTTTCGGTAAAATTAATTACGCAGGAAATGCCGGTGGAAGCGCCTTTATGTGCAAATATTTATATAATAACCATCATATGGAAGTAAACGTTGTGTGGTTCCTCCCAATACGACTCAGTTTATTAAAACTACAGATTAAATAAATGATGATGAACTTCACAGGGTGGTGAAAGATTGATGCTTTTCAATAAATATTGAGGGTCTTATTCTGGTGATCGATGCTTGGCTGCTGTTTGACAAATACTAATTATATTGCTCAGATAGATAGATAGATAGATAGATAGATAGATAGATAGATAGATAGATAGATAGATAGATAGATAGATAGATAGATAGATAGATAGATAGATAGATAGATAGATAGATAGATAGATAGATACTTTATTGATCCCCGGGGGGGAAATTTCTTTGTCAAGCAGCTACAACAAAACACAGGGCAGGTGCAAAATGCCAGAACGAAAATACACAAAAGACAGATACACGGTACATGATACATAGAGCGGCAGTATGAAAAAGTATAGAAATACAAGAATTCTGGAGTGCAAAAAAGCTATAAAAAGACTTTATTGCATAGTATGGGTGGATGGCTGAATATGTACACTATACATTGGTGGATGTTGGATGGTTAACTATACTATACAGGTCGATGGCAGAGAAATACTTCAATAGCTAAAAATGCGTATGATATGAGCAGGGTAATAATAGTTTACTTAATAGACAGACTGGGTAAATGAACAGGTAAGTGAAAATTTGCATGGTTAAATTAGCTGTACAGGTAAATATACAGTTATATTTACAGATAAGTGAATACTTGCATGGTTACATAAACTGTACAGGTAAATGTAATCTCATAATGTAAGTAGCCTACCTGCACTGTATCTGAGAGCGGTTGGTTAAAGTGAATGTGCCAAGACCAGAGTGGGCAAATTTTCTATAGAACAACCATCTTTGTGACAAAAGCATCAGTAGAGTTGAAAATGCAATGGAAACCCATTTAAATTGTATTTTTCATTTAGTACATGTGAATTTAGCTGCAAAAGTAATGTTTATGAGCACTACATCATCACAAACAGCCTCTTATCCGCTAAAAGTATGTTTGATGGAAACACATCACTGGTGGAAAATCTGCATATTGTTTTATGCAGATTGTTCAATATTGGCATGAAAATCTATTGCATATAAGATGGAAACCTAACTATTATGATGTATACCGGTGTATAATAGCTCAGACACAACGGTAGGACTGTCAAATGTTTGCCTGCCGACAGTGCTTAACACCTCTAAACAGAGACCTTGAAGTCGTCAGCCACTCAGCCTTGTTAAAATATATATTCCAAACCGGGGAGGTGGCAGTAGCGTTGTTTGGCACTGTCGTACACGTCGATCCAGAGCATCCCAAACATGCTCAATAGGTGACATGTCTAGTGAGTATGCAGGCTAAGGAAGAACTGGGACATTTTCAGCTTCCAGGAATTGTGTACAGAGCCTTGTGACATGGGGCCGTGCATTATCATGCTGAAACATGAGGTGATGGCGGCGGATGAATGGCACGACAACGGGTCTCAGGATCTCGTCACGGTATCTCTGTGCATTCAAATTGCAATCAATATAATGCAATTGTGTTAATTGTCCGTAGCTTATGCCTGCCCATACCATAACCCCACCGGCACCATGGGGCACTCTGTTCACAACGTTGACATCATACCATAACCCCACCGCCACCATGGGGCACTCTGTTCACAACGTTGACATCATACCATAACCCCACCGCCACCATGGGGCGCTCTGTTCACAACGTTGACATCATACCATAACCCCACCGCCACCAGGGGGCGCTCTGTTCACAACGTTGACATCAGCATATGTATACATGTTGGCCTAATTCTCTCCATTGCTCCTGTATCACCTTCTAGGAGCTTGATTGTATTATAGTTCCCAGCCCGAGGTAAGACTCATTTGAGGCACTAAAGACATAAAAACACTAAGCATATAATAGATAGTTATACAGATAGTCATTGTTTCAGTGTTATCATTACCAACAGCAATGTTTTTGTCAGTATTAGAAGTGGTAGAGGGACTTTTGTATTTAGTAATACAAAATAAGTAATAAAGTACAAACAAATAAATAAAGACATGCAGCATTATGCACAGCATCTCAAATGTTCTTAATAATTATGTTAGGCCTAGGGAATTAACATTGACAGCCAAATGAATTTCAATTAACAATAAAACAGAAGTAAAATACAATATGAGTCTGGCAAACGAACTCCCTAAAAATGTAGATTTACAGTCTGCAAACTGTACCTCCAATTAAATTATGGAATCTGTCAGAAATAAATGTGTCTCTCTGAAGGAAGCTAGTTTTCACTTTGAACCAATGTGAGGAGGGCTTTGGGCTATCTTCAGGGAAATAGCATATGCTGCATTTAATTCAGCACAGGTCTAATTAAATCGTTTTTTTTTTTTTTTTTAAACTCATTATGGCCCCATAATTCATTTTCTCCCCCCTCTCTTTCTCTGTTTTGCCTTCCTAACTCTATTAAATTCAAATGGCCTATGTCATCCAACACTATTTGCATTGTGAAACGCCAGGCAGGGAGCAGTACATGTCACCACCAGAGGGCAGTCACATCACTCTTGACATCTGTTGGATCCAGTCTTCTTCGAGGGCAACTCTGCTGCTTGAGACACTGTTCTGTTCTGTTCTGTTCTGTTCCATAAGCCCAACCTTTAACAGTCTAGGTAGCTCTGCTCTGCCATGGATGGTGAGATTCTAAAAGCATGCGGCCAGTTTTCACAGAGTTGAGTTGTCATGACAACAATAGAAGAGAAAGGTGAGTAGGTAGTGAGGTGATTTTACAGAGCCTTCAGAAAGTATTCACCCATCTACACACAATAGCCCCATATTCACACCCCTGATTCAATACTTTGTAGAAGAACCTTTAGCAGCGCTTGAAAAAATGTGTTAAAAAAAAGTTAACAACAAGGCAAAGACATTTCAGCTTTAAAATGTTGTATTAATTTGTAAACATTTTGAAAAACATAATTCCACTTTGACATATAGGGGTATTGTGTGTGTGTGTAGGCCAGTGACCCAATACATCCACATTTAATTCAGGCTGTAACACAACAACATGTGGAAAAGGTCCAGGGGTGGGATACTTTCTGAAGGCACTGTAAATAAGGTGATATAAGAAACCTTGATGGAATGTGAAGCTACCAGAGATCGATCACTTGCTGGAAGGATTAAACTGTATCCATTTCATGTGCTGCTCATTGAACAGGCTGATCTGATAGAACACTTACACCACACAATGTATCCCTTTTATATATCCAGTACTAAACAGGAGGTTATAACTCATAGGCAAAGCCTCAATTCAAGCAGCAGACAGAAACAACAGTCTGGTGGTTACAGGCCATAGATGCTACAAATGTTTACAACTGTAGTCCTAGCAGATTGTATGACGTGTTCTAGCCTAGCGACCCTCCGTTTTAGGATGATTTGACAATCAAGAGCAGGCTGCTTCCTGGCCGGGCGGGAGAGGACACAGTCTCTTACTCATCATGTATTCAGCATCCCCATTACCACCATCATCATTATGAGCCAGAGGTACTACATATGTACAGACAAGCACGTTGTCTCCTAGATAATGACTGACTTCACACACCTGTACAGTGGTAGGCTGACTACTGATGGAATCCATACATCACAATTCTCTGAATTTCAGAAACTCAAAGTTACTTTTGTAATCTCGGTTTTCTCAAAACATATGAGTGAAATATCTCACTATGGGATTCAGTCCAGGCAGCTCACTAACCAATGTCTGATTGGTTCTTCCCAGTAGTGAGCTGCCTGTCCTTATTTTTTTTTAGGAGACTGGAAGTTCTGATCTTCTGTATTTTATTATTTTCATGACAGGACAGTAGGAAGCAGGGAGAGGTATGTACAGGGAGAGGTATGTACAGAGAGAGGTATGTACAGAGAGAGGTATGTACAGAGAGAGGTATGTACAGAGAGAGGTATGTACAGAGAGAGGTATGTACAGAGAGAGGTATGTACAGAGAGAGGTATGTACAGGGAGAGGTATGTACAGGGAGAGGTATGTACAGAGAGAGGTATGTACAGAGAGAGGTATGTACAGGGAGAGGTATGTACAGAGAGAGGTATGTACAGGGAGAGGTATGTACAGAGAGAGGTATGTACAGGGAGAGGTATGTACAGAGAGAGGTATGTACAGGGAGAGGTATGTACAGGGAGAGGTATGTAATCAATGTTAGAGTTTATATAGCTGACCATGAATGGATGTTGCAGGATAAATCAATGTTAGAGTTTATAAAGCTATAAACAGGTTTCTAAAAAACACGAATTAGATTGAGCAATAAAGGCCTGACTCTAGGTCTCCTTAAATTAAACTCCTTTATGACAGTTTGGAGCAGAATACCACGGAGGAGTTTAGACGGGAAGAACGGGATCCACATTATTCAGCTGGTCACAAAATCAATGATTGACAGGCAGCCTAAACTTCTTAAATTCAACAAGTTTTGGGATAAAATACACATGAACAGCGATCCACAACAACCACAAACCATAAGGCGCAAATAGCTAAATGAGACAGCAGCAGTGTGATTCACATCAACGCTCTATGTAGATATCAATAATAAGTGATATCCGTATCGCTGTAGACTACACCACTGCTGTCATCCTTACCTCCAAGCGTTTATTCAAGTTGGATAATCTTTGGATGCCGACAGCAGTCGCACCATCGGAAGACATAACTTAGACTGTAGCCTACAAAAGCCTATTCCTGCGATCCATCAAATGCATTTGGTGTGTAATCATAGTGATCTCTGACTTGTGGTGAGACTAGCTCAGGCGGAACATACTTAAACATGTTTTTTTCAATGCTTATTTGGATGTCATTGAGAAAAAGTAATCCTAGAAGTAATCATCTAGTTTTTCGAAAGAATCTGTAATCTGATAACAATATTTTTGCTGGTAACAAAGGATTACAGTTCCACAGAGAACCTCTGGAGCTCTGTCAGCGTGACCATCAGGTTCTTGGTCACCTCCCTGACCAAGGCCCTTCTCCCCCGATTGCTCAGTTTGGCCGGGCGGACAGCTCTAGGAAGAGTCTTGGTGGTTCCAAACTTCTTCCATTAAAGTATGATGGAGGCCACTGTGTTCTTGGGGACCTTGTCTACAGACAATTACTTCAACCTCATGGCTTGGCTTTTGCTCTGACATGCAGTCAACTGTGGGACCTTATATAGACAGGTGTGTGCCTTTCCAAATCATGTCCAACCAATTGAATTTACCACAGGTGGACTCCAATCAAGTTGTAGAAACATCTCAAGGATGATCAATGGAAACAGGATGCACCTGAGTTCAATGTCAAGTCTCATAGCAAAGGGTCTGAATACAGTATCTGTTTTATTTATTTTTTAAATACATTTGAAAGAAAATCTAAAAACCTGTTTTCGCTTAGTCATTATGTGGTATTGTGTTTCAATTAATAAGGTTGATGGAACATATCATAATGTTTAGCTTAAAATGTAGATAAACTATTATTTCTTCACATTTTAGGCACAGCAATGTACAGACAGCGTTAGGCCTTCATGTGAATGCTCCAAAGTGAAAACATTTTAGCAAATGTATTAAAAATGAAATACAGAAATACCTTATTTACATTAGTATTCACACCCCTGAGTCAATACATTTTATTACAGCTGTGATTCCTTCTGGGTAAGTCTATGAGCTTTGCACACCTGGATTGTACAATATTAGCATATTATTCTTTAAAAAATTGTTCAAGCTCTGTCAAGTTGGTTGTTGATAATTGCTAGACAGACACTTTCAAGTCTTGCAATAGCTTTTCATGCCAATTTAAGTCATAACTATAGCTAGGCCACTACGAACATTCAATGTCGTCTTGGTAAGCAACTCCAGTGTATATTTGGCCTTGTGTCTAAGGTTCGTTGTCCTGCTGAAAGCTGAATTTGTCTCCCAGTCTCTGTTGGAAAGCAGACTGAACCCGGTTTTCCTCTAGGATTGCTTGTGCTTATCTCTATTCCGTTTATTTTAGCCCAAAAAAACTCCCTAGTCCTTGCCGATGACAAGCATACCCATAACATGATGCAGCCACCACCATGCTTGAAAATATGAAGAGTGGTACTCAGTGATGTGTACCACGGTTCTCATGCAATTGTATAGCATAGCCTATGTAAAAATTGCACAGCATTGGCCTATAGGAACATTCACCAGATATGAGAAGCTGGCTTTCGCTGCCCAACATGTAATATTATTCCATTCAAACTTTTGATTTGATTTTTGATTGCATTTGCATTGATGTCAGAGTGATTAGAGGGACAATAGAGTGCCGGAGGGCCGAGAGACATTCTGAGGTTACCGTTATCTTTCGATTGAGGTGACGTCGTGTACACAGACGTTAGTCTGATACCCAATGCTGGAAGTCTGTCACTGTCAGTAGACCAAGTGGTACAACTGAGATGGTGAACACCATCAACCCCAGCACTCCGAGACACATTCTGAGCATGACCGAGAGTCCCCTGTGGAACAACGTAATACGTAATACGTTCAATAGTGTAGCCCGATGAGAGAGAATCCATCTTGACGCCTTGGTATTCTATTCTGTGTGGGGACCAAACAGCTCTTTTTCTGATTGATCTTGAACCCTCAAATCAAAATCAAATTAAATGTATTGGTCACATGCACGTGTATTGCGGGTGTAGCGAAATGCTTGTTCTTCTAGCTCCGACAGTGCAGTAATATCTAACAAGTAATATCTAACAGTTTCACAACATAAACCCAAATACACATAAATCTAAGTAAGTAATGGATTGAGAATATATACATATATGTCAGGGCGGCATTGGACTAAGATCCAGTGGAGTAGTAAGCTTTATAGTATGAGGTAACCCTAACTCGTGAGGTGGGTGACAAGAAAAGCCAGGTCTCACACTGATTGCTCCTGTGACGGGAGCAAAGCAGGTAATCGTCTCTGTAGGTGGAGAATCTTAGTCCCCTGATTCTCAGAGGTGCTGGAGACGCCTCCACACTTGTTGAACGTCTGGGGAGCTTGTTAGCTAAAGCTTTGCAGCGTGGGCTTACTAAGTCTCCATAATAGCTACTATTGGAGACTGATTCAAACAAATTCTACATGAAGCAAAGTTTTCCTTTCGGTCAGTACTCGACCATAGCCATAGCCGTGGGAACTAGGGGTGATCATGGTGCTGCAGAACCCCTGAAAAATCCTATACAGGACTGCGCAAAAGTTTTAGGCAGGTGTGAAAAAATGCTGTAAAGTAAGAATGCTTTCAAAAATATTAATGGATTAACTAAATGCAAAGTGAGTGAACAGAAGAACAATCTAAATCAAATCCATATTTGGTGACCAGCCTTTACCTTCTAAACAGCATCAATTCTTCTACACTTGACCACAGTTTTTGAAGGAACTCAGCAGGTGTTCAGATGTCAGATGTCTCCCTGATGATATTGCATGATGGATAAGGAGACCATTCATTCTGACCAAGTCACCAACTCCATTTGCAGAAATGCAGCCCCAAACTTGCAAGGAACCTCCACCATGCTTCACTGTTGCCTACAGACGCTCATTGATGTACCGATCTCCAGCCCTTCGGTGAACAAACTGCCTTCTGCTACAGCCAAATATTTTTCTGCAACCCAGTTCCTGTGTTTTCATGCATAGTTGAGTCGCTTGGCCTTGTTTCCACGTCGAGGTATGGCTTTTTGGCCGCATGTCTTCTATGAAGGCCACTTCTGACCAGACTTCACTGGACAGTAGATGGGTGTACCAGGGTCTGCCAATTCTGAGCTGACAGCACTGCTGGACATCTTCTGATTGCAAAGGGAAGTAAGCATGGTGTGTATTTTATCTGCTGCAATAAGTTTCCATGGCGGACCACTGCGTCTATGGTCCTCAACGTTGCCCGTTTCTTTGTGCTTCTTCAAATGAGCTTGGACAGCACATCTGGAAACCCCTGTCTGCCTTGACATTTCTGCCTGGGAGAGACCTTGCTGATAAAGTATAACTACCTTGTGTCTTGTTGCTGTGCTCAGTCTTGCCATGGTGTAAACTGTCTTCAGCAACCTCACCTTGTTAGCTGAGTTTGGCTGTTCCTAACCCAGTTATATTCCTCCTTCACAGCTGTTTCTATTTCAGTTAATGATTGTGTTTCAAGCTACATGTTGAATTGATGATCATTAGCACCTGTTTGGTATAATTGTTTAATCAGACACCTGACTCTATGCCTACAACATCCTGACTGTGGTCAAGTGTACCTAGAAGAATTGATGCTGTTTAGAAGGTAAAGGCTGGTCACCAGATATGGATTTGATTTAGATGTTTCTTCTGTTCACTCACTTTGCATTTAGTTAATTGATAAATATAAACTATTAACGTGTTTATTTTTAAAGTGCTCTCACTTCACAGCATTTTTTCACACCTGCCTAAAACTTTTGCACAGTACTGTATATACTGTGCAAAAGTTGTGCTGTGGAAAACATCCTGCCTCGTCCCAGTGCCCAAGAAGGCGCGCCCCACTGTCCTGAATGACTTCAGACCTGTAGCGCTAAACTCCCACATCATGAAGACCCTGGAAAGGTTAGTCCTCGCCCACCTCAGACCACTGGTGTGTTCATCAATGGACCCCCTGCAGTTTGCATACCAGCGCAACATCGGGGTGGATGATGCAATCATCTACCTTCTGCAGAGGGCCTACTCTCACCTGGACAACGCAGGTTGCACTGTGAGGGCTTTGTTTTTTGACTTCTCCAGTGCCTTCAATACCATTCAGCCCCTGCTACTGGGTGAGACGATGAGGAGGATGAAAGTGGAAGCACCCTTAGTCTCCTGGGTCACGGACTACCTGACCGGTAGGCCACAATTTGTGCGACTACAGAGCTGTGTGTCAGAACGGGCAGTTAGCAACACAGGGGCCCCCCAAGGAACGGTCCTGTCCCCCTTCCTGTTCACCCTCTACACCTCAGACTTCAGATATAACTCTGAAACATGCCACCTACAGAAGTTCTCGGATGACTCTGCTATTGTAGGGTGCATCAGGGGTGGGCAGGAGGAGGAGTACAGGAGCACAATCAGTGACTTTGTGTTGTGGTGTGAGCAGAACCACCTTCAGCTCAACATCAGCAAAACAAAGGAGATGGTGGTGGACTTCAGGAGAACCAAGGCACAACTGACTGCAGTCCCTATACAGGGGATGGATGTGGAAATGGTTGGGTCATACAAGTTCCTGGGAGTCCATATGGACAACAGGCTGGAATGGGCCGGTAACACCGGGGCCCTGTACAAAAAGGGCCAGAGCCGACTCTACTTTCTGAGGAGGCTCAGGTCCTTCAACGTGTGCAGTAAACTACTGCATACCTTCTACCAGTCTGTGGTCTTTTTTGCAGTGGTGTGCTGGGGAGCAAACATCAAAGCCGGTGATGCTTCTTGGGTAAATAAGATGATCAGGAAGGCTAGCTCTGTCCTGGGGATGAGCCTTGACACTCTAGAGGAGGTGGTGGAGAGACGGATCCTGGCCAAACTGCTGGCCATCATGGACAACGTCACCCACCCTCTGCACGCTATGGTTATGACGCAGAGGAGCACTTTCAGTCACAGACTGATCCCACCACGGTGTGCCAGAGAGCCCTACAGGAGGTCCTTCCTGCCGGCGGCTATTAGACTATATAATGCCTCACCGGGGTGCCGTGCCGTCGGCAACATAGATCTGGAACTGTTGGGGTGCTAGGACCTAGTTTAACAATTATGCATCCATCCGTGAGTAACTCTGGTCTGTAATCACTCATTCACTCAGGACTTATTTATTCATTCAGGTCTGTATATACATACTCATGTACAGTTGTTATATCATATCACATGCAATATTGTAAGTAATTATTGGACTTAACTTACGTAGGCATTCACTCAGTAATGCATATTAGTATCCTGCCAGTTGCACCTTTTCTCATTGCTTTTAGTATATCGAATGTGCAATACGTGCAGTTGTCTGTAATTAAACCCTGCGCACTATGGACTGTATTTTAAGGGAATTACTATTATTACCCCAAATGATATCATACACACATTTAGCTATTAAAGTATCTCTTCCTGTCATTTACCTGTACAGTTTGTGTAACCATGCAAGTATTCACTTATCTGTAAATATAACTGTATACCTAACTGTACAGCTAATTTAACCATGCAAAATGTTCACTTACCTGTTCATTTAGCCAGTCTGTCTATTAAGTAAACTATTATTACCCTGCTCATATCATACGCATTTTTAGCTACTGAAGTATTTCTCTGCCATCGACCTGTATAGTATAGTTAACCATCCAACATCCACCAATGTATAGTGTACATATTCAGCCAACCACCCATACTATGCTATGTCTTTTTATAGCTTTTTTTGCACTCCAGATATCTTGTATTTCTATACTTTTTCATACTGCCGCTCTATGTATCATGTACCGTGTATCTGTCTTTTGTGTATTTTCGTTGTGGCATTTTGCACCTGCCCTGTGTTTTGTTGTAGCTGCTTGACAATGAAATTTCCCCTTCGGGGGAGCAATAAAGTACCTACCTATCTATCTAAAAATAATAATAATAATAATTCTGTTTGTTTTTCACAAAGGTAGTACCCTGGTCCTTTACTAGACCCCGCCCCCCATGGATGACCAGAGGACGGGCAAATGGCGCCTTTTAAGGAGGGAGGGGCTCACCTCATTTGCCACTTGACCTGTCTGTCTCCAACAGATGTTGTGTGATTGGTCGTTCGTAGTAGTGATCCTCCTGGAGAGAATCCCATAGTGAGATATCGAAACAAGTATTTGGAAGAGAACACAATTTTATCTGCTTCATAGTCTCATCCTCTGTGGCAGCAACCAAAGGACAAGGTCCTTAATACACAGATATGTACTTTATATTATACAGTTTGTGTGTGCGCCCGAGTTACAGGTTGTCAGTATTATTATGCTGAGTGAATGACTCAGAAGGACTCACAAAAACCAAGCACATGTATGGCTTCTACAAAATGTGGGTTCTTTGAACTCATGTTTCAAAGAAACGTAAAATGTGTGTGTTTGTGTTATGACAAAGTCCATCTATAACTCTCAGGATAAGTTTATGGTTAAAGATAGTTATACAATATGAATGAACCAGAGCCATCATAGCAGAGCTCCACAGATTGGAGTCAGATTATAGACCAGAGGAAGGAACCATGAAGCATAGAGAGCTGAGTGACACTGTCAGCCCTAGGCTGGTGTAGGCCTAGTGACACTCTGTCTCAGGCTACAGCCACACAAATAGAATCACTATTCTATTTCTATGGCTATAGCGTTGTCACCCATGGGGTGTGTTTTAACCAAACAGAGTTTAGCATTGCAGTGTGATATATTAGGGGAGGGGAGTTCCTCTTGGGAGCTTCTTCACTTCCTGTGTGTGTGCGATGATTCAGCTCTGCATGGCTCCTTTCCCCATGTCAAATCAGGCCAGCATGTGTTATGTCTGTCTCAACCCAGATTATTGACAGCTCCAGAAGGGAACCTGCCTCTGTGAAATCTGTTGCAGCAAAATATTATCACATTACATTTTTTCTCCCAAACTTATATTAATAATATTTGTCCCGGTGACTTCACTTTCCCAGAGAAAACTCATTAATGTTTCCTTGAGCAACTTTGACCTGGCCTTGATGCTGTGATGAGGGCCAAGAATACACCCCCAAAAAATCCAATAAAATGTTATTGGTCACATACACATATTTAGCAGAATATATAGTGGGTGTAGTGAAATGCTTGTATTCCTAGCTCCAACAGTGCAGTAATATCTAACAATACACACAAATCTAAAAGTAAAATAATGGAATTAAGAAATATATACATTTTGTACACCTCTTGGATGGATATGTAATCTTCACTTCAACACTATTGACAGATAAAGGAAACCCAATTTAACAAATCACACACAAAAAAACAACAACTTTGAAAATGATTAAAATAAACAAAAATGCCCTTTCCCTTTCTAGAATTAGGTACCAAGAGCAAATGATTAGAAAACATTAGAGAGAAACTTCCATAAAGATAAGAACATTGGTCTGGTTTGGTCTTAACCATATTGGTGTGTGGTAACACATCATTCAAAGATCAAAAGACCTACCGAGGCCCTCAGAAGAAAGATTATTGATGCCCATGAGTCTGGGAGGAGTTACAGTCTGGGAGGAGTTACAGTCTGGGAGGAGTTACAGTCTGGGAGGGGTTACAAATCCATTTCCAAGCTATTCAAAGTACATCATTCCACTGTCCGACGAACATTCCAGACCACTGGCAAACTACCTAGGACAGGTCGTCCCACCAAAATTGATGATTGAGTTGGAGGCGTGCTTGGCCATGCAGTAATGGGTGAACAGGGAGTACAGGAGGGGGCTGAGCACGCACCCTTGTGGGGCGCCAGTGTTGAGGATCAGACTAGTGGAGGTGTTGTTGCCTATCTTCACCACCTGGGGGCGGCTCGTCAGGAAGTCCAGGACCCAGTTGCACAGGACAGGATTCAGACCCAGGGCCCCAAGCTTAATGATGAGCTTGGAGGTTACTATTGCGTTGAAGGCTGAGCTATAGTCAATGAACAGCATTCCTCTTGTCCAGATGGGAAAGGGCAGTGTGTAATGTGGTGGTGATTGCAACATCCGTGGATCTATTGAGGCGGTAAGCAAATTGCAGTGGGTCTAGGGTGTCGGGTAAGGTGGACCCTTAACTAGCCTCTCAAAGCACTTCATGATGACAGAACTGTCCTGTACTGTCCTGATCTCGCAACTTTCCAGTCCGTTCCCGATAAAAGTCCCTCTTTTCCCTGTCCCGTGCTCAGAAATATGTAGGCTATTGTGTTTGTTTAAGAAGATTTAAAAATAATTTCAGTAATGCAATATGCGACTTTGAAATGTGGTTGTCTTACCTATTTTAGGTAAATGCACTGACTGTAGGCCTAAGTTGCTCTGGATAAGAGAATATTCTAAATTATGTATATCGATTAAGGCTGGAGGATGATCCAGCAGGGTGTATCTGCTCAACACAGCAAGGTGTATCTGCTCAACCCAGCAGGGTGTATCTGCTCAACACAGCAGGGTGTATCTGCTCAACCCAGCAGGGTGTATCTGCTCAACCCAGCAGGGTGTATCTGCTCAACACAGCAGGGTGTATCTGCTCAACACAGCAGGGTGTATCTGCTCAACACAGCAGGGTGTATCTGCTCAACACAGCAGGGTGTATCTGCTCAACACAGCACCGGCATAAAATCTGTAGCCTACAGCTGAGCACTGCACACATTATGAACATTTAGCCTACAACACAAACACAAAAATAAAAATAAAACACTGAGCGGCAGTACTGCATACACCAATCTATTTTAAAAACACTGAGCGGCAGTACTGCATACATCAATCTATTTTAAAAACACTGAGCGGCAGTACTGCATACATCAATCTATTTTAGAAACACTGAGCGGCAGTACTGCATACATCAATCTATTTTAAAAACACTGAGCGGCAGTACTGCATACATCAATCTATTTTAAAAACACTGAGCGGCAGTACTGCATACATCAATCTATTTTAAAAACACTGAGCGGCAGTACTGCATACATCAATCTATTTTAAAAACACTGAGCGGCAGTACTGCATACATCAATCTATTTTAAAAACACTGAGCGGCAGTACTGCATACATCAATCTATTTTAGAAACACTGAGCGGCAGTACTGCATACATCAATCTATTTTAAAAACACTGAGCGGCAGTACTGCATACATCAATCTATTTTAAAAACACTGAGCGGCAGTACTGCATACATCAATCTATTTTAGAAACACTGAGCGGCAGTACTGCATACATCAATCTATTTTAAAAACACTGAGCGGCAGTACTGCATACATCAATCTATTTTAAAACACTGAGCGGCAGTACTGCATACATCAATCTATTTTAGAAACACTGAGCGGCAGTACTGCATACACCAATCTATTTTAAAAACACTGAGCGGCAGTACTGCATACATCAATCTATTTTAGAAACACTGAGCGGCAGTACTGCATACATCAATCTATTTTTGACTTCCTGTATGTTACCACAATCCCACCATGAGTAGTTAATCATGAAACATACACCTCTGCCTTTCTTCTTCCTGGAGAGATGAATGATTCCATGTATGTTGCAGTGCCTGATGTTTCTCTAGAAGGAGATCCTCGCCCTGACCTTGTCTACTTTATTGTCCAGGGACTGAACATAAGCGAGCGATATACGCGGAAGCGGTGGATGGTGTGCACTCCTCCCGAGTTGTACTAAAAGTCCACTCTGAATACCTCTTCTCAGCCGGCGGTGTCTTGGAGCAGCCTCTGGGATAAGTTCAATCGCCTTGGGGGGTACCAACAAAAGATCCAATTAAGGAAAGTCATATTGCTGGTGCGTTACCATCGCTCGGATATCCAAAAGTTATTCCTGGCTGTATGTAATAATGGAAAAACACTCTCTCGGCTAATAATGTGATAAAAAAAATATAATATTAATGCAAAGTTGCTTAGGAACCAGAAACAGAGTGGCAAGGTCTATAGGCGCCATCTTGAATTTAGTTGATGTGTGCATTTGCTCCTCATCCTCCTACACACACACACACACACACACACACACACACACACACACACACACACACACACACACACACACACACACACACACACACACACACACACACACACACACACACACACACACACACACACACACACACACACACACACACACACACACACACACACACAGTGTACAGCCAACAATTTTATACCCACAAAAACCCACCCACACACACACACAGCACCAAAATAAAATATGTCTGTACCCCTAACCAACCAATCTGGAGGAAATAAAAGAAGCTGTGTCATTGATTGCACACTGACCTGTCAATTCAAAAATCAATGTGGCAGACTACTATTAGTATAATTCTGTCCGTTGTGCATTTACACAGAATTCATGTAGGCACATAAATAAGTCAGAGCACTGATAAACACGCACCACAGACGGGGCTACAGAGCAAAGTTTAGGATAATGATGTTTGCAGTAGTGATATCGAGCGTGGGTGAGTGTAGCTTTTTAATATTCAGCTGCACTACCGACTAGCATTCATCACAATTCTTCCACTGCAGAGAACATTATAGGTTTGAGGACGTCTGTGGGAGGCTGCTGCCGGAGAGAAGAAATTCCAGACGCTTCTCTGTCTCTGAAACGTGCTTAGATTTGAATGTGTATTTAGTATTGTGTGTGTGTGTGTGTGTGTGTGTGTGTGTTAGCAGACATTTACTGTGCTTGAGTGGATGGATGCATAGGTGGGGGTGATTGACTCGATGCCCAAACTCTCTCTTCATAACCATCAAACCACCACACTCCGTGTTTACTGGTGTCAGCTGATTATATGCAGTACCATGTCTAAAGCTCTGGTTGGGTTTAAAATATGTTCATCTCACTAAGAAGAAGAGGACAAAAAGCAGTGTTGTTTTTAAAAGAGAGAAGGATTCAAATCTCCTTGAAAGCTTGGTTAGGGCTGGAGCCTGACGCTGGGGTGAGGCTTGCTGCTGGTCTACGGAGGGAAGCTGCTAGGAGAACAGCCAGAGGACGGGGGAGGATTCAAGCTTGAATGTAGTTTTCCACAGCTTTGCCTGCGTGGGCTGGTGGCTCCCAGTCCTCCTCCTCATCGCTACACTACGGGCCCCTGCTTCAAATCAAAGCCTCTTAGAAGAACGTGTCTCTCTATTCTCAGCCATGTGTGGGGATGAAGAAATAACATTACTTTGAAATCAAAGGTTCCTCACACGAAAAATGTACGTGGAGGCCTTCACCTTCAGATGCTGCTGAGAAATAATGATGTGAAATACCTTTCCTTTTCTATCCATGCCCTGTGAGGTATGATGAGCTGGGCGGTAACCGTTGACAACCCTGACCTTCACATGAATGTTGCCAGGAGGACAGAGTTAGGACACTGTTCCAATGTATTCTCAACGTACAGTATTTCAAACATTTTCTCGTCATTTCAACACACAGTCACAGCACAGCAGCGGTTATGAAACGTGTTCAGGGCTGTTCCTCCGATTCAATAAAACATTCCATGATGCACTTCTCTTTCTGACAGCTAGCAATGTTTCATACCAACAGTATGGTTAACCAACCCACTGGCTAATTCAAAGAAACCTACCTACCTACCTACCTACCTACCTACCTACCTACCTACCTCTCCCTTTCAAGGTTTCTGTGCTGTCTGAAAAGGATGCCCGGATGAGCGTATTTTGTCTGCGCCCCTGTGCCGTGCTTTGCCACCCACACATGTCAAGACAATGAGCTGGGTGCATCATTATGTTAGCTGGTAGAGTTGCGGCTAGGGTTGGGCGGTATCCACATTTTATACCTTCATATATATATATATATGCACATTTTTGTTGTAAAATTTGAACGGCAGGGATCTTGATCAAGGAGGGGATTGATTGCGTAAACCAATCATTTTGATCTTGCAAGCTAGCCACTTAGCTAGCAAGTTAGCAAAGCAAATGCATAGCCGGAGCCCTGACCGGGTATTCATTTATAGATAGTTAACTTATAGTTATAAGCAGTGGCATAGCACGACCAATCTTTAAAAGGCACCCCCCCCCCCCCCCCCCCAAAAAGTGCTGTTGTTGTTGTTGACGCTATTGAAAATCATAACGTCGGCATCTCAAAATACCCCGGAACACGGTATACTGCCCAAGCCGTGACAAATCAGGAGGAATCCTATGACACTATAACACTGCTGTTGTAGATCTCTGTGTTAAGTCGGTGAAACAGAAATGCAGGTTGCACCATCAACAATAGGCATCAGGTATACCATGTTATTATAATGTGGTTATAATGCATCATAAGACTTGAGCATCAATGACCACTTTATGTGTTATTATCTCATCTCATAAAATCCAGACAGAAAAACTGCTACTTTCAGTCAGTAGTAATAGTAAATTAAAAACATAAGGGCTTATACCTAAAGTATTACACATATGCATATTTGTATTCATGTATGATCCACCGAGGATGCTTTGTATTGATCACATGATAAAAACACATTATACACTAAACAGAAAATATAAACGCAACATGCAACAATTTCTAAGATTTTACTGAGTTACAGTTCATTTAAAGAAAATCAGTCAATTCAAACTAAATAAATTAGGCCGTAATCTATGCAGTCGTGTGGGCGAGCGGTTTGCTGATGTCAACGTTGTGAACAGAGTGCCCCATGGTATGTTGAGTACAATGGGTGACATGTCTGGTGAGTATGCAGGCCATGGAATAACTGGGGAATTTTCAGCTTCCAGGAATTGTGGACAGATCCTTGCGACATGGGGCTGTTCATTATCATGCTGAAACATGAGGTGATGGCGGCGGATGAATGGCACGACAACGGGTCTCAGGATCTCGCCACCGTATCTCTGTGCATTCAAATTGGCATCGATATAATGCACTTGTGTTCGTTGTCCGCAGCTTATGTCTGCCCCTGCTTCCCTGAGACGGTTTCTGACAGTTTGTGCAGAAAGTCTTTGGTTGTGCAAACCCACAATTTCATCAGCTGTCCTGGTTGCTGGTCTGAGACGATCTTGCAGGTGAAGAAGCCGGATGTGGAGGTCCTGGGCTGGCGTGGTTACACGTGGTCTGCAGTTGAGAGGCCAGTTGGAAGTACTGCCAAATTCTCTAAATTGACATTGGAGGCGGCTTATGGTAGAGATATGAACATGAAATTCTCTGGCAACAGCTCTGGTGGTCATTCCTGAAGTCAGCATGCCGATTGCACACTCCCTCAAAACTTGAGACATCTGTGGAATTGTGTTGTGTGACAAAACTGCACATTTTAGAGTGGCCTTTTATTGTCCCCAGCACAAGGTGCACCTTTGTAATGATCATGGTGTTTAATCAGCTTCTTGATATGCCACACCTGTCAGGTGGATGGATTATCTTGGTTAAGGAGAAATGCTCACTAACACTGATGTAAACAAATTTGTGCACAACATTAGAGAGAAAAAAGCATTTCTGGAATAATTTATTTCAGCTCATGAAACATGGGACCAACACTTTACATGTTGCGTTTATTTTTGTTCAGTATAAATATGCAATCAAATTCAACACTCCAAATGTAAATGGTATTTATATGAATTAGAGCCCTGGCTGTTGCGTAATTATTTTCAGAATGGAAAAGGCTCTTATATCCAGCTGGCCATTTAGTCCTGTATTTCATCTCTTATATCCAGCTGTCCATTTAGTCCTGTATTTCATCTCTTATATCCAGCTGGCCATTTAGTCCTGTATTTAATCTCTTATATCCAGCTGGCCATTTAGTCCTGTATTTCATCTCTTATATCCAGCTGGCCATTTAGTCCTGTATTTCATCTCTTATATCCAGCTGGCCATTTAGTCCTGTATTTCATCTCTTATATCCAGCTGGCCATTTAGTCCTGTATTTCACCTCTTATATCCAGCTGGCCATTTAGTCCTGTATTTCATCTCTTATATCCAGCTGGCCATTTAGTCCTGTATTTCATCTCTTATATCCAGCTGGCCATTTAGTCCTGTATTTCATCTCTTATATCCAGCTGGCCATTTAGTCCTGTATTTCACCTCTTATATCCAGCTGGCCATTTAGTCCTGTATTTCATCTCTTATATCCAGCTGGCCATTTATTCCTGTACTTCATGTTCAGGGTTGTTGTGGTGGTGACTTTTAAACGTGGCACATCTGTGAATGATAACAATACTCAACCATCTCAAAAAGAGGAGCTGAGACTAATTTGTCTTAACTTAATTAGTTCCATAGGTGACTGACAGCACTAATACACTATGCTGAAAGTCTCTCTATGGTGTAGCCTTCCATGGGAAACAGTGACAGCATTATGTTAAATGATTAAAAACAATTATCATGGCCTAGGGTGAGTGATGGGCGAATAACAGCAGAGGACAGCTTGGTAAATATATAAATAAATGTCATATCCAGAGCCTCCGTTTCATTCCTTCTATAATGATGTCTGAATATTAAAGAGACAAAATCAACAGATGCTTATTCCTCAGTCCTCCAAAAAGCATAACATCTCCTCCAGGCTGCGAAGCAGAGGCATCAGCTGAAAACCCCCTGAAATACAGGGGTTTTTGGCATTACCCTGTCTATTCTATTATTAATGACTGGAATCATAACCACCATCATCATCATCATCATCACCACCAGCATCATCATCACCATCACCATCATCTCCCATAGCACCATCAGGACTGACATTTCCTGGCTCCAACACAGTATTACTGAAACAAACAGTTGAAGTCGGAAGTTTACAAGTTATTAAAACTCATTTTTCAACCACTCCACAGATTTCATGTTAACAAACTATAGTTTTGTCAAGTCTGTTAGGACATCTACTTTGTGCATTACACAAGTAATTCTTCCAACAATTGTTTACAGACAGATTATTTAACTTATAATTCACTATATCACAATTCCATTGGGTCAGAGGTTTATATACACTAAGTTGACTATGCCTTTAAACAGCTTGGAAAATTCCAGAAAATGATGTAATGGCTTTAGATGCATCTGATAGACTAATTGACATCATTTGAGTAAATTGGAGGTGTACCTGTGGATGTATTTCAAGGCCTACCTTCAAACTCAGTGCCTCTTTGCTCGACATCATGGGAAAATCCAAAGAAAATCAGCCAAGACCTCAGAAA
Source organism: Thymallus thymallus (assembly GCA_023634145.1). Lineage (NCBI taxonomy): Eukaryota > Metazoa > Chordata > Actinopteri > Salmoniformes > Salmonidae > Thymallus > Thymallus thymallus. Next base: position 32,191,165 of record CM042383.1, read on the forward strand.
ATTAATTGTAGACCTCCACAAGTCTGGTTCATCTTTGGGAGCTATTTCCAAACACCTGAAGGTACCACATTCATCTGTACAAACAATAGTATGCAAGTATAAACACCATGCGACCACGCAGCCGTCATATCGCTCAGGAAGGAGACACGTTCTGTCTCCTAGAGATGAACGTACTTCGGTGCGAAAAGTGCAAATCAATCCCAGAACAACAGCAAAGGACCTTGTGAAGATGCTGGAGGAAACAGGTACAAAAGTATCTATATCCACAGTAAAACCAGTCCTATATCGACATAACCTGAAAGGCCGCTCAGCAAGGAAGAAGCCACTGCTCCAAAACCGCCATAAAAAGCATATGGTTTGCAACTGCACATGGGGACAAAGATTGTACTTTTTAGAGAAATGTCCTCTGGTCTGATGAAACAAAAATAGAACTGTTCGGCCATAATGACCATCGTTATGTTTGTAGGAAAAAGGGGGAGGCTTGCAAGCCGAAGAACACCATCCCAACCGTGAAGCACGGGGTGGCAGCATCATGTTGTGGGGGTGCTTTGCTGCAGGAGGGACTGGTGCACTTCACAAAATAGATGGCATCATGAGGAAGGAAAATGATGTGGATATATTGAATCTCAAGACATCAGTCAGGAAGTTAAAGCTTGGTCGCAAATGGGTCTTCCAAATGGACAATGACCCTAAGCATACTTCCAAAGTCAAGGTATTGGAGTGGCCATCACAAAGCCCTGACCTCAATCCTATAGAAAATGGGCAGAACTGAAAAAGTGTGTGCGAGGAAGGAGGCCTACAAACCTGACTCAGTTACACCAGTTCTGTCAGGAGGAATGGGCCAAAATTCACCCAATTTATTGTGGGAAGCTTGTGGAAGGCTACCCAAAACGTTTGACCCAAGTTAAACAATTTAAAGGCAATGCTACCAAATACTAATTGAGTGTATGTAAACTTCTGACACACTGGGAATGTGATTAAATAATTAAAAGCTGAAATAAATCATTCTCTATACTATTATTCTGACATTTCACATTCTTAAAATAAAGTGGTGATCCTAACTGACCTAAAACAGGGACTTTGTACTAGGATTAAATGTCAGGAATTGTGAAAAACTGAGTTGCAATGTATTTGGCTAAGGTGTATGTAAACTTCCGACTTCAACTGTACAAGTGACCGTTGAGTAAGAAAGTTGCTGCTCACTAAAATAATGTTGCTGCCATTATAATCTGATTGGAACTGAAATGTGATTTTAATCTGATTGGAACTGAAATGTGATTTTAATCTGATTGGAACTGAAATGTGATTTTAATCTGATTGGAACTGAAATGTGATTTTAATCTGATTGGAACTGAAATGTGATTATAACCTGATTGGAACTGAAATGTGATTATATACTGATTGGAACTGAAATGTGATTATAATCTGATTGGAACTGAAATGTGATTATATACTGATTGGAACTGAAATGTGATTATAATGCTGCTTTTTTAGTATTACAGTATCAAATTCATATGCTGATGTCAAAAAGACTATATGGACAGTAAAATCGCTGTCATCACAGGCAGTCTTACAGGGGACAGTGACATTGATGAGAACATTTGACATCATGGACAGAATGGTGCTGGTCATGTGGATAGTTGAACACAGAAAAACAACATTATTAATTGACAACCTAATATGTAACTTTGGAGATTGTTTCTAGGCCTGATTCATTTTATTTCATAGGCTACTCTATCATTAGAATTGCTTAAAGTATTATTTCAGAGACAAGGGCAGTATTTTTTATCAAATAAACAATAAATCTAATTTGTTAGCTAAATAAATAAATAAAGATTTCAAAAATCTGGAAGGGACGAACAGCATTAGTATCCTGAGAAACCTGGCCTCTCATTCCTCTGTACTCTGACAAGAGAGAGAAAAGCATGAGGATGAATTTCCTTTTGGGAATTTTGCTTCACATCTTCTGACAATCGTCAAAAAATTGTTCCAAATGCTGACCAGAGCAGTCAGCTGTATTGCATTGGAGGGAGAGGTGATGACCCCCTTGGGTGGCGTCAAAGCATAGCCCGTTTAATGGAAGCACAGTGCCGAGACCGACAGCTGCCATAGAGGCTATATTCCAATGCCCATACTAGCAAAGGACTACTACTTAGAATTCATGCCCAATACTACTTAGAATGCATACCCAATACTACTTAGAATGCATGCCCAATACTACTTAGAATGCATGCCCAATACTACTTAGAATGCATGGCCAATACTACTTAGAATGCGTACCCAATACTACTTAGAATGCATACCCAATACTACTTAGAATGCATACCCAATACTACTTAGAATGCATGCCCAATACTACTTAGAATGCATACCCAATACTACTTAGAATGCATACCCAATACTACTTAGAATGCATACCCAATACTACTTAGAATGCATTCCCAATACTACTTAGAATGCATACCCAATACTACTTAGAATGCATACCCAATACTATTTAGAATACATACCAAATACTACTTAGAATGCATACCAAATACTACTTAGAATGCATACCCAATACTACTTAGAATTCATGCCCAATACTACTTAGAATTAATGCCCAATAGACATTAAGACAAAGGGTTAAGAATCCACAGAGCCCCACCGGTCATAGTAAGGAACATGGACGTGGCGCAGTATTTTGCTGTGCATTGTGAGTGTATTTAAACTTTTTGCTGTTACGTGTCTACCTGAATATGTTTGATCATGACATGCTGCTGAACACACTCACTGACTGACTGCTGGGGGACAATAGAGCAGGGCTATACAGAGAGGAAATGTGCTGCACTGAAGATACCAAGCTCCCAATAGACACACACACACACACACACACACACACACACACAGAACCTTTGAACACATTCAATGCCACTGATGTGGTATGCTGGACAAGTAGAACACTACTTAGTCTACCCATAATGCCTCATTTGACGTGTCATCACCTCCTACACATACTCTGAGGTCCAATCCCTGGTCACTTTTACCCAATCAATTTGTATATTTTACTGAGGACTAGGTGTGCAGACACACTCCCGCAGACACACACACACACACAGTGATCCACCTTCCAACAGCAATGTGGAGGGAGAAAGACTGACCAGACAAGACAAGTTGGGCCACAGGAAAACACCGTAGGATGCAGAAATGAGATCAGAACTTGAGCTTCACCAGGATCTCTCGCTTTCCCTCCCTCTCCATCCCACCCTTCATCTCTCCATTCTCCCCTTACTTCCTCTTCCCTCCATCATCATCCCAAACCCCAAGAAATATCTACCCAACCAACTTAATCAAAATTGTTTAAAAAAACGACCAACCCAAACCCTACCTAACGGACTTCATCATCACTATACTACGCCATTCTGCCCCCTTCAAGAGAGCGATGAGATTTAATAATGCCATTCTGTTCTGTAATCTAAGCATGATAGATAACTGCAGCATATTCAGGGAGGCCAGGGAAGCCCTCCGCACCGCCTGTGTCAAGACAGCAGGGATTGTTTCAGCTGTTTTTACTCGGGCATCTTCAGAGGTCACATGGTTATGGGCCCTTGGTACCGCCACACTGCTGCAGTGGGCTATTTCTAGGGCTCTGCCAGGATGCCGGGCAGGAGGACAGAGATAGGTGAGGACACGTGTAGGGAGGAGTTGGAGGACAAACCAGTACTGTCGCACTCCACCCTGCACCACTAGAGCCTAATGGTAGAAGGAGACAGTACCATAGCATAATTGGGATACCAACCCAATTACAATACTTTGCTTTATGTTAATTATAAAAAACATTTTACCAGGCAAGTCAGTTAAGAACAAATTGTTATTTACAACGACGGCCTGAGAGGAGTTAAAATAGGCCTCCTGTAGGGAAAGGGTGTAGGGATTAAATCTAAAGGCCTCCTGTAGGGAAAGGGTGTAGGGGTTAAATCTAAAGGCCTCCTGTAGGGAAAGGGTGTAGGGGTTAAATCTAAAGGCCTCCTGTAGGGAAAGGGTGTAGGGGTTAAATCTAAAGGCCTCCTGTAGGGAAAGGGTGTAGGGGTTAAATCTAAAGGCCTCCTGTAGGGAAAGGGTGTAGGGGTTAAATCTAAAGGCCTCCTGTAGAGAAAGGGTGTAGGGGTTAAATCTAAAGGCCTCCTGTAGAGAAAGGGTGTAGGGGTTAAATCTAAAGGCCTCCTGTAGGGAAAGGGTGTAGGGGTTAAATCTAAAGGCCTCCTGTAGGGAAAGGGTGTAGGGGTTAAATCTAAAGGCCTCCTGTAGGGAAAGGGTGTAGGGGTTAAATCTAAAGGCCTCCTGTAGGGAAAGGGTGTAGGGGTTAAATCTAAAGGCCAGACAACACAGACATAAACCCTAGAACAACAACATAGAACTAACAAGCGACAAACCAAACACAGATAAGAACACCACTAAACTATGAAGCAGCTAACAAGGAATATTAAAACCATCACATTAAAACCAACACTAAACTATGAAGCAGCTAACAAGGAATATTAAAACCATCACATTAAAACCAACACTAAACTATGAAGCAGCTAACAAGGAATATTAAAACCATCACATTAAAACCAACACTAAACTATGAAGCAGCTAACAAGGAATATTAAAACATCACATTAAAACCAACACTAAACTATGAAGCAGCTAACAAGGAATATTAAAACCATCACATTAAAACCAACACTAAACTATGAAGCAGCTAACAAGGAATATTAAAACCATCACATTAAAACCAACACTAAACTATGAAGAACAACGCAGACAGCAGAGCATGACAACAGCTCATGATCTAAACCTCTGCTTCCGTAACCAAGCCAGGGGCCTATTTAGTGAAACGTTCAGAACATTGAAGATGGACAGTAAATACTATGTGCTAAATAGAGTAGAAATCATGACTGCTTACTATCAATGAGAAATAATCAGAATCCTGTTCTGTTGGGCACACTAGGGAATACAACAACTTCAGGTAGTAGTCTACCTCTCCGTTTCAAAAACGTTTGGTCCAATTTCATGCCTACTGAACACGACCCAGGTGCTGCTTAAAGTGATGAGAAGGGAATTGAAGCGAGAGATAAGTGGTTAATAAGTAGCAGTGCTGTGGTTTGCACACCATTGTTCCCCTCCACAGTATTGTCTGTAAGCCAATGAGATGAGCACAGTGGTTGTGTCAGTCTCACAGAATGATGCCTCATGTAATGGCAGAGAGAGGGACAGCTGCAGGCCCACTGGCGGGCAGACTGGCAGGTGTCACCCCACTGGCCATACCTCAACAGCCTCTCTCTCTACAGTGTGCCCCCACATAACCCCCACAGCAATTATCTGCATGCCCCAGTCAGTCAGCCAGTCAGTCAGTCAGAGGACCGCTGGCATCACCCCATCTAAACCCCACCCCACCACAGGCACACACCTGACAGTGTGCACCCCACCGCACCCCATTCTCACAGCATCTCTCTGCGTGCCATGCACCAGTCAGTCAGAGAACCGCTAGGCTGGTGCCCTCAATTATTATAATTTTTTTTACCTTTAATTAACTAGGCAAGTTAGTTAAAAACAAATTCTTATTTACAATGACGACCTACCAAAAGACCTCCTGCGGTGACCGGGCCTGAATAAAAAATAAATACAATAAAATATATGGCAAAACACACATCACGACAAGAAACGCCACAACAATGACATCAAGAGAGACCTAAGACAAGGAGATGATTGTGGACTACAGGAAAAGGAGGACCGAGCACGCCCCCATTCTCATCAACGGGGCTGTAGTGGAGCAGGTTGAGAGCTTCAAGTTCCTTGGTGTCCACATCACCAACAATCTAGAATGGTCTAAACACACCAAGACAGTCGTGAAGAGGGCACGACAAAGCCTATTCCCCCTCAGGAGACTGAAAAGACTTGGCATGGGTCCTCAGATCCGATAAAAGATAAAAGCCTCCGACCGCAAGGCACTACAGAGGGTAGTGTGTACGGCCCAGTACATCACTGGGGAAAAGCTTCCTGCCATCCAGGACCTGTATACCAGGCGGTGTTAGAGGAAGGCCCTACAAATTGTCAAAGACTCCAGCCACCCAGGTCAGACTGTTCTCTTTGCTACCGCACGGCAAGCGGTACCAGAGAGCCAAGTCTAGGTCCAAAAGGCTTTTTAACAGCTTCTACCCCCAAGCCATAAGACTCCTGAAGAGCTAATCAAATGGCTACCCAGACTATTTGCATGACAACAACATGGTAGCAACACAACATGGCAGCAGCACAACATGGAAGCAGCACAAAACACGGTACAAACATTATTGGGCACAGACAACAGCACAAAGGGCAAGAAGGTAGAGATGACAATACATCACACAAAGCAACCACAACTGTCAGTAAGAGTGTCCATGATTGAGTCTTTGAATGAAGAGATTGAGATAAAACTTTGTTTGTTGCAGCTCGTTCCAGTCGCTAGCTGCAGCGAACTGAAAAGACGAGTGACCCAGGGATGTGTGTGCTTTGGGGACCTTTAACAGAATGTGACTGGCAGAACGGGTGTTGTATGTGGAGGATGAGGGCTGCAGTAGATATCTCAGATAGGGGGGAGTGAGGCCTAAGAGGGTTTTCTAAATAAGCATCAACCAGTGGGTCTTGTGACGGGTCTACAGAGATGACCAGTTTACAGAGGAGTATAGAGTGCAGTGATGTGTCCTATAAGGAGCATTGGTGGAACATCTGATGGCTGAATGGTAAAGAACATTGAAACGGCAAAGACTCGAGAGACAGATTCCAACATCTGTCAAATGTACTACTTCCAAAAAAACGACACCTCTTCCAAATATGGTATTTTACAGTTAATACCTTCAATGGCACTCACACACAGGCAAAAAATGTAAGGACGAAATCTTGACGCACCCTTGCCTGCCGATCAATAAATGATGTCTCCATAATCTAGCATGGGTAGGATGGTCATCTGAATCAGGGTTAGTTTGGCAGTTGGGGTGAAAGAGGAGTCATTACGATAGAGGAAACCAAGTCTAGATTTAACTTTAGCCTGCAGCTTTGATATGTGCTGAGAGAAGGACAGTGTACCGTCTAGCCATACTCCCAAGTACTTGTATGAGGTGACTACCTCAAGCTCCAAACCCTCAGAGGTAGTAATCACACCTGTGGGGAGAGGGGCATTCTTCTTAACAAACTGCATTACCTTTGTTTTAGTGGTGTTCAGAACAAGGTTAAGGGCAGAGAAATCTTGTTGGACACTAAGAAAGGATTGTTGTAGAGCATTTAACACAAAATCCGGGGAGGGGCCAGCTGAGTATAAGACTGTATAATATAATCTGTATATAAATGGATTAGAGAGCTTCCTACTGCCTGAGCTATGTTGTTGATGTAAATTGAGAAGAGTGTGGGGCCTAGGATTGAGCCTTGGGGTACTCCATTGGTAGTGGCTGAGACAGCAGATGTTCTGACTTTATACACTGCACTCTTTGAGAGAGGTAGTTAGCAAACCAGGCCAAAAGACCCCTCAGAGACACCAATACTCCTTAGCCGGCCCATAAGAATGGAATGGTCTACCGTATCAAAAGCTTTGGCCAAGTCAATAAAAATAGCAGCACAACATTGCTTAGAATCAAGGGCAAATGTGACATAATTGAGGACCTTTAAGGTTGCAGTGTCACATCCATAACCTGAGCGGAAACCAGATTGCATACCAGAGAGAATACTATAGACATCAAGAAAGCCAGTCAGTTGATTATTGAAGTTTTTCCAACACTTTTGATAAACAGTGCAAAATAGAAATAGGCCTCTAACAGTTAAGATCAGCTTGATCTCCCCCTTTAAATAAAGGACTAACCGTGGCTGCCTTCCAAGCAATGGGAACCTCCCGATAGAGGAGAGGCAGGTTAAAAAGGTCAGAGATAGGCTTGGCGATGATAGGGGCAGCAACCTTAAAGAAGAAAGGGTCTAAACTATCTGACCCGGATGGTTTTTGGGGGTCAAGCATGGCTGAGTCAAATAGGAATCCTGACTTAATGAAGTGGTGATTAAAGAGCTCAGCCATGTGCTTCCTGTCAGTAACAACCACATCATCAACTTTAAGGGACATGGGCAGCTGTGAGGAGGAGGGTTTATTCTCCAGGTCTTTAACCGTCTTCCAGAACTTTTTGGGGTTAGACCCACAGAGAGTGAATTGCTCCTTAATGTAACGAACTTTGGCCTTCCGGATAGCCTGAGTGCATTTATTTATCATTTGCCTGAACGAGAGCCAGTCAGTTTGAGTATGTGTCACATCCACTTGGGAGAAGCTTTTTCAGGGAGGCAGATTCCTTGTACAAAATCCCAGCTATCTAGCTAACGTAGCTAGCAAGTCTCTTTTTTTCGAGTGGAAAAGGAAGTCGTTAGCTAGCTATATCTCAAGACAAAGAGCTAAAAACGTAATTACATACAAAAAAATCTCTATAGGCTTTTACTCCATACTTCCTCATACTTTCAAAGTATGGGATCACTATCAAGAGCATGCTATAGACCTAGATGACAACTTGCTCCGAATCCTTTGCCAACTTACTTTCAAACTTCAGGAACAGAAAAGAGCTAGGGATGTTCAGAGTTTCCATTCTTTAAGGACAGATATTCAATTCGATTGTTGTATACTGTAAGTGTAATATGCCCACTGAAAAAATAAGTTTGGACATCTACACTAGCTTCTAAAAAACCTTGACTCTGGCACATCCGAGCCAAGATGCGACAGTCAGAAGAAACTTTAAATCAGTTTTCAAGAGATAAAACTAGACTGACCGTGAATACCTACTGCTGAACGGAGTGGAGTGCTCCATTGAAAGTGATAGTAGCAGTGGAGAGGAGACAGCCTCTCGTGAAGTCTTTGCTCAGCATACTGTACAACAAAGAAGTCCAATATTGTTCAAGACATTATTTAGCTGGCTTGTGTTCGGCACTGACTGCAGAAAATCTAGTGCACCAGGTACCAGCCATCTGTGTAGTTCCTGCTACAGTATGTGTCAATCCCAAATGAAATATATGCATAATCTTGAAAATTGTGTCTATTTTTCCTATTATTTTAGGATTGGGGATGGCATGGGATGTGACATCTTAATATAACAGGGGTATTGTGATCTAACAACATCTGGCATCCTTTTCAGGTTGCAACATGCCACAATCACCAATGAACAGTCTGAACTGGTGAACCCGTGACCCAATATCTGGTGATAACAGACAGGAAAGACAAGTGACAATGAAAGAGAAATGATTTCAACATCGGGATCATCATCACTGCCTCAGCCTACTATTGTGTCGCAGCTCATATGTGAATAGGACTAAATCTCAATTCATTTTGTTCTGATAATTGAGTGTAATTATGGTGGTGATGATAATGTGCGAGCTCCATGCTCTCGAGTGGCTCAAAGCCCAAGCCAAGAATAAGCTCTTAGATAATGGCAGGTAATGGAGCCCCAGTGCATGTCAGTGGTGACGGTGGCTGTGGTGACGGAGATGACAGGTTATTAAAAGTTACGGCAATGACCTCAGGGAAGATCATCTGATGATCTCATGATTGTATTTGATGAAAATCAGCTAATATACACCAATGGTCACCAAGGCATGAACAGAGAGGGAGTGTGTATACATTGCAAAGAAACTACATGCCAAGGTATGATCATATATCTTGTCAAAATGATCTCTTATGCCTTGTATCAACAGTGATGCATTTGGTTATTAATGTCTAAAGTATTTCAACACGAAGACAAGTCAGGTTGTGAAATGCTTAGTCATTGATCAGTTGCTTTCACAGTATAGGCCTTGACTCATGGCTAATGTAGCTACCAACCTTCTGCATCAAAGTCCCTTGAAAGGTTCAGTTCAGAGTACTTCTACCACAACAATGAACACAGTGACACCAGGCCACTATACAGATAGGCCTGATAAGAACCAGAACGACCCATTCACTTGACTTTCTCTCTCCTCCATTGTAGTGGAATAGGTTAAGTGCTAGCTAGTCAAAGGCTTCGTACGGTCGTGTTATTGAGGGGCCAGTGACCCCGCATAGACTCATCTGACTACTCTAAGAACAAAGGCAGGTACATGTGGAGAGAGAGAGAGAGAGAGAGAGAGAGAGAGAGAGAGAGAGAGAGCAGCAAGATAATTATTTTCTCCCCAGGTACAGCGCCTTTGGAAAGTATTCAGACCTTACTCTAAAATGGATTAAATCATGTTTTTCCCCCTCAATCTACACATAATACCCCATAATGACAAAGCAAAAACTGGTTAAGAATTTTTTGATAATTTCTAAAATAAACTGAAATATTACACAAGTATTCTGAACTTTTACTCAGTACTTTGTTGAAGCATTTTTGGCAGTGATTACAGCCTCAAGTCTTCTTCGGTATGACGCTACAAGCTTGGCACACCTGCATTTGGGGAGTTTCTCCCATTCTTCTCTGCAGATCCTCTCAAGCTCTGTCAGGTTGGATGGGGAGAGTCGCTGCACAGATATTTTCAGGTCTCTCCAGAGATGTTTGATCGGGTTCAAGTCCAGGCTATGGCTGGGCCACTCAAGGACATTCAGAAACTTGTCCTGAAACCTTTGTCTTGGCTGTGTGCTTAGAGTCATTGTCCGTAGGGATGGTGCCAGGTTTCCTCCAGATGTGACGCTTGGCATTCAGGACAAAGAGTTTTATCTTGGTTTCATCAGACCAGAGAATCTGGTTTCTCATGGTCTGAGAGTCTTTAGGTGCCTTTTGGCAAACTCCAAGAGGGCTGTCATGTGCCTTTTACTGAAGAGTGGCTTCCGTCTGGCCACTCTATCATAAAGGCCTGATTGGTGGAGTGCTGCAGATGGAAGAACCTTCCAGAAGGACAACCATCTCCAGAGAGGAACTCTAGAGCTCTGTCAGAGAGTGACCATCGGGTTCTTGGTCACCTCCCTGACCAAAGCCCTTCTCCCCTGATTGCTCAGTTTGGCCGAGCAGACAGCTCTAGGAAGAGTCTTGGTGGTTCCAAACTTCTTCCATTTAAGAATGTGTTCTTGGGGACCTTCAATGGTGCAGACATTTTTTGGTACCCTTCCCCAGATCTGTGCCTCGAAACAATCATGTCTCGGGGCTCTACGGACAATTCCTTCGATCTCATGGCTTAGTTTTTGCTCTGACATTCACTGTCAACTTTGGGACCTTATATAGACAGGTGTGTGCCTTTCAAAATCATGTCCAATCAATTGAATTTACCACAGGTGGACTCCAATCAAGTTGTAGAAACATCTCAAGGATGATCAATGGAAACAGGATGCACCTGAGCTCAATTTGGAGTCAAAGGGTCTGAATACTCATGTATGGCATCTGTTTTTAAATGTAATACATTTGACATTTCTAAAAACCTGTTTTCACTTTGTTATTATGGGGTATTGTGTGTAGATTGCAGATGTTTTTATTTGATCCATTTCAGGTTAAGGATGTAACGTAACAAAATGTGGAAGAATTCTAGGGGTCTGAATACTTTCCGAAGGCACTGTACACACGGAGCTGCTCACCAGTTTCACAGGTGACTCGACATCTCCCGGTGCTAGTCAGCAGCATCACAGGTCAACTGCACAGAAATATGAGCAGTTGGAATTCTCACTTCTGTATCAGCAAACATTGACCTAGAATGTCTGAATCATAGTTTACACCTTGGGATGAAATAACAAGTGATGTGAGTCAAGCTAAAATGACATGCACAATAAAAACACTTCACTTCAAAATCATGACAGTCCTGAGGAGATGAAAACTGAAATAGGTGACACCGCGAAAAAAAAGAAGAAAGGCTTTTTAGAAAATAATGTCATTCAATGACAAGTAAGACCTTCTCCAGTTTCCCCTAAACCACGTATATATCCATTTGGTGCGGACCTTTAGATTGTAGGTATCCATCAAGAAAAGAACTAGACAGATCCATCGTTGATAAGGATAGGTAGTTATTATAGTGGCAGTGTGGCACACACTGTGGCCTTCTGCAGCAGTGCAGCGGTGACTGCCGAGGCCGACAGATGTGATCCAGAGAAAATAACTTAAAATCCTAGCGGCATCTCCACGCCGCTACAGGCTCCCAGAGGGGAGGGCAGCTGAGCTGAGGAGGGTAGACAAATAGCTAATCTGACATTAGTCAACGATTGAGCCCTGCCGCTGCCTTGACACAATAAACAGAGGAGATCCAGCTAAATCCCAACATAAGCTCTATCTACCCACGTACCGCACAGAGCCAAAGCAAAACAACACACTTTCTGCAGTGGTTCTATAATGGTCTCTCCCTACATACATGCAGCTATTCTACGGCTGAAATTAGAGCATCATTCAGGAAGGGCATGGATGGCACAGCGGTTTAGAGGTCAAATAGGACCAGTGGTGTTATTACACACTCACACCAGAAGGTGTCGCTGTTACTACATGCAATTAAAAATCCCATTGTTCAGTTACAAATACAACACATTTCTTTCTAAAAAGACAATGATGTTTAATGGCAGTTCTAGGAAATAAAAAAACTATGGGTTTGTCTCAAGAATTACTTCAGCTAAAATCAGGGTGACAGGGAGGGTCTGTTCACAGCTTTTCTCTGTACGTGGGATAATGAAGTGTCATTCAGACACCCCTAACTAGCAGAAGTGAGGAACACATTCCAGTCAGGACGAAAGAGAGCTAGGAATTCATTATTTTTTGTATCTACCATCTCACAGATATCACCTAATCCATTAAATAAGGCAATATAATACGTTGTTCAACAGTATTCCATGGTAACTACCATCCCATTATTAGCACCATAAAAGTAGACGAAACATAAAGAAAATGTATTAAAATGTATTCCTTTCTTTGTTGTTAATTGTTTAGTTTATCAAATCATACAGATGACTCAATGTACAATACAGAGTCCATAAAACAGTTCTCCTAAAATCTTGCCTGTTCACATCATTCCTTTGCTTTGCCCTGAGCAGGCGAGTGACAGAGATTACATAACTGGCTCATCAGTGGGGTAAGGTACGGCTAGTCCACGCACCCTATCCACAATCCTCGGCAGCTTCCTCAGCAGCCTCCTCAGCAGCTTCCTCAGCAGCTTCCTCAGCAGCTTCCTCAGCAGCTTCCTCAGCAGCTTCCTCAGCAGCCAGCCCTCAGTGGATTGGCCTAGGGTGAATCTCAACTGTATTTCCTTGATTCCTTGCGTCCTCTTTCCTTATCTCCTAAAAACACATTGGAGGAGAAGATCTGAGGGGAAGAACATCAGACCTTCTACTCCAATGTGTTATGAGAAGGAGAGTTGGCTACAAACTAAATGTTCTATATAGTTAAGATACAAACAAAATGGCAGAGGAAGACTGCTTTGGTGAACAAAAGGAGCAAAAATAAACATTTATTGCCATGAATAATCACATACTGTAACATAACTCCGCCCACTCGTCAGTAGCTGCAGCTGGCTCACCCTTATTTAAGCCTCAGTTGTTTGAGCTGTTCTCTCTCTCTGGCTGGTTTGCTGTGGTTTGTGAGATGTGCTGCTTGTGTGTGAGATCTTTATGAATTAGTGTTTAGATATTTGGAGTGTTTGAGCTGTTAATGTGTTTGAGTAGAGTATTAGAATTTGTTTAAGAGAGAGCATTGGTTTTGTGTCATTTGTAACATTATAATTTGGGCTAACTACCTTTCTCATTTGTTCCCAGAGGAAAGGGGAAAGCCATTGTGCTAGGCAAGAGGCCCATGGACGTACACCTCCCGTAGATTTGACTTGTCTATATACACTAGGTAAGACCTGGGCGGACCACCCCCTGTATTTTGGTTAGAGCACCAGCATTACGGTGCTAGTTTAGGTAAGATGTTGTGTTGACAGTTAAGGCAGGTTAGAGGTTCGGTTCTTTACTTTCTTTGGTCCCGTCCAGCCCCTTTTCCCTCACTTCCCGTTTATGGATAAATAAAATCCATTGCTTTAACGGTATTGTGGCCTCTGTCACACTTACTTGCACCCACGACCCCATACTTTCTCCCCATTCCACTGAGCTTACGTGTAGCAGGGTGTTGCGTTCCCTCCTTAGGGAGGCGTGCGTCTCAGTGCTTCAATGCAAATCATTCTGGATGATGAGCGCAGAACATGTGTAACCACACCAGCCCAGGACCTCCACATCCGGCTTCTTCACCTGCGGGATCGTCTGACCAGCCACCCAGACAGCTGATGAAACTGAGGAGTATTTCTGTCTGTAATAAAGCCCTTTTTTGGGGGGAAAAACTCATTCTGATTTGCTGGGCCTGGCTCCCCAGTGTGGGCCTGGCTCCCCAGTGGGTGGGCCCTATATCCTCCTAGGCCCACCCATGGCTGCGCCCCTGCCAAGTCATGTGAAATCCATAGAAATCTAATGAATTGAATTGACTGATTCCTTTATATGAACTGTAACTCCAAAAAATCAATGACATTGTTGCATGTTGCGTTTATATTTTTGTTCAGTATAGATGGGTTAGCTGACAATATCACTAAACAATGTGCACACTTCAGTCTGGCAGGAGTCTGAGTTGTGGTTCTGGATGGCCATATAGCTAGCGACAATGACAAGAAACTGCCATGTGGGGAATCGTAAGTGACTAATTTGAGCTACTTTCATCTTGCTCTTGATACCATGTCTTGTTTTGGGGTGTTTTGACTGATTTCATGTCTATGCTAATATGGCTCAGATTCACTAGCAACTGTAACGATGTATTTGAGAGACAAGTGCTCATTGTGCAAATGTATGTGTGTTTTCAATGAACATTGGAGACGAAATATACTTGACATGTTGTCAACTATCTAAACCAAGCCAGTCTGCTTTGCCCTGTAGTTGCGCACGTGTCTGTTTTGTTGCCAAACAACCAACCCGTCTTAAAATATTTACACACATGCCCCAATGGTGCAGCCTAGAATACAAATCTGGGTTGTCATTTTAGCACAGACAGTACATACATTATTTATATACTATACATATACGTGATCAATATTTGCCTATGCTGGAGACAGTTTGTAATATTTGCCTGTGCTGGAGACAGTTTGTAATATTTGCCTGTGCTGGAGACAGTTTGTAATATTTGCCTGTGCTGGAGACAGTTTGTAATATTTGCCTGTCGTAAGTTCAACTTATCTCAAGGGAACAGCTATGAGTCTCACTATGCAATACATTACACATTATATTATTATTTCTATATTGTTGTCTCTGCATTGTTGGGATAAGTATAACTTATAAGTTACCATAAGTAACCATTTCACTGTTAGCCTACACCTGTTGTTTACAAAGCATGTGATTTGATTTGATTTGGGCTAAAGGTCAGAGGTGTTATTCAGTAGTAAATGCTGTGGGATTTGAGGACAACTGTCACGCCCACAATAATCTATTACTTTCACATAGCACCTTTCACTAGCACTTTACTGTTTGGGGGGATCCTTTACTACTCAACAGTTTCCAGTGGGACATGAATCTGCTACTAACACCAGCTAACAGATCACATGGAATATGGGGGAGAATGCTAAGAAATGCTATAAAAATAGAGCCATCCTTCATTAAACGCTTCATTGACAGACAATGACGTTTTCACAATCAATCAATCAATCAATCAATCAATCAAATGTATTTATAAAGCCCTTTTTACATCAGCCGATGTCACAAAGTGCTATACAGAAACCCAGCCTAAAACCCCAAACAGCAAGCAATGCAGATGTAGAAGCACGGTGGCTAGGAAAAACTCCCTAGAAAGGCAAAAACCTAGGAAGAAACCTAGAGAGGAACCAGGCTCTGAGGGGTGGCCAGTCCTCTTCTGGCTGTGCCGGGTGGAGATTATAACAATTCATGGCCATTAAGGACAGAGAGTTCGCCATGATGTTCAAACGTTCATGGATTAAAAAATAATTGCACCCTGACTAACTACAGTAGAGGTGTGTGATGTTACTGTATGTGGCATATCGTAAACGTTGTGACTGTACTTTGATTTTGTTAGTTGAGGGGGTGGAGGCGGGGCTAAGGGTCAGGGGTCATAGATAGTGTAGGGTTGGTCACCCGTAGGAATCACATGCACCTTGGCATCCGTTGCCGTTGCCGCTGCCTGCCTCCACTCTGCTCGCCATCCCAACAGCCCCTAGTGACGCCTGCACACCCACTCGTCCCTTCTTCCTTCTATCCATCAACACGACCAACAGACAGACAACCTGTTGCCTAGGCAACGCCAAAGCGCTCACATCTACTCTGTCGGAGAGTGAAAACAAATGTCAATATCTAATTTGTTTAACCATGTATTTTTCATTCATCTGTCTTTCATCCTTTCCATCCATCCATCCATCCATCCATCCATCCAGGCTATTAAGCCATCCCCTTCGTCAATAATGTGTGTTCTCCATCTGTGGATTCCAGGCAGCAGGCACACTTACAGCATTGACCCTCTATCCTTTTCTGATCTATTAACTTCCATCTTTAGAGACTGATTTGTCATAGTTAAGCTGATATTTCTTTCATTAAGGCTAATCAAGAGAATGTTCCTCTATCTGACATCTATTACTTGCAAAGCGCCACAGATAAATAAGGACCTGATCATGCTGATTGTCCATTTCCACTGCAGTGCACCTGGCAGTCCGCACAACAGCTCCATTTCCTTCTACGTCTTGATTGAACATGAGATGGGGTCCACCCAGGTCTATCCAGCCACTTTGCTTGTGTCAGAGTTGTACCTTCTGGTGAATGTGAACTGCATTGACAGCGTCCAATGGTCTAATCAGAAATATATGAACTGAGGATCAAATAGAAAGGACATTTAATGTACTGCTTAATGAGGCTCATTTACATGTTTTACTGATGGTAGATGTTCACAGTTAAACTAATGTTAATGTCAAATAAATAAAGAATCACAGCAAACAGCAGAGAGCAACAGACACTCATACATCAACTCAGTGTGTGTGTGTATGTGTATGTGTGTGTGTGTGTGTGTGTGTGTGTGTGTGTGTGTGGGCTGATGCTGCTTTAATCAATGCTGTCAAGAGGGCGTGACACACACACACACACACACCTTCTGTATGATCCCATTGCCTATATGGATGATATTGTACTATGTATGCAGGTCTTTCTCAGTATTTCATTAGCAGTGTATTTCCCGTCTCAACCCTCCCTGCACTCAGAGAGATGCTGCCATGCTCTGAACAACCGCCCACGTCCGCCCTCACAGAGAAAGAGAGAGACAGAGAGGGAACGAGAGAGAGAGAGAGAGGGGGGGGGGGGGGTGAGGAAGTGCTTTCACAGTAAGAGAACAAAGATACACAGTAGGAACACTGTGTATCCGTAGGTTTATTCCTCCATGCTGTGCTCTCAACAAACGACAGCACGAGTGTGGTGTGGTGTGGTGTGGTGTGGTGTGGTGTGGTGTGGTGTGGTGTGGTGTGTGCCAGTTAGTAGTGGCCATGGATAAAGGGCTGAAATTATAGATAAATACACCCAGGAGATACACAACTGTTCAAAAGTTTGGGGTCACTTAGAAATGTCCTTGTTTTTGAAAGAAAAGCTAATTTTTTGTCCATTAAAATAACATCAAATTTATCAGAAATACAGTGTAGACATTGTTAATGTTGTAAATGACTATTGTAGCTGGAAACGGCTGATAGAGGCCCATTATCAGCAACCATCACTCCTGTGTTCCAATGACACGTTGTGTTAGCTAATCCAAGTTTGTAATTTTAAGATCATTAGAAAACCCTTTTGCAATTATGTTAGCACAGCTGAAAACTGTTGTGCTGATTAAAGAAGCAATAAAACTGTCCTTCTTTAGACTAGTTGAGTATCTGGAGCATCAGCATTTGTGGGTTCGATTACAGGCTCAAAATGGCCAGAAGCAAAGATCTTAGTCTATTCTTGTTCTGAGAAATGAAGGCTATTCCATGTGAGAAATTGCCAAGAAACTGAAGATCTCGTACAACGCTGTGTACTACTCCCTTCACAGAACAGCGCAAATTGGCTCTAACCAGAATAGAAAGAGGAGTGGGAGGACCTGGTGCACAACTGAGCAAGAGGACAAGTACATTAGAGTGTCTAGTTTGAGAAACAGACGCCTCACAAGTCCTCAACTGGCAGCTTCATTAAATAGTACCCACAAAACACCAGTCTCAACGTCAACAGTGAAGAGGAGATTCTAGGCAGAGTTGCAAAGAAAAAGCCACATCTCAGACTGGCCAATAAAAAGAAAAGATTAAGGGTAAAAGAACACAGACACTGGACAGAAGAAGATATGGCTTTTTCTTTGCAACTCTGCCTAGAAGCAGGTCGCCTCTTCACGGTTGAGACTGGTGTTTTGTAGGTACTATTAAACTTGTAGGTCCTCAGGGCACATAGCTACAACAACATGGATTGTGTTGATAAGAATAGCAGATCAGCTGAGGTATAGTTAGTTTCTCCTTGGTAATACTGGTACATACTGTAGGAATCTCCACTTCCTTCATCCATAGGTTCTTCCTTTTGTAAATCTTCAAAAACCCTCAGAGGAATATGTACAGTACTCTCAAATATCAAACAGCTGAAAAAAATGTTTTATTTTAAAATGAGTTTTTTGAAAGACAGAACATAAATAAAATGACAACAGTAAGTCAAATGCCAAGGTTTAAAAACACTAAAACAATTCGTTTCCTCCTACCATCCTTCTGTTAAAAGACTTCAGATCCCAGAGGAGAGGAGAGGAGGCCACTATGGGGACTGTGGGAACCTTAGCCAAACTGTCACAACTACAAAACAGGTTTGTCTGTATACAGATACATACATGTCTGGGAGAGAGTGTGTTAGCTGGGTTGTGTTCATTAGACACCAAACGGACGAAAACTGACTGAAACAGGGAAGGACTACCTGGACAAGTAACGCATATTTTCATTTTTCAGTTGCAAAATGTTTTAAAACAATTTCCAATGCATGCCATAACGAACAACCCTGGTGACTGGGTACTGCTGCGAGAGAGTCAGTCTCCTGTATGGCTGACAGAGGAAGGGATCCATCAGAAACACATCATCATCGGAGATGAGCTTTCCTCAGGTGACGAGGCTGCTGCTCTCTGTCAATGGCGATCATTTTAGTGTAAACACACTGACAGGACATGAAAGGGAAGCAATATCCATTCTATTTACCTTTCAGACGAGGAAAAGGGAGGTCTGAAATGTAATCTACAGATCTTAATTTGACCCTACTTCTCACAGCAGCAACAGGAAATGTGAATTGTTGCGTGGATTATAATTGACATTTCTGTAGGGGTTGATACAATCATTTTACGTTGATACAATTCTCTGCGACAATACAGTGATCAAATGAAGATGGCCGATCTGTAGCTGGGAGGAAACGACGTCCATACGAAACCAACATGTGCTGCATTAGATGGTTCGTGCAACTAAAAGCTGGATGCTGGTTACCATGGGGAGAGGGTGCGTTAGTAACACCACCATCGTCTTAATCTGCCCCATTATAAAACACTGGACGGGCAGAGAAAGACTGGAGCACTTTCCATTATTCCTTTAAAGAATAGGTTGGATTCCATTTACCAACTTGCATTAAGCACACACTCCCTAACAATAGGTATAGAAACGCTGACACACACACACACACACACACACACTTCTCTTGGTGCTTTGGGCTCCTTATATTAGCAGGCAGCCTGTGTTTTCATTAAGTAGAAAAAGGCAGGACTCTGCAGCAGAGCACTCCCCTGGGAAGAGAGACAGAGAGAGACAGTGAGAGACAGAGAGAGACAGTGAGACAGAGAGAGAGAGAGAGAGAGAGAGAGAGAGAGAGAGAGAGAGAGAGGGAGAGAGAGAGACACAGAGAGAGAGAGAGACACAGAGAGGGAGAGAGAGAGACACAGAGAGGGAGAGAGAGAGACACAGAGAGGGAGAGACACAGAGAGAGACAGAGAGAGAGAGAGAGAGAGAGAGAGAGAGAGAGAGAAACAGAGAGAGAGAGACACAGAGAGAGACAGAGCGAGAGAGAGAGAGAGAGACAGAGACAGAGAGACAGAGCGAGAGAGAGAGAGAGAGAGTAGAGGAAGAGAGAGAGACAGAGAGAGAGAGAGACACACAGAGCAAGAGACAGAGAGAGAGAGTAGAGGAAGAGAGAGACAGAGAGCAAGAGACAGAGAGAGAGAGAGGGGAGAGAGAGAGAGAGAGAGAGACAGAGAGAGAGAGAGAGAGAGAGTAGAGGAAGAGAGAGAGAGAGAGAGAGAGTAGAGGAAGAGAGAGAGAGAGAGAGAGAGAGTAGAGGAAGAGAGAGAGAGAGAGAGAGAGAGTAGAGGAAGAGAGAGAGAGAGAGACAGAGAGAGAGAGAGAGAGAGAGAGAGAGACAGAGAGAGAGAGAGACAGAGAGGAAGAGAGAGAGAGAGACAGAGAGGAAGAGAGAGAGAGAGACAGAGAGAGAGAGAGAGAGAGAGAGAGAGAGAGAGAGAGAGAGAGAGAGACAGAGAGAGAGAGTAGAGGAAGAGAGAGAGAGAGAGAGAGAGAGAGAGAGGGAGAGAGTAGAGGAAGAGAGAGAGAGAGAGAGAGTAGAGGAAGAGAGAGAGAGAGAGACAGAGAGAGAGAGAGAGAGAGAGAGAGAGAGAGAGAGACAGAGAGAGAGAGAGTAGAGGAAGAGAGAGAGACAGAGAGAGAGAGAGAGAGA
>CM042383.1:32214305-32329305 GCA_023634145.1 Thymallus thymallus
ATTCTCCAAGTTCTGGATCTTTCTCAGGAGATTCTCCCCGCCAGTGCTTACGCAGTGCTCAAACAATGTTTAGAAATGGTAGGAAAAACGTCTACTTTTCTGACGACACCAGGGAAAGCAGCAACGCTCCTAAAAGACTGTATAAACTGACAGATCAACGATTGCCACAGTGAATGAATGTAGTTACATTAATAATCCTTCTCTGTACCATAACATTACAAAAGCTGTACCATCACACCAACCATCGAACCATCATCACGATTCACCTCAGGATCATTTCCTTGACCTTGACTTCCTGACTCTCTCTCTCTCATCATTTCCTTGACCTTGACCTCCTGACTCTCTCTCTCTCAGCATTTCCTTGACCTTGACCTCCTGACTCTCTCTCTCTTCCTGAATGGCAGTAGCTATGTTTCCATTAACTTGTCCAGTGATTTTATGTCGACATTTAGAAAGTTTGCATAGAAAATGTATGCAACAATTGCTTGCTAGGGTGCTTTTCTTGTGTTGATGAAAACAGCTGGACGTAATGACAACACACATAAACTTATTTTTATCAAAAACCCAGTGTCGAATAAAAATGTAGTGGTGTTTCCATAAACCATTTAGGCAAATTGTACATGAATAAATTGGTGACAGCATGTATGCCCTCCTACCTATCTGTTTCCTGTATACCTATCTGTTTCCTGTATACCTATCTGTTTCCTGTATGCCCTCCTACCTATCTGTTTCCTGTATACCTATCTGTTTCCTGTATGCCCTCCTACCTATCTGTTTCCTGTATGCCCTCCTACCTATCTGTTTCCTGTATGCCCTCCCACCTATCTGTTTCCTGTATGCCCTCCTACCTATCTGTTTCATGTATGCCCTCCTACCTATCTGTTTCCTGTATGCCCTCCTACCTATCTGTTTCCTGTATGCCCTCCTACCTATCTGTTTCCTGTATGCCCTCCTACCTATCTGTTTCCTGTATGCCCTCCTACCTATCTGTTTCCTGTATGCCCTCCTACCTATCCGTTTCATGTAAGTAAGTAAGTAAATGTATTTATATAGCACATTTCACAGATAAAAATCACAAAGTGCTTCACAATAAAATGAAATACAATAACAAATCTTGAAACACAAGAACACCAAACAAAAATCTAAAACATAACAAACAACCATAAAAACCCCTTGACTACCTAAAAGCCTGCTTGAAGAGCAAAGTCTTCAGTTGCTTTTTAAAAGAATCAACAGAGTTCGCAAAACGCAGAAGGGGAGGCAAAGCATTCCACAGCTTAGGAGCCACTGCCTGGAATGATTGGTCCCCTCTAGTTTTAAAATGAGTGCGAGGAACAACTAATAGCCTCTGATCTAATGACCTGAGACTCCGGGTGGGAGTGTGAAGCTGTATCAAGTCAGTGATGTAAGTAGGCACTTGACCATGCAAGGCTCTGAAGGTAAGAACCAGGATTTTAAAATGGATTCTATACTGGACTGGTAACCAGTGTAATGCTGCTAAAACAGGTGTGATGTGTTCTCTTTTCTTAATGTGAGTCAAAAGCCTTGCAGCAGAGTTCTGAACAGCCTGGAGGCGATAAAGCTCCTTTTTACTCAAACAGGTAAAAAGACTGTTACAGTAATCTAAACGAGAGGAGATGAACGCATGAATGATCATCTCCAACTCACCCTTGGTCACAAATGATCTTAATTTTGAGATATTCCTCAGTTGGAAGAAACAGTTTCTAACTAATTGTTTAGAGTGGAGCTCCAAGGACATAGCTGAATCAAAAACAACACCTAAGCTCCTAAGACTCGGTTTGACAGACGAGCCTAAATCACCAATATGCTGTATTATCTTTGGGATTTTACTTTCAGGGGCGATAATTAGTGTTTCTGTTTTGTCTGAATTCAGAAGCAAAAAGTTGTCACATAACCACTGTTTGATACTAGTCAGACAGTTGATTAGGGAAGACAGTTTAGAGAACTCAGTTTCCTTAAAGGAGCAATACAGTTGTATATCATCCGCATACAGATGGTAAGATATGTCACTAAACTGACTAATTATCTGTCCGAGAGGAAATATGTACAAGAGGAACAGAATAGGGCCCAAGACAGACCCCTGAGGTACCCCACATGACAACTCTGCAGTTTCAGACATGATCTGATTCACATAAACACTAAAACTTCTACCAGACAGGTAGGATGAAAACCATTTTAAAACTGATCCAGACATCCCAACCAGATCACGAAGTCTATTTATCATAATATTATGGTCAATAGTGTCAAAAGCCGATGAGAGGTCCAATAAAACCAACACTGAATATTCTATAGAGTCAGCTGACATCATAATATCACTAGAAACTTTAAGTAACGCCGTTTCCGTGGAATGTTTTTTACGGAAACCAGACTGGAATTTGTCAAACAACTCATGTTTCTCTAGAAAAAGGGTGAGTTTCTCTGCTACAACTTTTTCTAGAATTTTTGACATGAATGGAAGTTTAGATATTGGCCTGTAACTTTTAGGTTGTAGCGGATCCAAATTGGGTTTTTTAAGTACAGGCTTAACAACAGCATGTTTAAATAAACTAGGAACGACACCAGTTAAAAGTGAAGAATTAAGCATCTCAACAATATAGGGGCCAATGGAGTCAAAAACGTGTACAAATAGCACAGTAGGAACAACATCCATAGGACAAAATGAGGATTTCAAAGACTGTAACAGAGAAGCGATGTCATGTAATGTCACAGGAGTAAAAGTGGACCAACAATGAGCAGGAGACAAGTCACAGGCAGAGTTCTGAGACAGTGATGGTGAGATGTTAGCCCTAACATCTCTGATCTTATTAACAAAGAAGTGGAGGAATTCATTACAGTCAGATTTAGATAACACAGTTGCTTGAGGGCTAGATGTATGCCCTCCTACCTATCCGTTTCATGTATGCCCTCCCACCTATCCGTTTCATGTATGCCCTCCCACCTATCCGTTTCATGTATGCCCTCCCACCTATCCGTTTCATGTATGCCCTCCCACCTATCCGTTTCATGTATGCCCTCCCACCTATCCGTTTCATGTATGCCCTCCCACCTATCCGTTTCATGTATGCCCTCCCACCTATCCGTTTCATGTATGCCCTCCCACCTATCCGTTTCATGTATGCCCTCCCACCTATCTGTTTCCTGTATGCCCTCCTACCTATCTGTTACCTGTATGCCCTCCTACCTATCTGTTTCCTGTATGCCCTCCTACCTATCTGTTTCCTGTATGCCTATCTGTTTCCTGTATGCCCTCCTACCTATCTGTTTCCTGTATGCCCTCCTACCTATCTGTTTCATGTATGCCCTCCTACCTATCTGTTTCCTGTATGCCCTCCTACCTATCTGTTTCCTGTATGCCCTCCTACCTATCTGTTTCCTGTATGCCCTCCTACCTATCTGTTTCCTGTATGCCCTCCTACCTATCTGTTTCCTGTATGCCCTCCTACCTATCTGTTTCCTGTATGCCCTCCTACCTATCTGTTTCCTGTATGCCCTCCTACCTATCTGTTTCATGTATGCCCTCCCACCTATCTGTTTCATGTATGCCCTCCCACCTATCTGTTTCATGTATGCCCTTCCACCTTTCGGTTTCATGGATAGAATGCAAGAATTGTCCAATATTTGGGGGGGCTTCCGGAATCATCATTTATTAGAAAAACACTGATTCCATCATAATTTGTAGCAATAAAGAAAGTTAGACAAAAGGCAAATCCACTACTGATATTTAGAACATTTCTCCTATATTTTCTGTTTACATTAGACGTCGCAATTAAGTTTTTTGCAATATTGCTTTTGTCTAATAAACCTGGGTCTAGTGTTATGGAGGATCGAGCAGTGAATTCTGAAAGTATTCAGACCCCTAGACTTTTTCCACGTTACGTTACAGCTTTATTAAAAAATAGATTAAGTAAAACTGTTTTCCTCATCAATCTATACACAATGAGGACAAAGCAAAAACAGGTTTTTACTAATATTTTCAAATGTATTATAAAAAATTTAAAAAACAGTAATACCTTACTTAAATAAGGATTCAGACCCTTTGCTATGAGACTCTAAATTGAGCTCAGCTGCATCCTGTTTCCATGTAAACTTTATTTAACCAGGCAAGTCAGTTAAGAACAATTCTTATTTACAATGACGGCCTACACCGGCCAAACTCGGACAACGCTGGGCCAATTGAGCGCCGCCCTATCGGACTCCCAATCACGGCCGGTTGTGATACAGTCTGGATTCGAACCAGGTTGTCTGTAGTGACGCCTCTAGCACTGAGATGCAGTGTCTTAGACCACTGTGCCACTTGGGAGCCCCATTGATCATCCTTGAGATGTTTCTATAACTTGATTGGAGTCCACCTGTAGTAAAATTCAATTGATTTGACATGATTTGGAAAGGCTCACACCTGTCTATATAAGGTCCCACAATTGACAGTGCATTTCAGAGCAAAAACCAAGCCATGAGGTCGAAGGAATTGTCCGAAGAGTTCCGAGACAGGATTGTGTCGAGGCACAGAGATTGGAGAAGAGTACCAAAACATTTCGGCAGTATTGAAGTTCCCTAAGAAAACAGTGGCCTCCATCATTCTTAAATGGAAGAAGTTTGGAACCACCAAGACTCTTCCTAGAGCTGTCCACCTGGCCAAACTGAGCAATCGAGGGAGAAGGGCCTTGGTCAGGGAGGTGACCAAGAACCTGACGGTCACTCTGACAGAGCTCCAAAGTTCCTCTGTGGAGATGGGAGAACCTTCCAGAAGGACAACCATCTCTGCAGCACTCCACCAATCTGGCATTTATGGTAGGAAGCCACTCTTCAGTAAAAGGCACATGACATCCCACTTGGAGTTTGCCAAAAGGCACCAAAAGACTCTCAGACCATTAGAAACAAGATTCTCTGGTCTGATGAAACCAAGATTGAACTCATTGGCCTGAATGCCAAGCGTCACGTCTGGAAGAAACCTGGCACAATCTCTACGGTGAAGCATGGTGGTGGCAGCATCATGCTGTGGGGATGTTTTTCAGCGGCAGGAACTGGGAGACTAGTCAGGGTTGAGGGAAAGTTGAATGGTGCAAAGTACAGAGAGATGCTTGACGAAAAACCTGCTCCCTAAGCACACAGCCAAGAAAACCCAGGAGTGGCTTCGGGACAAGTCTCTGAATGTCCTTGAGTGGCCCAGCAAGAGCCCGGAGCTGAACCCAATCTAATATCTCTGGAGAGACCTGAAAATAGCTGTGCAGTGACGCTCCCCATCCAACCTGACAGAGCTTGAGAGGATCTGCGGAGAAGAATGGGAGAAACTCCCAAATACAGGTGTGCCAAGCTTGTAGTCATACCCAATAAGACTCAAGGCTGAAATCACTGCCAAAGGTGCTTCAACAAAGTACTGAGTAAAGGATCTGAATACTTATGTAAATGTGATTTCAGTTTTTTATATTTAATACATTTGCTAAAATGTCTAAAAACCAGCTTTTGCTTTGTCATTATGGGGTATTTTGTGTAGATTGATTAAGAGAAAAAATGATGTCCCTAAATACTGATACGGGGTCAGATATGTTGTCATCCCTCCTAATGCTTAAGGTTAGAATTCAGGGTTTCTCCTATATTCAGGATAGGAACAATTGAAACCAATGGAAGCCAAACTCTAAGGTAGGAGGCAAGAAAACGAAGTGTAGGGTAGAGGAAAGTGCTCTGATCCTTGGTGTTGTGAGGGTGGACAGAGAGAGAGGTGGAGGAGGCAAGCAGGCAGTGTTGCTGTGGAGTAGCAGGTTGATTTATGCCTGGTGTTTTAAGTATGAGCTGCAGCCTTACATAACACCACTCATTTGGAGGAGCCACAAGCACACACTGCTCTCCACAGGGTAATAATTAATGAATCTCAGCCTTTCACCCGCCTGCCCGCCTGTGTCCATGCCTCTTGCATGCTTTGATTTTACCATTATTCCATTGACAGAGAAGGGAAGGGATGTCTGGAACTGTATCATAGAAGTGAATCGTGTTCATGATTATGAAGACCAGCAGACTTAACTCAATAGGATACTAACCTATCCTCAGTCATCATCCATCACCTAGCCATAGCCTGCTTATCCACTGACGCATTGCTCATTTCTTAATGCTACTGTTGAATGTAATGATAAATAAACTTCAACATGACATCATTTACTACTGCATTGTAAGTACTTTGGTCTGGAAATGGCCAACAGCCACCCAGCTCAGTCTGGGGCTGCTCTGTAATCCTACTGTTTGGTTGTCACTGCTCTCTGTTGTGGTAAACAACAATAATACAATACAAATGGATGTGTACAATTCTCTGCTTTCTGTGTATGGGAGTGTTATGGCAGCAGAGGAGGAGAAGAATTTCTGTCCCACCAGAGGACGACTTATCAAAGTACTATTCTTATGTAATAGGTAGAAAAATCAGTCTGTAGCTGATAACCTAGCGAGTAGCAGCAGAGGTTATCCCACTGTGGTAAGACTGATGACACTACCAACCAATCACAGCCCTGTTATTACACTACCAACCAAATCACAGCCCTGTTATTACACAACCAACCAATCACAGCCCTGTTATTACACTACCAACCAATCACAGCCCTGTTATTACACAACCAACCAAATCACAGCCCTGCTATTACACTACCAACCAAATCACAGCCCTGGTGCCAATCCATACCAGCCTCATCACCTAGTCACAACTACTGCAAGGAAACAGTCTTTAAATCATCCCATGTAGTTTTGCCCCACAGTGTTTGTGCCAAACAGTCTGCATTGGAAGCAAGAGGAGCTACTGCCTGTGGGGTTTAAGTATTGAGGGTCGTATTGATGCGGTACTAAAAAGTCTTAAGTCCGAGGGGGGGGATTGGATGTGCCTGGCTGATCCGGGGACCCTGATGATTGCTCATGCCATCAGCCTCCAGAGGGGCTCTGTTCCCAGATGTTGGTTGCCACCATCCCCCCCTCCTCCTCCTGTCCTACTTCTCCTGCTCTCCACCACAGCAATTTGTCCAATCCTCCTGCGCCGCTCTCCTTTCTCTTTAAGCCAGGCATGTAATTACTGTGTACGCTCGGGTCACGCTCCAGTGGCATAGAGGGCGTCTTGCCGTCCTTCTCCCATCGTTGGTGTGCCACCCCGGTAGTGGCACATCGCTACGGCTAGCTACTCTCTGGGGCTCCTACTGTGTAGTCTAGTTCTAGCTCTGCACACCCCAGCAAGAGGCTGTGTGGCAGTGTTCGAACAATGTGAAACACAGAACGCGTTAGAAGAAATACCACTGCACGCTTCACCCGCTGTAAATATGCATCTCCAATAGGATTCTCCATATGGGGTCGCACATCATAAAGCCAGTGGGTCAGATAGACAGCACAGCGGCACCTCATAACTTCTTACCCTGGTTTGCCCGCCAACATAACAGAGTGTTCATGGCTAATTGGAGGGCTAGAGTGGTTCTCAGAGGGAGACGTGATGTGTCATACGTACCAATTCAACAAGGCTCAAGGCTGAGACAATGTAGTTTGGCCAGTAGCATTAGTATTCATTAGTCTTATTCGTGGCTGTAACCTTGTGCCCAGCCCGTTCCACAGCGCCAGGATCATGAGTAAGGAAACAGAACATAGTGTTAGGCCCAGGTGGAAAAGCACAGAGCTGTTACTTTAACAGCTGGCAATCTGAGCTGCTGACAGAACAGGGCAGGGCACAGTCTGCTAGGGTTAACGCAGGGCACAATAAGGTGAATGTTTATATGTGGCACATCATAGGAAAATATAGCCATATGTTCCAAATGGTTGTGTCAATTAGTTCTGTGTAGCTTCATCTAGGAAAAAACTAGTCCTACTTACCGGCCATGTGCCTTGCTATGACATTAACTAAGCTTGGCATGAAAGGCTAGAAATAATCTGTGATGCTTCAGAGTAAGACCTAAAGAACATTGGACATGGGCCTGGAATATACTGTATTCACACAAAATAGGACTTAGTTTCAGGGTTGAATTATGGGGACAACCCATCATATAGGCCAGGGACAGGGCATGGGGTAAATAGACATTAATCAATAGGTCTGACCAATCTGTGTCATCACAAAAACATGAAAGGGAATTCATCCTTACAGACATGGCTTGTTATGGGTTGACAAAGTTTGACAGTTGGTAGGGTTCAACTCTTCATATTGTCAAAATAAGAACAATATCTAAGGCACTGCATCTTAGTCCAAGAGGCGTCACTACAGTCCCTGGTTCAAATACAGACTGTATCACATCCGGCTGTGATTGGGAGTCCCATAGGGCGGCGCACAATTGGCCCAGCGTCGTCCAGGTTTGGCCGGGTAGGCCGTCATTGTAAATGAGAATTTGTTCTTAACTGACTTGCCTAGTTAAATAAAGGCTAAATATATATATTTTTTAAATGATAATTTAAAATATCCATATACAATGAGCATACAAAACATTAGGAACACCTTCCTAATATTGAGTTTCACCCTTTCCCCCTCAGAACAGCCTCAATTCGTCGGGGCTTGGACTCTACAAGGTGTCGAAAGCGTTCCACAGGGATGCTGGCCCATGTTGACTCCAATGCTTCCTACAGTTGTGTCAAGTTGGCTGGATGTCCTTTGGGTGGTAGACCATTCTTGATACACACAGGAAACTGTTGAGCGTTAAAAACCCAGCAGCGTTGCAGTTCTTGACACCATCAAACCAGTGCGCCTGGCACCTGCTACCAAACCCTGTTTAAAGGCACTTAACTTTTTGTCTTGTCCATTCACCCTCTGAATGGCACACATACACAATCCATGTCTCAATGCCTAAAAATCCTTCTTTAACCTGTCTCCTCCTCCTCTTCATCTACACTGATTGAAGTGGATTTAACAGGTGACATCAATAAGGGATCATAGCTTTCAACTGGATTCACCTGGTCAGTCTGTCACTCAGTGTATACCCAATTCCTGGAGACTAGCACCAGTAATTATTCTATCTGGGTGAAAGCACTGCTTTTAAAACTGATTTCACACTGCCAAAGTACAATGCCAATGTACTTTGTACTGAAACAAGCCTCCATTTGCATAATGTAGCATCTCAGAGAACAAGATCTGAATGATTAATGAATCCGTCAACGTGTTGCAAGCTGTCAAAATATGATTTATCATTGTCCATATGGTTTTCCATAACATTTTGATATTTTGTCATTCTGTCATATGTAAGAATGCATGGCAACAGTTCGATAGCCTTCTCATAACAAATGCTTTGTTGGGGAGTATTTGAATGATGGATATCCATGTTTATCAGACCAAACTAGACCAATCACTTTCAGTCCTTCTTCAGTGTGCAAAATATTTAAGGGAATATTTGGATCATAGCTTATGATCAATCACAGGCTGTGTCTAGACTTGACAGTTCATGCAACTTTTGTATTCTGAGAATGGAGTTCTAATCATGGAATTCCGACCACGTCATTCATCTACATTTCAATGTGTCCACTCCCACGCTATATTCAAATGCCAGTATGCATTCTACAAACGATGGAATAGGCAAAATATGATAATAACACAACAACTGCTGATGGCAGTACCTAACTACTGTCGCTAAGTAGCCAGCTAACCTCTGTTACCGTACCTCTAGCCAAACCTATTTTTTTTTTATTTTTTATTAGCTAGCATTTATGAGGCCAGCAAACACGTTCCCCACAAGCTAGGAACGCATTTCCTCCAACGTTATAATGAAAAAGGTGCCTCTGGGGCCCAAAACACACGTTTTCTGGATACTTGTGGGAGTAGTGCTGATGACGCTGTCCACTGTATTCACTTTCACAATGCATCACTGACCACCTTCTGAAGTGGTCAGACCGATCTGAACACAAATCAGACCCCAAAGCGACTTTTGTACGTCTAGACCTGTCATTTCAACGTGATCTTCATATTCTGATATTAGAATTCACATTTCCTGACATTTAATCCTAGTAAAATGTCCCTGTCTTAGGTCAGTTAGGATCACCACTTTATGTTAAGAATGTGAAATGTCAGAATAATAGTAGAGAGAATGATTTATTTCAGATTTTATTTCTTTCATCACATTCCCAGTGGGTCAGAAGTATACATACACTCAATTAGTATTTAGTAGCATTGGCTTTAAATTGTTTAACTTGGGTCAAACGTTTTGGGTAGCCTTCCACAAGCTTCCCACAATAAGTTGGGTGAATTTTGGCCCATTCCTCCTGACAGAACTGGTGTAACTGAGTCAGGTTTGTAGGCCTCCTTGCTCGCACACGCTTTTTCAGTTCTGCCCACAAATTTTCTATAGGAATGAGGTCAGGGCTTTGTGATGGCCACCCCAATACCTTGACTTTGTTGTCCTTAAGCCATTTTGCCACAACTTTGGAAGAATGCTTGGGGTCATTGTCCATTTGGAAGACCCATTTGTGACCAAGCTTTAACTTCCTGACTGATGTCATGAGATGTTGCTTCAATATATCCACATCATTTTCCTTCCTCATGATGCCATCTATTTTGTGAAGTGCACCAGTCCCTCCTGCAGCAAAGCACCCCCTCAACATGATGCTGCCACCCCCGTGCTTCACGGTTGGGATGGTGTTCTTCGGCTTACAAGCCTCCCCCTTTTTCCTCCAAACATAACAATGGTCATTATGGCCAAACAGTTCTATTTTTGTTTCATCAGACCAGAGGACATTTCTCCAAAAAGTACAATCTTTGTCCCCATGTGCAGTTGCAAACCGTAGTCTGCTTCATCCTTGAGAGCAACTTCCAAACGCCTGAAGGTCTACAATTATTTTTTCTGAGGTCTGATTTCTTTTGATTTTCCCATGATGTCGAGCAAAGGGGCACTTTGTTTGAAGGTAGGCCTTGAAATACATCCACAGGTACACCTCCAATTGACTCAAAGGATAGCGTGTCAGATGCTTCTAAAGCCATGACATAATTTTCTGGAATTTTCCAAGCTGTTTAAAGGCACAGTCAACTTAGTGTATGTAAACTTCTGACCCACTGGAATTGTGATATAGTGAATTATAAGTGAAATAATCTGTCTGTAAACAATTGCTGGAAGAATTACTTGTGTCATGCACAAAGTAGATGTCCTAACCGACTTGCCAAAACTATAGTTTGTTAACATGAAATCTGTGGTTGAAAAATGAGTTTTAATGACTTCAACCTAAGTGTATGTAAACTTCCGACTTCAACTGTAAGTATCAAATGTAGACACGACCTCAGGCACCTACTCAGCTAAATATTTCCCAGAATGTGTAAAGTAAAGCAAGCCAGTAGTTAGACACTACAGTTTCTATAGAGTTTATGTTAGCCTGGTTAAGAGATGCTATCTTCAGCCCTCAATCTGCTGACTACTGGAGGCTCAATTAAGTTACTGTAGTCTGGTACTCCATCCACCTTCCCCAGTCTGCCACAACTCTGATTCTGGACCAAGACCTGATCACAGACATAAGAGTTTATTCTAGCCAAGTGTAGTACCAGAACCTACTGCATTGTTCTGCACAATGGGGGAAAAAAAGATAATTGAATCAAGGTCCGTCCATAGTTCTCTTTCCAAGTGTGTGATTTTGGATACTTAGTTGTTCCTGCCAGAACCAGCAGCTTGAACAAGACGTACTGCTGTGCATTGGGCCTGTAATAATTTTTTTGTGGTACTGGGGCATTGGCGGCAAAAGAAGAATGCCAATGGAAACAGAATATATCTGATGGTGATTTTTTTCCCAGCTTTTTGTGATATTCTGCAATCTGCACTTCACTGTTCATCCACCCACCCAACCACCCACCTACACACACACACACACACACACACGTCTTCATTATGG
Organism: Thymallus thymallus; assembly: GCA_023634145.1. NCBI lineage: Eukaryota > Metazoa > Chordata > Actinopteri > Salmoniformes > Salmonidae > Thymallus > Thymallus thymallus. The sequence continues at coordinate 32,226,126 of CM042383.1, forward strand.
TGAATGACTGTGGCTGAATACAAGCCTGAAACTGTTCTCGTCAGAAATTACAATGATCTGAATAATGAATATTGGACAAGCAGCTCAGTTTTGTTTAGGTTCAAAGTGAGGAGAATTTTAAATTACCTCTATAAAAATGTATTTCCTTTAAGGCCTGGGATTCCAAACTTCATTCACAATGTTTAGTTCCAACTGGCAAGCCACTTCTATATCAATATCGAATAATTTCTGGGTAAACATTAAGTACCAGAGAGCTTTGTCATTGATCTATTAAAAAGGCCCAGTGCAGTCAAAAATGTGACGTTCCTGTGTTTTATATTTTATATATATATATATATATATATATTTATATATTCCACAAAGTATAAAAGCTGTTTGAAAAGACCATCTGAAATGTTTGCCTGTTTTGGAGGGATGGAGTTTTGACCTTCCATGGTGACATCACCATACAGTCAATTAGTTAATAGACCAATAAGAAATAGTTCCAAACCTCTCTGCCAATAACAGCTAGTTTTCAGTTTTCCCCTCCCCACTCAGACCACTCCCAGGCAGTTCTAGTTAAATTCTTGCTTGATAAATTGCTCTTTATTAAGAAGATATTTGTATATTTTTTACAATTTTAATTGAAAACAATCAATCATAGTATGGTACTTATTGGACGTTTAACCAATTTACCACAAGGTGATGTCACCATGGAAAGCTGAAACTCCAGCCCATGCAAACCTGCTGATTAGAAGGTCTTATGTAGATTGTAGTTTCAACCAGCATCTAACCGGAAATAACACTGATCAAATGTTTTCACACTTTTACAGTGTTAGTTTCATCAGCTGTTGTACAATATGATATAGAATCACAGAAAAACAGAATTTGGACTGCACTGGGCCTTTAAAGTGAACTCGCACTAGAAGAGGTTTAGGTAGGGTTCAAAATATAGCTCCCAACACACCAAGCTTCTTCTTCAACAAATGGAATGAAAGTTGGAAGGGTGGAATGGTTCTTCTCATAGCATTTCCAACCCTTCAAACCATCCAATGTTTGGCTTTGACACACACACACACACACACACACACACACACACACACACACACACACACACACACACACACACACACACACACACACACACACACACACACAGTCCTTGAGAATGCTAAAAGAGTACCATTTTAACTGCTACAGTACAGCATTTTCACCTTATCATGAGCATATACATTTAGGGACACTCCTTTTTCACGCTTTCATTTCCTCCTGCACGTTTGAGTCTTTTGGTTGGGTCTGCTGCAGATCACCTCATTACATACTGTACGTATACAAGAGCCAGTGCACGATATCTCCAGTGGTGCAGCCTTCAAGCAGCCATAACATTTCCATGTCTTGACAGTCCAAGGACAGGACAACAGGGTCTGAGGCCTACGATCAACAGACAAACAATAACCCCAGTCAAATAAAAAAAAAACATCCAAGCTTTCATATACAGGAAGAGCTTCAATAGGACTTTTGCAGAGAAAAGTGTGTTGCAATTGCTGTCAGAGGTCTTGTTATGAATGCAGAAGAGACAATACATTCCATTGATCGACCCTCCTGAACAGCTTTGAGCTGCAACCAACCGCTCGCAGCATGACGTGTGATGCCTTTTAAGAAAATGTATATCTACAGTAACTACTTTATTTCTAAGGCCTTTGATTTGTTAATTGAGGCAGTTCCATGAGAACAAGAGGCAGATCTGTCCTCAGGCTACTGCTACCCTATCTGTCTGACAAGATCATATCTCTTTGTCAAGAATAGGGGTGTCTGGGAGGGCTGCAAACAAAGGGGGGTCTCTACGTACTAGTCACTAGTCAGTGTGATAGGGGAGCAATCACGGAGGAGACTGAGGAGAGATACAAACAAATGAGAGAAAGGAGGGGGTTGTTAGCAGTGGAAGTGGTGTGTGAATTGGCCCTGTCAGGCAGCTAGGGTGAGGGGGTGAGGGGGTGAGGGGGTGCTGAGGCGGCAGACTCCTCTATTACCTACACTCAACCTCCCCATTACATCCCATTCATCAAAACCCTCAGGGCTTTGCACTAAACAGCCTTCCTTCCACCCAGGCAGGCAGGCAGGCGAGGGAGGGAGGGAGGGGGATGTCAAGAGATGGCCAACTCCTTTCTTGGTGGTTACATAACAGGCAGCCGCACCTTGCTACCATCTACCACCCACCAGCGGCTTCGCACCATCCTCAAACCCCCGTTATAAAGACAGAGACGCGCATATACATGGAGATAAATAGAGATTCACAAATATGGAGATATGGATAGTGAGCACATGGAAATGTGCTGACTAACTCAAACTGACACGTAGGCAGATCCTTCGTCCTGCAGTGAAGTCTGAGGTCCAAACGGTAGTACAAAATAAATATGTTAGGCCTTTAATAGGTCAACTTGTGCAGTGGGTGGGGCTTCTTTTGCCTTACTATTCAACATTTCCTACTACACACATCCCTTCACAATCCCTACATGTGCTATGGACTGAGTGCATTTCACTATGATTCTGCTTCATGTTGTTCAACCTCAACCAGACATCTGGCCCTCCTTCAGGGTCTATTTGATTTGACCCTAACCCTTTTGTTTTCAAAGCTGAGGAACAAATAATCCCCAAACCAACTCTCACTCACCTACGGTACGTAAGAGCTCCAGGGCTAAGGACAAATACTACAAGCATTATTAAAGGTGTTCTCTCCACCCCAACTAGACACTAGGGCTGGGCGGTATAATGCAATTTACTATACCGGTATTGATGCACGGACCGGCTTGGGTTTGTACTTTACCTTATATAACGGTATTTGAATGTTTTGTTTGTTAAATGTGATATGCCATGTGTAATGTCCATTTTTATAGTTTACACTCTACATGAGTCATCCCACTTAAAATAAGGGCTGTGTTTCGTGTAGGCTTACCCTGGCGTGGCTTTTTGATAACCATGTAAAACTCTCTCAGACAAGGTGACTTTTATCAACATATTCGGATCAATTTACTCTCAGATTCTAAAATGCTAATTGGCATCAAAGTAGACATCGTGCAAAACTACAAATCCCTGCAGGTCGTCTCTAGCTGACACCTTTGCTAACAGGTATTGTGTCAATTTAAACCATTTTTTTTCCCATTACTACATTTAGCTAGTTACATTAGATAGTTAATCCAGAGATTTGATTCAGTCTCGTCCAGATCATCATGGCATCGTTGTTCTTTATGACAGACACATTAGAAATTCATAAAAATAAAAAAAACAGGCAAATATATTGATAAGTCACCTTGTCCTAGAGAGATTTACATGGTTATCAAAAGGTCACGACAGGGTAAGCCTACACAAAACACAGCCCTAATTTTACGTGTTTCTAAGATCCGCTATGGGAAAAATGAATGGTGGAAAAACTATAGGAACCATTTCCCTGTTTTGCCACTAGGTTTTATGGGTATTATGACTGTGGTACTCTATGCAGCACATGCAACAATGTTGATGACGATGTTATTTTCACTTTGCTTCTAAATATAAATCCACAAGCGTTATATAATGACACTATTAGTTTGTTTCTTACATCTGCAAACAAACAGCTCGTTTGTCTTTTCTTAGCAAGTTTTAGCTAAATCACGTTAGCCGGTTGGCGCCGCCCTGCTGGTCGCCTGTTAAGCAGCTCCCATTGTTTGTTCGTTTTTTTTGTTTTTGTTTTTTTGCAACAGTTGAACTATAAATGGATCAGGATTATGGAGTGCTACTGTTTTACGAAGGTTTTAGCGGCCCCATTTATCACTGAGGCACTTTTTATTTTTCTCAACGCCTAACGTTCGCAATGAGTCCTCAATTATTTACAACCATGCCCAGCTCCTGGATTTAGCTCACTCAGCGCTATTGCACCCCAGGGAAAAGTTTGATATTCCGGACGAGTTGAAAAGGCGACGGAGTGGACGCAGGGCGGGATTGAAGTGTAATTAGTTAACAACAGATGGTGTAATCCGAGACATATTACTGTTAAGGAACAGTTTTGCAGCCCGGCATTGAGCTGTTAGCCTGAGACCCTACTATTTGCAGAGGGAAATCATGGTGGCCATTGCTGTTATTGTTTACATCCCGCCCTACGCTGAAGCAAACACAGTGTGTGACGTCATCCACTCTGTTATCGCGAGGTTACAGACAGCGCATCCCAGTGCTTTATTTGCCATTTGGGGGATTTTAACCATGCATCTCTCTCTTCAACGCTGCCCACGTTCAAACAGTTTGTGAAGTGCCCAACCAGGAAAAATAAAACTCTGGACTTGTTATATGCTAATGTGAAGGATGCATACAACTCCACTGCACTCCCTCCCCTCCGTAAATCGGATCACAACCTTGTCCACCTCACCCCACTCTACAGGACTATGGTCAAACAGTAGCCAGCAACCACTAGGACCATTAGGAGATGGTCCCAGGAGGCGAATGAGGCCCTACAGGACTGCTTTGAAACAACAGACTGGGATGTGCTCTGTGAGGCTCATGGGGAGAACATTGATGGACTTACTGACTGCATATCGGACTATATACATTTTTGTGTAGACAACACTGTACCCACCAGGAAGGTACGCTGTTTTCCAAATAATAAACCCTGGGTCACCAGCGACCTGAAGGCCCTGCTGAATGAGAAGAAGAGGGCCTTCAAGGAGGGGGACAGGGACAAGTTGAGATGCATCCAGAGGGAGCTGAAGTTGCGGATTGCTGAGGGGAAGAGAGGGTATAAGGAGAAGATGGAGGACAAGCTGAGGCAGAGCCAGGTGAGAGAGGTGTGGAAGGGTATGAGAAATATCACTGGCTTCAAAAAGTCAAACAGTGGGCAGACGGAGGGGACCCAGGACAGAGCCAATGAGCTGAACCAATTTTTTAACAGGTTCGATACTGGCCCTGTCCACCTCCCCTCCAGCTCCCCAGGCCACACACCCTCACGGCTGTCCCACCCCCACTTTTCTCACAACACCTCTATTGACACAATCAGCGACCCCCTCTGGACTGTTCTGCAACACCTCCCTTCCCCCCAGACTACATCAGTGGAAAGCGGCGGGCCCTGATGGCATCAGCGCAAGGGTACTTAGGGTCTGTGCTGTCCAACTGTGTGGAATACTCCAGCGTCCCTTCAACCTTAGCCTGAGCCTGGAAAGGGTCCCTGTGTTGTGGAAAACATCCTGCCACGTCCCAGTGCCCAAGGCGGCACACCCCAATGTCCTGAATGACTTCAGACCTGTAGCGCTAACATACCACATCATGAAGACCCTGGAAAGGTTAGTCCTCGCTCACCTCAGACCCCTGGTGTGTTCATCAATGGACCCCCTGCAGTTCGCATATCAGCGCAACATCGGGGTGGATCATCTACCTTCTGCAGAGGGCCTACTCTCACCTGGACAACGCAGGTTCCACAGTGAGGGTTATGTTTTTTGACTTCTCCAGTGCCTTCAACACCATTCAGCCCCTGCTGCTAGGTCAGAAGATGAAGAGGATGAAACTGGAAGCACCCTTGGTCTCCTGGGTCACGGACTACCTGACCGGTAGGCCACAATTTGTACGACTACAGAGCTGTGTGTCAGAACGGGCAGTGAGCAACACAGGGGCCCCCCAGGGAACGGTCCTGTCCCCCTTCCTGTTCACCCTCTACACTTCGGACTTCAGATATAGGAGGAGGAGTACAGGAGCACAATCAATGACTTTGTGTTGTGGTGTGAGCAGAACCACCTTCATCTCAACATCAGTAAAACAAAGAAGATGGTGGTGGACTTTAGGAGAACCCAACTGACTGCAGTCCCTATACAGGGGATGGATGTGGAAATGGTTAGGTCATACAAGTTCCTGGGAGTCCATATGGACAACAGGCTGGAATCGGCTGGTAACACTGGGGCTCTGTACAAAAAGGGCCAGAGCCGACTCTACTTTCTGAGGAGGCTCAGGTCCTTCAACGTGTGCAGTAAACTACTGCATACCTTCTACCAGTCTGTGGTGGCCAGTGCCATCTTTTTTGCAGTGGTGTGCTGGGGCGCCAGCATAAAGGCCGGTGATGCTTCTCGGGTAAATAAACTGATCAGGAAGGCTAGCTCTGTTCTGGGGATTAGCCTTGACACTCTAGAGAAGGTGGCGGAGAGAAGGATCCTGGCCAAACTGCTGGCCATCATGGACAACGTCACACACCCTCTGCATGCCATGGTTATGACGCAGAGGAGCACCTTCAGTCACAGACTGATCCCAACACAGTGTGCCAAAGAGCGCTACAGGAGGTCATTCCTGCCGGCGGCTATTAGACTATTTAATGCCTCACCGGGGTGCCGTGCCGTCGGTAACATAGACCTGGAACTGTTGGGGTGTTAGGACCTAGTTTAACAATTATGCATCCATCCGTGAGTAACTCAGGTCTGTAATCACTCATTCACTCAGGACTTATTTATTCATTCAGGTCTGTATATACATATTCATGTACAGTTGTTATATCATATCACGTGCAATATTGTAAGTAATTCACTCAGGAATGCGTATTAGTATCCTGTCAGTTGTATCTTTTTTCACTGCTTTTAGTATATCGAATGTGCAATACATGCATTTATCTGTAATTAAACCCTGCACTAAGGACTGTATTTTAAGGGAATTACTATTATTACCCCAAATTATATCATACGCACATTTAGCTATAAGTATCTTCCTGTCATTTACCTGTACAGTTAATGTAACCATGCAAATATCCACTTACCTGTTAATTTAACCAGACTATATATTAAGTAAACTATTATTACCCTCACTTATATCATACACACTTTTAGCTATTTCAGTATTTCTCTGCCATCGACCTGTATAGTATAGTTAACCATGCAAATATTCCTTATTTATCTATATCAACTTGCAATATTTGTATAATTTTTTTCCCACCTAACACTCTGTAACAATGTATATTGTACATATTCAGCCATCCACCCATACTATGCAATGTCTTTTTATAGCTTTTTTGCACTCCAGACTTCTTGTATTTCTATACTTTTTCATACTGCCGCTCTATGTATCATGTATCTGTCTTTTGTCTATTTTCGTTCTGGCATTTTGCACCTGCCCTGTGTTTTTTCGTAGCTGCTTGACGAAGAAATTTCCCCTCTGGGATCAATAAAGTACCAATCTATCTATACTAATCACTAGCTAGCTAATAAATGTACTGAGTCAAAGCAAACGTAGCTAGCTATACAGCCTGATACCAGTGACGGTGTCGGCCTAAATCAGCATGTTCCTTTTGCAACAGTATCTTCTAAATCAATGAGCAATAGGCAAACCTTGAATATGTTGGCTACATGAAGAAACATTTTATGTAGCCAAAGATTATTGGGTCCCCTAGGAAACACTGACCATCAATTTGGTTGTCACAATAACTCCTCCCTGGCATTATCATTGGTTGTCATGTCAACAACACTGTATTCAAAGTGACCACTATTATATTCTAACTGTAGAATTAGAACAGTCATTCTATTCTCATGATTCCAACAGTTCATCCAAGTGTTTTGATCTAAATGGCATTAAGGCCTAGTTTTATTTTGTACATACCGTGCAGCCTTACGTGGCAGTGTGGAACCTATCTCAAATTAGTGCAGGAAATGCAGACATTGATGGAAATGCAGGATATTCTTTTAGGTTGAAGTTGAATTAAAAACAGCATAAAACAATCTGAATGGATAAATCATTGAGAGTGTATATGTTGCCACTGTAGGGTCTCTTACTACTGATAAAGCCAATTAAGAACTTGTATTATTCAGAACATAAAATACCGTCATAAATTAGAAAAATAGCGTAATATATTTTGGCCATATCACCCAGCCCTACTAGCCACACATGATCAAACACACACACACACACGAGTTAATGGCAAGACCTCCACTGCTGGCAAAATCTTGAGCCCTCTCCCAAATTGCAGTCAAGAGGAGTTTTCTGCCAAGCCTGCTGAACACTGCACTTTTTCTGCCAGCTCTTCCTCTTATACAGCAGCTGAGGAGTTCCTCAGCATCCAAACTGGTCCTGTTGCATATAGAAAAACAAGTTAAGTATGACCTATGGGCTCTAAGCCTTTTTTCAAAAATGGAGAGACGAGTTGGCATATTATTTTGCGGAATATGCAGCATAGAAGATCAATTTGCAGAGCGACAAAAGCCCTACGTTGAATCTTACGTTTTGAAAGTTCCACCTCAGTATTCCACTGGAGATTAGAGGGTAGAAATGACAGTGTTGATTGAAAGTGTGATCAGAATGGAGTCTGCCTGTGTGACATGGCGGCTCATTCAATGCAGCGTTTGGAGGACCTTTTTGTGCCCAAATCTCCATAGTAACAGCTTTCCTAATCGCCCCGGCAAGCTATTGAGGAGCAGGTCATTCATATTAATAATTCAGGATGCAACCCAAGCTTTGGCTCCATTCTTTAATCACATGTGCCTTCTGGTCCTTCTTATAGTCTCGCTTTGTATTTGTTGGTGGTGCTTTTTTATTTCCATACAGAGTACATTTGGCTGATCCCCTTGAATTATGGGTTGTTGTTTTGCCAGTAGGATCTACTTATTTAACACAGCACAGGGTCTCTTAGTGCTCTGTATGCTGTTATATATCCATCTGTCTGCAAAACTGCAGTGTTGAAATCATTACTATGAATTGCATTAAGGCATTCACTAGGATCCTCTAAGAACTGTAATTATTTATTGTAGCATTCTTATGACGTTCTATACATTCTCTGTGAAATACAGTCCATTACGAATGCGTGTATAACCTTTGCACCATAAACATTATACACTGATGGTCCATAGAAAGTCTTACCAACCAAGTGTTGGAAGAAAGAAACTCCAGGATACTAGAGTTCTGGTTTGCACCACAATGCTCTTTTACAGAAAGAAATCAAACTAAAAAGGCCTCCATCAGGGTTTACAAACAAAAACCAAAAGTGTCACCGTCTATTCAAGCTCAAGCCAGGGCTGAAAAGTAAAACCCAACAGAGTCCAGCAGGGATATAAAACCAACTGAACCACCTCCAGCCAAGACTGACAAAGACAGGAAACAAACAAAAACCTCCTCACAGCTTGGAGCTTGTCGGTGCCCTGGCCCCTACCAGTTACCCAATCAGTGCTAACAGATGAATGACCATCCTGGAAACTACCTCAGGAGGTGGGGTCCAAAATGGCTGCCAACCGTGTATGTGTTCCTTCCTGGGTCGTAGTTATACACGACGGTCACATACTACACTACACTACACTACATGACACGGGTCCCGGGTCAGGGCCAAAGGGAGTGCAGTGGAACGGCTTTGGGTTATTCCTGTCAGGGAATGCAGGAAGTGGGGGAATAAACAGTTATGGAGTCACATTACATCTCCTCTCTAGTTTGATTCCCTTTGGTCCTTTAGACTGGTTTATCTATTACAAAGGCCTAGCCTCTACAGTAGTGATAAACTCATGGACAGATCTACGTAAACATAACTGGTACTGTAGAATCTGTCGGGAAGGAATAGCATGCATGGGATAACTAGCAGCGGAGTTCCAGTATTTGGGTTTTTCGACACTGGTTATTTGGACAAATCACGATTTTGCATCTTTCGAATTTCGGAAGGGGAGGAGACATTCGGCCCATAACTTGCAAAGGGAGAGGGTGGAGCTCCTCGTTCTAGCATCTCTTCATGTCTTCTCTTAACAGGTACGGACCCAGAACTTAATCAAGCAGCTCACCAATTACGTAAGACTTCAGTTCTGGGTTAACCAAGATTCCAGTAGCTATAAACAATCCATGGATGGAACCCAAAAATATACATGTTGTAGAGTAGCACCATGTGAGAAGAGGTTTGGGTTCAAGACTCTCATACAGCGTTTAAAAAAAACTGTTTACATTTTCAAATCTAAATAAAAGTTTACAGAAGCCACACCTTTTATGTTTCAGCTTTGTCCAAACACATGTTTGATTGTGCCTGCAATGTAACTACTTTCACTGAAATGTATCTAAAGTTAGTCAAAATACCTCTAAAAATAAACAGTTTGTGTTTGTATTTAGTTGCTCTATTTGTCACGTTTCCAACGGAAGTCCTTTGAAGGCCGTGAACACAAGGCCACAGGGCTGGCTGCTAGGCCTTCACCATGATGACATCTACACCAGGAATGTAGGACTGTGGCAATAACACAGCTCTGACACATGTTAAACAAGCTCTGCTGACAACTGGCTTGCCTCAATAAAACAACCCCGAACACCTACACCAAGAAAACAGATATGCTTTTGTGTTGTCTTATATTATTAAAGTCCTTGCCTCAGAAAAACCACAACCACAAATCTATATCTAATTCCATCAGAAGAATAGTGTCCTGTGTTTTATTATATTACCATCTGATTCTATTTCAACAGAATGAGGAAAACAAATAATGGATTGTATCTTACCTAGAATCTAAACCTAGAGACCAAACGTGCCACGTGATTTTACCCATAGTGTTGCGGAAAGTGGGCTCTGTACTTTCTGGTGAAAAACAGGATTCATCATATCATGGCAATGTGACCTCCGAAATTTCCACTGAGACTTTAAAATGAGAGCAGACCTTTTCGGAGATCCGGGCGGCACTGAGGTGTTAGTAATGCTGGCAGTGAAGGGAGCAATAAGACTCTGCTAGAACATTACCCTTCATGAAATCCATTTCCATCCTTCAACATCAACTCATCAAAACAACTCCACCAGCTATTCATCCGCCTTTTGGTAGCATGGCAACTCAAAACGGTCGAGAAATGTCCTTGAAAGGTGATTGATGCAGAAGAACTGTGACATGGCCTTGTGCTATAACTACTATTTAAGAAATATGATTTAATTTCCAGTTTCACAGCATGGCCTGCAACCCTTAAATAGACTGCATGTTTCCAATTAGCTTTCAAGTAGGGATGGTACAGACTGCTTACGCCAATGCAATAACCAGCACCAGGTTCGACCATGCTGTCATGATACTACTATACATTATGACCCTGCATAAACTGCTTCCGTCTCGACTTTCCTTATCCAGCATTTTCTAATCAAGGAGGAAAACGTGGTGAGCCTTGAGGGACAAAATATTACGGTGTGAAGGTCCTCCCTCTTCAGGAGGGTGAGTAAAGTAAAGCCTGTGCCTGTGGTTCAGCCTATCACAGCTCTCCGCTACACGTCCGTCCCCAACCTGCAGGCCTGGAGCCTGCCTGGATCTCCCCACAGTGAAACACAGGACTGCTGGCACTCTAGGGGAATTTGAGGCATATGCACCTTTCCATCTGTTGCTTCCTCCCCCTCAGTCACTGCCTTCCAAATCAAAGCCCCTTCTCTTCTCTGTGTGTGTGTGTGTGTGTGTGTGTGTGAGACAATGTTTTCCAAAGCCCCTTCCCTTCTCTTCCCTTCCGGTCAGTGGCCATCTGCTTGCAGGCCCAGCCCCACTCCCTGGCAGGAGACAGATAACGTCCATGATGTTATAGAACACAGCCAGGTTGAGAAAACAGGACAATTTAATTTGACCACCGCCTCAGCCTCTCGAAAAAAAAGGTAGCATTGATGACAAGGTAATTACAGGTATCAAGTGACAATACACTAATGTGTTCATGCGGTGCATCCAGTGCTGAAAGGACAAGCAGTAATTGTAAATATCAAACTAGCTTTTAATGTAATACCACATCAGACATCCTCTCCACACTCATTCTGCTTCAAGTCCTGGTGTGGTCATACATTACCAAAGAAATTGAGTATATGGAAAATGACTCAAAAAGGCTTTTGAAGTTTTCCTGGAGATTAGGCATAGGCGGAGCAGATCATATTACATTTTCCCCAAAAAAACAAAAAAAAAAAACACCCTCATCGCCCCCCCCACCCAAACTCTCCACAGTTGAAACCAGAGAGAAAAAAATCTGTCCATCAATGGGAGAGAGAACCTTTGTTCAACAGAACAATGGAGAACATTCTGCCGTGGAGGAAGCATAGCGTCATAGAGATTCTGCATACTGCACACAGGCAGACCTACCACAACCTCAGACGCATTCACACCCTGTGATTGGCCCTGCCGTTTGGCACATCCCTGACGAGTGTGGAGGTCAGAGGTCAGATGTTGGAACTCATCTGAATGAGGATGGATGTAACGAGCGTTTTGACACCGTGAATGAGTGGAATCGTATTTGAGTAACAATGGGACAAAGGGGCTTTAGAGGCTGAGGGCGAGGCGTGTGCAAGAGCCATGTCAACTGACACCCATTCATCTGTCAATGCTTAGGGGAAAGTCTCTTACTATATACTCCTGGATGAAATAATGTAATGTTACAGTAGGCTGGATGTAAAAACCCATTAAGAGGATCTTTGACACTTCTCTTCAAGATTCAACATGGATTAAGGAAACTTGATTTGCTTCTTTTTCCCCCTCCAGAAAATCAACAGCGTGCTGCTGGGATAGTTGATATTCTGTTGCTGGTGTAGATCTGACAGTCTTTCTTATCTAAAGTGAAGGTGAAAAGCAACAGTAGAGAACACTGTAGAATGAGCAAATCCCCACAAGGGTGACTGACATGATGGTTACATACATTTTGCAGGTGTTCACTCCAATCTTTTTTATATCACATGAATGAAAGCAAGGGGATTTTTGCCGCTGTACATTAGGACTGCACAGTTAATATCAATATCATAAGAGATACAGCGCCTTGCAAAAGTATTCATCCCCCTTGGCGTTTTTCCTATTTTGTTGCATTACAACCTGTAATTTAAATGGATTTTTATTTGGACAGACACAAAATAGTCCAAATTGGTGAAGTGAAATGAAAAAAATTACTTGTTTTAAAAAATTCCAAAAAATACAAAAAACTGAAAAGTGGTCGTTCATATGTGTTCACCCCCTTTGCTATGAAGCCCCTAAATAAGATCTGGTGCAACCAATTACCTTCATAAATCACATAATTAATTAGTTAAATAAAGTCCACCTGTGTGTAATCTCAGTGTCACATGATCTGTCACATGATCTCAGTATGTATACACACACCTGAGTCTGCAACACCACTATGAAAGGGGCACCACCAAGCAAGCTGCACCATGAAGACCAAGGAGCTCTCCAAACAGGTCAGGGACAAAGTTGTGTAGAAGTACAGATCAGGGTTGGGTTATAAAAAAATATCTGAAACATTGAACATCCCACGGAGCACCATTAAATCCATTATAAAAAAATTGATATAATATGGCACCACAACAAACCTGCCAATAGAGGACCGTCCACCACAACTCACGGACCAGGCAAGGAGGGCATTAATCAGAGGCAACAAAGAGACCAAAGATAACCCTGAAGGAGCTGCAAAGCTCCACAGCGGAGATTGGAGTATCTGTCCATAGGACCACTTTAAACCGTACACTCCACAGAGCTGGGCTTTAAAATAAGCAAACACGTTTTGTGCCATCATCATCATCCCTTGGAAACTGGTCAGAATTGAAGGAATGATGGATGGCGCTAAATACAGGGAAATTCTTGAGGTAAACCTGTTTCTGTCTTCCAGATATTTGAGACTGGGATGGAGGTTCACCTTCAAAACACGACAATGACCCTAAGCATACTGCTAAAGCAACACTTGAATGGCCAAACTCGGACGACGCTGGGCCAATTGTGCGCCGCCCTATGGGACTCCCAATCACGGCCGGTTGTGATAGTCTGGATTCGAACCAGGTTGTCTGTAGTGACGCCTCTAGCACTGAAATGCAGTGTTTTAGACCACTGCGCCACTTGGGAGCCCAAAATGTCTTTGAATGGCCTAGTCAAAGCACAGACCTCAATCCAATTGAGAATCTGTAGTATGACTAAAAGATTGGATTGCTGTACACCAGCGGAACCCATCCAACTTGAAGGAGCTGGAGCAGCTTTGCCTTGTAGAATGGGCAAAAAATCCCAGTGACTAGATGTGCCAAGCTTATAGAGACATACCCCAAGAGACTTGCAGCTGTAATTGCTGCAAAAGGTGTCTCTACAAAGTATTGACGAAATTGATGAAATTGATATTTTCTCTCACCCATCTACACACATTACCTCATAATGACAAAGTGAAAACATAAATATCTAATGTACATACAGTACCAGTCAAAAGTTTGGACTCCAACTCATTCAAGGGTTTTCCTTTATGTTTACTATGTTCTACATTGTAGAATAATAGTGAAGACATCAAAACTATGAAATAACACATATGGAATCATCCAGCAACCAAAAACGTGTTAAATCATATATTTTATGTTTGAGATTTTTTAAAGTAGCCACCCTTTACCTTGATGACAGCTTTGCACACTCTTGGCATTCTCTCAAACAGCTTCGCCTGGAATGCTTTTCCTTCACTCTGCAATCCAACTCATCCCAAACCATCTCAATTGGGTTTAGGTCAGGTGATTGTGGACTCTCCTTCTTGGTTAAATAGCACTTACACAGCCTGGAGGTGTGTTGGGTCATTGTCCTGTTGAAAAACAAATGATAGTCCCACTAAGCCCAAACCAGATGGGATGGCGTATCGCTGCAGAATGCTGTGGTAGCCATGTTGGTTAAGTGTGCCTTGAATTCTAAATAAATCACAGACAGTGTCACCAGCAAAGCACCATCACACCTCCTCCTCCACGCATCCACACATGCGGAGATCATCCGTTCACCTACTCTGCATCTCACAAAGACACGGCGGTTGGAACCAAAAATCGCAAAGGACAGATTTCCAAGTCTCTTCTTCTTATTGGTGTCCTTTAGTAGTGGTTTCTTTGCAGCAATTCAACCATGAAGGCCTGATTCACACAGTCTCCTCTGAACAGTTGATGTTGAGATGTGTCTGTTACTTGGACTCTGTGAAGCATTTATTTGGGCTGCAATTTCTGAGGCTGGTAACTCTAATGAACGTATGCTCTGCAGTTGAGGTAACTCTGGGTCTTCATTTCCTGTGGCGGTCCTCATGAGAGCCAGTTTCATCATAGCACTTGATGGTTTTTGCGACTGCACTTTAAGAAACTTCCGGATTGACTGACCTTCATGTCTTAAAGTAATGACGGACTGTTGTTTCTCTTTGCTTATTTGAGCTGTTCTTGCCATAATATGGACTTGGTCTTTTACCAAATAGGACTATGTTCTGTATACCAACCCTACCTTGTCACAACACAACTGATTGCCTCAAACACATTAAGAAGGAAAGAAATTCCACAAATTAACTTTTAACAACGCACACCTGTTAATTGAAATGCATTCCATGTGACTACTTAATGAAGCTGGTTGAGAGAATTCCAAGAGTATGCAAAGCAGGCATCAAGGCAAAGGGTGGCTACTTTGAAGAATCTCAGATATTTTTATTTTTGGTTACATATGTGTTATTTCATAGTTTTGATGTCCTTACTATTATTATACAATGTAGACAATAGTAGAAATAAAGAAAAACCCTGTGAAATTTGCAATATTTCGTAAAGTAAAATTGCAATGGCATATCGTGCAGCCTTACTGTAGATCTCTTTGATGAAAAAGGAAGCTTTGCAGCCACAGTCTTTAGAGCCCTAAAAAACTCAACTCTGGACCTGGAAGCCAGTTCCACTGCATTTGTTTCATTGTTCCCCTCTAACCAGGGACTGATTTAGACCTGGGATAGTAGGTGGGTGCAATTAATTATCAGGTTGAAGAGAAAACCTGCAGGCTAAGGACCTCGTAGGGTCAGAGTTAGAGCACCTTCCAGTACAGTGGTTACCAAACTCAGTCCTCAGGACCCCAAGTCCCAGAACTACACAGCTGATTCAAATTATGAAAGCTTGATGATTAGTTGATTATTTGAACCAGCTGTGTAGTGCTCGGGCAAAAATCTAAATGTGCACGTGCACATCTATAAAGGTTGTTACAGTTGATGCTTCTCTCAGTGGTAGAATACATGAGAAATCCAACAAGCTGCGGGTTCATTCCAGGGCGTCCTAGCGTCTCAGGCACATGTGTTTATACACTCGCCTTTACTTAGGTACAGATCTACAGCCAGTAAACATTCTCCAAACTTCTCCATAAACACAACATTCCACATTAAAACACTTCATAAGAGATGCAGGTGGTGATGGTGGTGGGATTTACTGACTTTCACTCTAAACGACTAGTTCTGTGATGACTGAAATATACTGGACTGAGACTTTGTCCATACACTAGTTCTGTGATGATGACTAACTGAAATATATTGGACTTTATACACTATAGTAGCAACAGTGTCACCCTGAGAGCATTGAGAATACAAACAGTAATTGCCATAACTCCACTTAAATGATCAACATCACTGAATAGGATTGCAATTACAGTCATTTCAGTCTCATTTCAACATAATGGTTATGAGGAGAAATCAATAACTTTTTCCATTGCAAAGACGGAGAGACGCAATGTTGTCACTACGTACTTACGGGCCTCTAGAGGCGTTCCATTCAGTCTCGAAATTGACTTGGAGAGATGCATAGTGTATGGGCAGGCTGCTTGTGCCAGAGGACAACCTATGTTATGTGCCACACTCTGGCAGCAGGCTGGGCGACCCTGTGTCTTCTCCCTAACGCTCCCTCTCTGTCTGTGTCTCTACTGGTATTTCTGTACACAATGTACCATTGTGCTCGACTCAATATTGAAGTGAGTGCAGGCTTGTTAGCTTGAGATCCCCATTCTGCAAGGTTAGTGGATGATTCTCTTGGAGGCAATTTATTACAAATAACATAAATTAAAAGTATTAAAACAATGACCTCTTCACTTTTCCTACATTTATATACGTTAAAGCCTTATTCTAAAATGAATTAAATCGTTTTTCTTAAATATCATATTTACAATACAGTTGAAGTCGGAAGTTTACAGACACTTAGGTTGAAGTCATTAAAACTCATTTTTCAAACACTCCACAGATTTCATGTTAACAAACTATAGTTCTGACAAGTCGGTTAGGACATCTACTTTGTGCATGACACAAGTAATTCTTCCAACAATTGTTTACAGACAGATTATTTCATTTATAATTCACTATATCACAATTCCAGTGGGTCAGAAGTTTACATACACTAAGTTGACTGGGCCTTTAAACAGCTTGGAAAATTCCAGAAAATGATGTCATGGCTTTAGAAGCTTCTGATTGACATCATTTGAGTCAATTGGAGGTCTACCTGTGGATGTATTTCAAGGCCTACCTTCAAACTCTGTGCCTCTTTGCTCGTCATCATGGGAAAATCAAAAGAAATCAGCCAAGACAACAGAAAAATAATTGTAGACCTCCACAAGTCTGGTTCATCCATGGGAGCAATTTCCAAACGCCTGAATGTTCATCTGTACAAACAATAGTACGCAAGTATAAACACCACGCAGCCGTCATACCTCTCAGGAAGGAGATGCGTTCTGTCTCCTAGAGATGAACGTACTTTGGTGCAAATCAATCCCAGAACAGCAGCAAAGAACCTTGTGAAGATGCATCTATATCCACAGTAAAACGAGTCCTATATTGACATAACCTGAAAGGCCGCTCAGCAAGGAAGAAGCCACTGCTCCAAAACCGCCATAAGAATGCCAGACTACTGCAACTGCACATGGGGACAAAGATTGTACTTTTTGGAGAAATGTCCTCTGGTCTGATGAAACACAAATTTTACTGTTTGGCCATAATGATCATTGTTATGTTTGGAGGAAAAAGGGGGAGGCTTGCAAGCCGAAGAACACCATCCCAACCATGAAGCACGGGGGTGGCAGCATCATGTTGTGGGGGTGCTTTGCTGCAGGAGGGGCTGGTGCACTTCACAAAATAGATGGCATCATGGGGAAGGAAAATGATGTGGATATATTGAAGCAACATCTCAAGACATCAGTCAGGAAGTTAAAGCTTGGTCTCAAATGGGTCTTCCAAATGGACAATGACCCCAAGCATACTTCCAAAGTTGTGGCAAAATGGCTTAAGGACAACAAAGTCAAGGTATTGGAGTGGCCATCACAAAGCCCTGACCTCATTCCTATAGAACATTTGTGGGCAGAACTGAAAAAGCGTGTGCGAGCAAGGAGGCCTACAAACCTGACTCAGTTACACCAGTTCTGTCAGGAGGAATGGGCCAAAATTCACCCAACTTATTGTGGGAAGCTTGTGGAAGGCTACCCGAAACATTTGACCCAAGTTAAACAATTTAAAGGCAATGCTACCAAATACTAATTGAGTGTATGTAAACTTCTGACCCACTGGGAATGTGATGAAAAAAATAAATCACTATACTATTATTCTGACATTTCACATTCTTAAAATTCAGTGGTGTCCTTAACTGACCTAAGACATGGAATTTTTACTAGGATTAAATGTCAGGAATTGGGAAAATGTATTTGGCTAAACATCTGACTTCAACTGTAAGTATGGCAGTTTCTCCCATTCTTCTCTGCAGATCCTCTCAGGTCAGGTTGGATGGTGAGCGTTGCTGCACAGCTATTTTCAGGTCTCTCCAGATATGTTAGATCGGGTTCAAGTCTGGGCTCTGGCTGGGCCACTCAAGGACATTCAGAGACTTTTCCCGAAGCCACTATTGCGCTGTCTTGGCTGTGTGCTTAGGGTCGTTGTCCTGTTGGAAGGTGAAACTTCACCCCAGTCTGAGGTCCTGAGTGCTCTGGAGCAGGTTTTCATCAAGGATCTCTCTACTTTGCTCCGTTCATCTTTACCTCGATCCTGACTAGTCTCTAAGTCCCTGCTGCTGAAAAACATCCCCACAGCATGATGCTGCCACCACCATGCTTCACCGTAGGGATGGTGCCAGGTTTCCTCCAGACGTGACGCTTGGCAAATCAGGCCAAATACTTAAATCTTGGTTTCATCTTGTTTCACATGGTCTGAGAGTCTTTAGGTGCCTTTTGGCAAACTCCAAGCAGGCTGTTATGTGCCTTCTACTGAGGAGTTGCTTCAGTCTGGCCACTCTACCATAACGTCATGATTGGTGAAGTGCTGCAGAGATGGGAGAAACTTCCAGAAGGACAACCATCTTCACAGAGGAACTCTGGAGCTCTGTCAGAGTGACCATCGGGTTCTTGGTCACCTCCATGACCAAGGCCCTTCTACCCCAATTGCTCAGTTTTGACTTTCCAAATCATGTCCAATCAATTGAATTTAGCCCAGGTGGACTCCAATCAAGTTGTAGAAACATCTCAAGGATGATCAATGTTAACAGGATGCACACAAACTCAATTTCGAGTCTCATAGCAAAGGGTCTGAATACCTATGTAAATAAGGTATTTCTGTTTTTTATTTTTCATAAATTTGCAAAAATGTCAAAACAACTTTTTTTGTTTTGTATTTATGGGATAGTGTGTAGATTGATAAGGAACATTTTTATTTAATCCATTTTAATAAGGCTGTAACAAAATGTGGAAAAAGGAGTCTGAATACTTTCCAAATGCACTGAATGATATTGTAATAAACTGCTGTTTAATGGTTGTTTAGATTTTTACTGTACAACTCAACTACAACAACATGGTTGGACACATCTCAGATACTAGACCATTGGAAAACAGATGATTTACTATAAGAAGGCAGACACCTTTTACATTCATACTAAACTGGAAAAGTTCAGTTGAAATGAGGGTATCAATTAGAACAGTCATCACCAAATGAAACCAGTGAAACAAAAGAAACTAGCAATATTCCCAAGGCAAACAGTCTTATTAATGGAACACTACCCCGGCCCTCGTTGGAATGACGGTCTAAAAATAACACTGAAATCACATTAGAGATAATAATCTGAGAGGAGCTGCTTCTGTATATCAATGATCTGGATGTTACTTTCGCACTTTTCACAGCTAACCCAAAAGTGCTTTTTCTTTATACAGCAAGCACACCCTGATTAAAATCCAGCCTACCGGTAATTCCATTGAGGTTACGAGGTGTGAATGATACTACCGTTTTCAAAAATAACAAGCCTCTCTTCCCAGACTTTGACCTAGAAAAATCTCATTCACACCTGAGATGAAGTCTTAACTCTTTTTTTAAAAACAAAATCAATCATACAGAGGGATGTAATATCATATCAGCTGTATATTATCATAGTACGCATAACAATCAGTTTATTTAAGATACATTGAGTAAATTAAGAAATGAATAAGTCATCTCTTCTTCTAATCGGATAAGAAACAAAGCCCAGAAGTCAAACAGAGGATAATTTAATGACCGACTGATCAGATTCAGCTTCTTTATAGATTTAGGTAACAGTCACATGATTACCTACTACTGCAAGGGACAATGAGCCATTTGATCATGTTGTTTATAAATGACAACCGCAAAGAGACCGAAAATTATCTTCTGCTTTGATCCTAACCCCTCTGAAAGACACACAAAACACACACACAGGTTGGAGGTTGGAGCAGTTTGGAGGTTGGAGCAGGTTGGAGCAGGTTAGAGGTTGGAGCAGGTTGGAGAGGTTCATGTTAAGTGATCCACCTAAATCTAGGCAGCCTTCTCTGAAGCTGTCAGGGCGGACCCTAGCATGGAATCTTTGACAGATGCTTCTGGTTGAAGGCACATTGGTTTTTTTCCCCTCAACACGCTTAATACAAGCATTACCCGCTTCTCATAAACTCACATTCATAGCTTATCATCTTCCTCAGTACCAGAAAATGTTGCAATAATCAAATGTCTGTTATATCAGCCTGATCTACAAATAAACAAGACAAAACATTAATATTAGATAAGGGTCATTGTAAACCATGTCTTATCCACTAAATTGTTTGTATGATGGTAAAAAGCCTTAGTTATACTGTATTTCCTAAATCAATAAATAAAAAGCTGCTCCTTTGTCTCAGTTCTTGTGATTGCAGTATATTTGCTCACTGAGACCAACAGTGCATGGAATATCAACCACTACTGCGAAAGGAGTGGTGACAAGAGAAACATCACCTTCAACCTTTATTTAACTAGGCAAGTCAGTTAAGAACAAATTCTTATTTACAATGACGTGTACTATTACTACGGCGTATGATTGGTCTCCAATAATCATTTGGACGTGCTTTCCACTAGGTGAAAACCTCAATTCACAAAGAAGAAGATGTGTTAAAAAGAGGTTGCATTTTTCTGAGGGTGGTAGAATTTTTATTCTCTCTAGTACTTTCAAATGAAGGCATGAGAACCAGTGGTTCCTTGGCAACAGAGACTCCGCAATGATGCAAGATTGAAGGGGAACGTGCCGTTCTACAGTACAGGCGAATTCTGTCGACTACACTAACGCCTCCCGTTAAAGCTCTTAACGCTTTCTGCAACGGGGACATCGCAGCACTACAGGGTACATTAGAACGCTAAAACACATGGTATGTCAAAGTTGAATGTATCTTAAAATGAGGAGCTTGCTGACAAAAATAATAATTGAGGTGCATTGTTCTTGGGACATTCGACATTGGTACACCAGAACAAGCACAGTACTAACTGGCTTTCAGCGCAGACAAATAACTTTTGTATAATTGAAGATGCTCAAAACGGTCAGGTTTTAGAAGGAAAATAATAGATAGTAACGTGTCACACACTCCGATCTGGCAGTGAACCAGGAAACTGCACATCCTCATTAAAACAAATATGCTGCATTTTTTAAAGAGGGTGGCATAAAAGGATCTAGTGTTACCCTATCAAGCCTTGCCTTCATTAAGAAAGTTATGTAACAATTTGCATCAAAACAAGTCGGTTCTATTCCTCAAAGCCTAAAAGCAGGCACTTTACCTTAACAAGTACTAGAGGACCAACCCCATTCACTGAAACAACACTGTTGTATCAACCAAGGTGAATGTTATGATGATACGAGGCACTGGTCGTAGATCTCATCATATGCCAATGTAACAGTGTTGCTTCTGTCCCTCTCCTTGCCGCAACCTGGGCTCGAACCATCGACAACTGCCTCCTACAAAGCATAGTAACCTATCGCGCCACAAAAGCAAGGGGCACAACTACTTCAAGGTCTAAGAGCGAGTGACGTCACCAAATGAAATGCTACTAGCACGAACTGCTAACTAGCTCAAATCAAATCCAATTTTATTGGTCACATACACGTGGTTAGCAGATGTTATTGTGAGTGTAGCGAAATGCTTGTGCTTCTAGCTCCGACAGTGCAGTAATATCTAACAATAATGTCTAACAGTTTCACAACGTATAACACACATAAATATAAGTAAGAAAGCTAGCCATTTCACACCGATTACACCGACGCCAAGGGAACACGTCTCATACACTAATGGCTCACGCCTGAGTAGAGCTGCTACTGAACTGCCACTATGAAGAAGTTTCTCAAGAAAAATTAACTCATTGACATTTAAAGAGGGCATAGAGAAGTGTTTGTCCATGTAACTTGGAGTTTGAATCCGATGGAAACAAGGTTACGGTTAGTGACAATACACAGAGTACCCAGTCTAATCCAAAGAACAAATCTAATATTTAATTATGTTAACTCCAGCTCTACACAATAGTAATCAAAACCATACAACAGTAAGCGTCACTCTAGCATAAATTGTACATATATTGATTTCTGTCAAACAACCCAATCGATTCTACCTGCTCCTTTGTTGATAAGTTTATACCTGTGAATAATAGCGTTGCTCCAATGTATTGATATGCTGCACTGTCTGTGAAAATTCATTTTCGGTGAAAGTGAACACCTGGCGTTCTCATGGTCACACAACACAACCAAGAGTTCCACATCAAATAAAAAATTGTATTTGTCACATGCGCCAAATATAACTGGTTTAGACTTTACCGTGAAATGCTTGTTTACGAGCCCTTTCCCAACAACGCAGAGTTAAAGACAGTAACACAATAAAATAACAATAATGAGGCTATATACAAGGAGTACTTGTACCGAGTCAATGTGCTGGGGTACGAGGTAGTTGAGGTGATTGACGGAACATGTACAGTGGGGAGAACAAGTATTTGATACACTGCCAATTTTGCAGGTTTTCCTACTTACAAAGCATGTAGAGGTCTGTAATTTTTATCATAGGTACACTTCAACTGTGAGAGACGGAATCTAAAACAAAAATCCAGAAAATCACATTGTATGATTTTTTAATAATTAATTTGCATTTTATTGCATGACATAAGTATTTGATCACCTACCAATCAGTAAGAATTCCGGCTCTCACAGACCTGTTAGTTTTTCTTTAAGAAGCCCTCCTGTTCTCCACTCATTACCTGTATTAACTGCACCTGTTTGAACTCGTTACCTGTATAAAAGACACCTGTCTGCACACTCAATCAAACAGACTCCAACCTCTCCACAATGGCCAAGACCAGAGAGCTGTGTAAGGACATCAGGGATAAAATTGTAGACCTGCACAAGGCTGGGATGGGCTACAGGACAATAGGCAAGCAGCTTGGTGAGAAGGCAACAACTGTTGGCGCAATTATTAGAAAATGGAAGAAGTTCAAGATGACGGTCAATCTCCCTCGGTCTGGGGCACCATGCAAGATCTCACCTCGTGGGGCATCAATGATCATGAGGAAGGTGAGGGATCAGCCCAGAACTACACGGCAGGACCTGGTCAATGACCTGAAGAGAGCTGGGACCACAGTCTCAAAGAAAACCATTACTAACACACTACGCCGTCATGGATTAAAATCCTGCAGCGCACGCACGTTCCCCCTGCTCAAGCCAGCGCATGTCCAGGCCCGTCTGAAGTTTGCCAATGACCATCTGGATGATCCAGAGGAGGAATGGGAGAAGGTCATGTGGTCTGATGAGACAAAAATAGAGCTTTTTGGTCTAAACTCCACTCGCCATGTTTGGAGGAAGAAGAAGGATGAGTACAACCCCAAGAACACCATCCCAACCCACCATGGAGGTGGAAACATCATTCTTTGGGGATGCTTTTTTGCAAAGGGGACAGGACGACTGCACCGTATTGAGGGGAGGATGGAAGGGGCCATGTATCGCGAGATCTTGGCCAACAACCTCCTTCCCTCAGTAAGAGCATTGAAGATGGGTCGTGGCTGGGTCTTCCAGCATGACAACGACCTGAAACACACATCCAGGGCAACTAAGGAGTGGCTCCGTAAGAAGCATCTCAAGGTCCTGGAGTGGCCTAGCCAGTCTCCAGACCTGAACCCAATAGAAAATCTTTGCAGGGAGCTGAAAGTCTGTATTGCCCAGCGACAGCCCCGAAACCTGAAGGATCTGGAGAAGGTCTGTATGGAGGAGTGGGCCAAAATCCCTGCTGCAGTGTGTGCAAACCTGGTCAAGAACTACAGGAAACGTATGATCTCTGTAATTGCAAACAAAGGTTTCTGTACCAAATATTAAGTTCTGCTTTTCTGATGTATCAAATACTTATGTCATGCAATAAAATGCAAATTAATTATTTAAAAATCATACAATGTGATTTTCTGGATTTTTGTTTTAGATTCCATCACTCACAGTTGAAGAGTACCTATGATAAAAATTACAGACTTCTACATGCTTTGTAAGTAGGAAAACATGCAAAATCGGCAGTGTATCAAATACTTGTTCTCCCCACTGTACATGTAGGTAGGGGTAAAAGTGACTAGGCAATCAGGATAGATAACAATAGTAGCAGCAGCGTGTGTGAAAGAGTTTCTGTGTGTGTGTGTGTGTGTGGCGTCAATATGTGTGAATGTTTTGTAGTGTGTGTGTGTGTTGAAGTGTCAGTGTAGTATGTGTGAGTGTGTGAGTAGAGTCCAGTGAGCGTGCATAGAGCCGGTGCAACAAAAATAAAAAGAGTGTCAATGCAAACAGTCCGGGTAGCCGTTTGATTAACTGTTCAGCAGTCTAATGGCTTGGGGGTAGAAGCTGTTCAGGAGCCTTAGCACTTGCCGTACGATAGGAGAGAGAGAGAACAGTCTATGACTTGGGTCTATGGAGTCTGACAATTTTTAGGGCCTTCTGACACCACCTGGTATAAAGGTCCTGGATGGCAGGGAGCTTGCCCTGGTGATGTACTGGGCCATACACACTACCCTCTGTATCATTTTGCAGTCAGATGCCAAGCAGTTGCCATACCAAGCGGTGATGCAGCCAGTCAGATGCTCTCAATGGTGCAGCTGTAGAACTTGAGGATCTGAAGGCCCATGCCAAATCCTTTTAGCCTCCTGAGGGGGAAGAGGGGTTGTCGTGACGACTATGTTGGTGTGTTTGGACTATGATAGGTCCTTAGTGATGTGGACATAGAGGAAGTTGAAACTCTCGAACCACTCCACTACAGCCCCGTCAATGTGAATGTGGGCGTGCTCGGCCCTCCGTTTCCTGTAGTCCACGATTGTCTTGCTGACGTTGAGAGAGAAGTTGTTGTACTGGCACCACACTGCCAGGTCTCTGACCTCCTTCCTGTAGGCCGTCTCATCGTCATCTGTGATCAGGCCTATCAACATTGTGTCATCTGCAAACGTAATGATGGTGTTGGAGTTGTGCAGTGGTGGTGAACAGGAGGGGACTAAACACGCCCCCGTGTTGAAGGTCAGCATGGCCAATGTGTCGTTGCCTCACCACCTGAGAGCTGCCTGTCAGGAAGTCCAGAATTCAGTTACAGAGCCGGTGTTTAATCCCAGGGTCCTTAACTTAGTGATGATCTTGAAAGGCACTATGGTGTTGAACACTGAGCTGTAGTCAATGAATAGCATTCTCACTTAGGTATTAATTTTGTCCAGGTGGGAAAGGGCAGTGTGGAGTGAAGTAGAGATTGCGTCATCTGTGGATCTGTTGGTGCGGTATGTGAATTGGAGTGGGTCCAGGATGATGGTGTTGAGGTGAGCTAAACATTTCATGTCTACAGACGTGAGTGCTACGAGGCAATAGAAATTTAGACAGGTTACCTTGGCATTCTTGGGCACAGGGACTATGGTGGTTTGCTTGGAACATGTACCATATTACAGACTGTCAGGGAGAGAAAATGTCAGTGAAGACACTTGCCAGCTGTCAGAGAATGCTCAGAGTATGCGTCCTGGTAACCTGTTTAAAGGTCTTACTTATACTGGCTATAGAAAGTGTGATCACACAGTCATCTGGAACAGCTGGTGCTCTGATGCATGGTTCAGCGTTGCTTGCCTTAAATTGAGCATAGAAGGCATTTAGCTCGTCTGGTAGGCTTGCGTCACTGGTCAGCTTGCCGATGGGCTTCCCTTTGTAATCTGTGATAGTTTGCAGGCCCTGCCACATCCGACAAGTGTCAGAGACGGTGTAGAAGGATTTAATCTTGGTCCTGTATTGACTCTTTGCCTGTTTGATGGTTCGTCGGAGAGCTTAGCGGGATTTCATATAAGTATCCAGATTAGTGTCCCACTCCCCCGAGCTCACCTGACACTGCAGTTAAAAAAAACAGCTAGATTTATATTTTCCATGTCCTTGCTCAGTCCGACTCAGTGAATCAAAGGATATTATAGTTCTTCAGATCACGTTGATAGGATAGTTTCGAATGAAGCTTGTCCAGTTTATTCTCCAGTGATTGCATGTTTGCCAATAGAATGGAGGGTAAAGTTGGTTTATTCACTCGCTGTCGTAGTCTCATCAGGTGTCCCACATGCTGGCCTTTATAAAGCAGCCTCTTCCTCCTCCAGGTGTCGGGGATTTGGGCCTGGTCCGAATCACAGGTCCACTTATATTTTACAATGATTGACCGTTGACTTATGTAGGTCCTTTCAACGCATAACGATTCATGTTACAGGTGCTATTACCACACACGCACACACACACACACACACACACCCAGTCCCTCTGATTTGAGCTCTGTGGCTGCTTTTTCATCAGTCTCCTATGCAAGAAACTAAATACGTTGGTAAACACTTGTTGTTAGTCTAAGCCTTTGCCGCCGCTAAGACCAGCTCTTTATCTCAAATCCTTAAACATGTGTTTAAATTAGTTTCTAAATCCAAATGAAGATTTAAGGCAATTGAGACATTTACAAATGGATAGAGTGGTGGGTGGAAACGTGCATTAGATCTTTGTGTAAGTGAGCTGTCACAATCCCTACGTCTCTATACACCTCAGCACAGTCTATACTGTTGGACTGACTCTAAACCACTAGATCACAGGTGATGTAAAGTATAAAGGTTTGAGTGGTATGATAAGAAATAGGTGCCCTGAATTAGTGTGCGCTGCTGGCAGTGAGGCGTCTTAATGCAAATCTGTAGGCTATTGAACTCAGATTGCAATGTAAAGCAAGTGGTAAGTGGTGTTTGGTGACTTGTTATTGTGTCAATTGTGACGTCTATGTCTCTGTGTAGGCCTACTATATGTCACAGGTAAGGTATATTCTGTGTTGTGCTGAGAAGCAATACAAAAGAAATGCACAAAGAAATGGTGGTTCAACACTGTTCTGGTTCAGGAGAAACAATTATATATTCACCTCTCATGACAAGAGAAAAATCAGGCTTATCAAATGTAGATCCAGATATATTAACACATCTGCCTGTATCAGAAAGTGAGATTGTTGTCACCAAACAAAGAGTTGTAGGCTACCTCCATGGCAAAAATGTTGCTATTGCCGATCGAAGGACATGACCGACAATACTAGGGGGTGACTGCGACAATTGTTGTGAACCACAATATATGTTTTTTTTTCCTGATGCTCACCTTCAATAGAGATCACATGTTCCCGGATCTGGTTCTGGAGGGCCAGGTCATCGATGCGTTCAATCAGGTCGTAGATTGAGTAAATGTTCGGGTGGACCGATTCGAACCGATGGATCTCAGCCCGGATGGCTGCCGAGTTGGACAAAACAAACTGCTGGTTGCCTTGTTGGCTGGCCTGGGAAGCCTGGCCCGATACTGTCCCCGAACCGAACTGACCCTGCCCTGAGCCTCCGGATGATCCCGATCCGAACTGGGACGGGATGGACTGGGGTACTGGTACCGGAACGGGCGCTGGGACCGTGCCTGGGGTGGACATGGCCGGTTG
The DNA here is from genome assembly GCA_023634145.1 of Thymallus thymallus. Classification (NCBI taxonomy): domain Eukaryota; kingdom Metazoa; phylum Chordata; class Actinopteri; order Salmoniformes; family Salmonidae; genus Thymallus; species Thymallus thymallus. Next base: position 32,253,989 of record CM042383.1, read on the forward strand.
GGACTGCTGCGAGATACCGGACACCGACCCGGATTGGAAATTCATCTTGGTTTCAACAAGTAACTCTTTACAATAGGAAAATAAATTAAATAGACCCGATGTAACAATTTCGAAATGATGTGATCAAAAGAAGTCCGCGGGAACTAGTGGCCTGAAAACGAGACGGAACAGACGCATCAATTGGTCGCCAATTGCAACACAACGCGGTTCTTACTCATATTATTAAAACTTGATGTGGTTCTCATTTTCCGTTATAAGCTATATACTAAGCGCGTTGGCCGTGTCCTGTCCTTTTCTGTAAATCACAAACCGCAATCCCTACCTACCACTGGATACTCCTTTTCGGGGCTATCCACTCCCTTTTAGTGATTTAATCGAACGGTTTTCCTTGGCTGCTCTGTCAAAAGCAGACAATGGGCTCGGCTTCGGCAAGACGCCCGGGTCCACTGCCTACTGAATCCGTTGTTTCTGCGTTGAAATGAAATCTCGTCGAGTCCTCTTTGGTCCAAGTGGTCCCTGCCCAGCGTCCTCCTCCGCATGTTGTAACGTCACCCATCACGTAATTGTAGTCTACTTGAGATGGGGGAGGGTGTACTTTGATTGGATGCTTATGTGGAGGAAGAATACAACGACGTGCTCATCATTTTTAATAACCTAGCCTACCTGACAGTTACGCAACCAAATCATTTGGATGATAAGGGGAAAAGAAATGACTCCAATACATTTTATGTAGGACACTATTCTATCTGTATTCCCTTGTATCACCTCCACAATGGGCCACACACATTATGCACTCTGCAGTCAGTTGTTCTGGTGTCTCCTCTCTAATGGTTTACCTAAAAAACGATGTTGTTTAGCGTCTTTGTGTTTCTTATAATGTGTCGCAATACCATAAGGGAAATCTTGTCAGCGATACCAAACAATCAACACTATTTATATAACTTACAACCAAATGTGACATTTAGCCAATTTCTGCTTTCATCTATTGAGTTCAGACTATTCTCTGAGGAAGGCCCTTTCCTTCAATACTTATCCATGAAAGGACAAAACTAATCATGATTCTCCAAGGAAATTATGTGAGCAGTGTTTCATACAGAATGTTCTTCAGCCTATTAAGTTGAAAAGGAGCCTTCCGAAATGCAACATGGCTGATCTTCAAATATTTATAGATATGACATAACAGTACACACTAACCAGCTTTACAGAGAGATATTCCATAACAAGAAATCCAAAACATACTGTTGGATACTCCCAACCCACATCGGCTTCACATAGAGTATAGTAGTACATCACATGAGAAAGGATGCTTCAATCAAATTATTTCTCAAACAGTTGACAAATGTAATCTATTACTCCTTCAAATATATTTCAGCCAGAACAATGGTATAGACCTATGAGACGTTAGGTATCCTTAGAATTCACTCCAAGGGAAGAGAAAGAGCCATCTACTGGTCTGTCTGTACAACACCCATTCTGCAGTGGTGTGGTGTGGTGTGGGTTGGTGTGGGTTGGTGTGGTGTGGTGTGGTGTGGGTTGGTGTGGTGTGGTGTGGTGTGGGTTGGTGTGGTGTGGTGTGGTGTGGTGTGCGTTGGTGTGGTGTGGTGTGGGTTGGTGTGGTGTGGTGTGGTGTGGGTTGGTGTGGTGTGGGTTGGTGTGGTGTGGTGTGGTGTGGGTTGGTGTGGTGTGGTGTGGTGTGGGTTGGTGTGGTGTGGGTTGGTGTGGTGTGGTGTGGTGTGGTGTGGTGTGGTGTGGGTTGGTGTGGTGTGGTGTGGGTTGGTGTGGTGTGGGTTGGTGTGGGTTGGTGTGGGTTGGTGTGGTGTGGTGTGTGGTGTGGTGTGGGTTGGTGTGGTGTGGTGTGGTGTGGGTTGGTGTGGTGTGGTGTGGGTTGGTGTGGGTTGGTGTGGTGTGGTGTGGTGTGGGTTGGTGTGGGTTGGTGTGGTGTGGTGTGGTGTGGGTTGGTGTGGGTTGGTGTGGTGTGGTGTGGGTTGGTGTGGTGTGGTGTGGGTTGGTGTGGTGTGGTGTGGGTTGGTGTGGTGTGGTGTGGGTTGGTGTGGTGTGGTGTGGTGTGGATTGGTGTGGTGTGGGTTGGTGTGGTGTGGTGTGGGTTGGTGTGGGTTGGTGTGGTGTGGGTTGGTGTGGTGTGGGTTGGTGTGGTGTGGTGTGGGTTGGTGTGGTGTGGGTTGGTGTGGGTTGGTGTGGTGTGGTGTGGGTTGGTGTGGTGTGGTGTGTGGTGTGGTGTGGGTTGGTGTGGTGTGGTGTGGTGTGGGTTGGTGTGGTGTGGTGTGGGTTGGTGTGGGTTGGTGTGGTGTGGTGTGGTGTGGGTTGGTGTGGGTTGGTGTGGTGTGGTGTGGTGTGGGTTGGTGTGGGTTGGTGTGGTGTGGTGTGGGTTGGTGTGGTGTGGTGTGGGTTGGTGTGGTGTGGTGTGGGTTGGTGTGGTGTGGTGTGGGTTGGTGTGGTGTGGTGTGGTGTGGATTGGTGTGGTGTGGGTTGGTGTGGTGTGGTGTGGGTTGGTGTGGGTTGGTGTGGTGTGGGTTGGTTTGGTGTGGGTTGGTGTGGTGTGGTGTGGGTTGGTGTGGGTTGGTGTGGTGTGGTGTGGGTTGGTGTGGTGTGGTGTGGGTTGGTGTGGGTTGGTGTGGTGTGGGTTGGTGTGGGTTGGTGTGGTGTGGTGTGGGTTGGTGTGGTGTGGGTTGGTGTGGTGTGGTGTGGGTTGGTGTGGTGTGGTGTGGGTTGGTGTGGTGTGGGTTGGTGTGGTGTGGTGTGGGTTGGTGTGGTGTGGGTTGGTGTGGTGTGGGTTGGTGTGGTGTGGTGTGGTGTGGTGTGGTGTGGTGTGGGTTGGTGTGGTGTGGTGTGGGTTGGTGTGGTGTGGTGTGGGTTGGTGTGGGTTGGTGTGGTGTGGTGTGGGTTGGTGTGGGTTGGTGTGGTGTGGTGTGGTGTGGGTTGGTGTGGGTTGGTGTGGTGTGGGTTGGTGTGGTGTGGTGTGGGTTGGTGTGGTGTGGTGTGGTGTGGGTTGGTGTGGTGTGGTGTGGGTTGGTGTGGTGTGGGTTGGTGTGGTGTGGTGTGGGTTGGTGTGGTGTGGGTTGGTGTGGTGTGGTGTGGTGTGGGTTGGTGTGGTGTGGTGTGGTGTGGGTTGGTGTGGGTTGGTGTGGTGTGGTGTGGTGTGGGTTGGTGTGGGTTGGTGTGGTGTGGTGTGGTGTGGGTTGGTGTGGGTTGGTGTGGTGTGGTGTGGGTTGGTGTGGTGTGGTGTGGGTTGGTGTGGTGTGGTGTGGTGTGGATTGGTGTGGTGTGGGTTGGTGTGGTGTGGTGTGGGTTGGTGTGGGTTGGTGTGGTGTGGGTTGGTGTGGTGTGGGTTGGTGTGGTGTGGTGTGGGTTGGTGTGGGTTGGTGTGGTGTGGTGTGGGTTGGTGTGGTGTGGTGTGGGTTGGTGTGGGTTGGTGTGGTGTGGGTTGGTGTGGGTTGGTGTGGTGTGGTGTGGGTTGGTGTGGTGTGGGTTGGTGTGGTGTGGTGTGGGTTGGTGTGGTGTGGTGTGGGTTGGTGTGGTGTGGGTTGGTGTGGTGTGGTGTGGGTTGGTGTGGTGTGGGTTGGTGTGGTGTGGGTTGGTGTGGTGTGGTGTGGTGTGGGTTGGTGTGGTGTGGTGTGGTGTGGGTTGGTGTGGTGTGGTGTGGGTTGGTGTGGTGTGGGTTGGTGTGGTGTGGGTTGGTGTGGTGTGGTGTGGTGTGGGTTGGTGTGGTGTGGGTTGGTGTGGTGTGGTGTGGGTTGGTGTGGTGTGGTGTGGTGTGGTGTGGGTTTGTGTGGTGTGGTGTGGTGTGGTGTGGGTTGGTGTGGTGTGGTGTGGTGTGGTGTGGGTTGGTGTGGTGTGGTGTGGTGTGGGTTGGTGTGGTGTGGTGTGGGTTGGTGTGGTGTGGGTTGGTGTGGTGTGGGTTGGTGTGGTGTGGTGTGGTGTGGGTTGGTGTGGTGTGGGTTGGTGTGGTGTGGTGTGGGTTGGTGTGGTGTGGTGTGGGTTGGTGTGGTGTGGGTTGGTGTGGTGTGGTGTGGGTTGGTGTGGTGTGGTGTGGTGTGGTGTGGGTTTGTGTGGTGTGGTGTGGTGTGGTGTGGGTTTGTGTGGTGTGGTGTGGTGTGGGTTGGTGTGGTGTGGTGTGGTGTGGGTTGGTGTGGTGTGGTGTGGGTTGGTGTGGTGTGGGTTTGTGTGGTGTGGGTTGGTGTGGTGTGGTGTGGTGTGGTGTGGGTTGGTGTGGTGTGGTGTGGTGTGGTGTGGGTTGGTGTGGTGTGGGTTGGTGTGGGTTGGTGTGGGTTTGTGTGGTGTGGTGTGGGTTGGTGTGGTGTGGTGTGGTGTGGTGTGGGTTTGTGTGGTGTGGTGTGGGTTGGTGCGAGAGTTTGGAGAAAGAATACATGAGAATAAATCACAAAACTGACTGTTAGAACTGAAAACTCCCCATGGATAGATGAAAACTCCCCATGGATAGATGAAAACTCCCCATGGATAGATGAAAACTCCCCATGGATAGATGAAAACTCCCCATGGATAGATGAAAACTCCCCATGGATAGATGAAAACTCCCCATGGATAGATGAAAACTCCCCATGGATAGATGAAAACTCCCCATGGATAGATGAAAACTCCCCATGGATAGATGAAAACTCCCCATGGATAGATGATGAATTGAAAAACTGTATGGCTGAGAGGGACGAGGCAAAGGGAATAGCAAATAATTCTGACAACACAGCAGACGGACAAACCTACATTAAACTGAGAAAGCACATAACTAAACTAAACAAACTCTACGGACAAAGAAATTACATTTAATTAAATTCTAGGCAAACAAGCGAACTCAGCTCCATCCTTCATTGAGGCAGATGGCTTGTTCGTAACAAAACCCTTTGAAATTGCAAACCACTTTAATAACTTTTTTGTTGACAAGATTAACAAAACAACAAAAGGATAGCAAACAACAAATGCTGAGCCTTCACATTCATGCAGAACCGACCAAATAATTGAAGATAAGCACTGTAGCTTTGAGTTCCGCGAAGTTGGTGTGGAAGAGGTGATTTTGTTTGATGCTATCTTTAAATAAATACAAGCCACCTGGTACCGACAACGTGGATGGTAAATTGCTTGGTAGCGAAATACATTGTGACTCCTGTTTGCCACGTCTTCAATTTAAGCCTAGAAGATGGTGTGTGCCCTCAGGCCTGGAGGGAGGCCAACGTAATTCTGCTGCCCAAGAATAACACCCTTTAATGGTTCAAACAACCGACCAAAAAACATAGGTGTTATAGATTTACATCCTCTGCCTTATCATGGATTGAGGGATACCTATCTAATAGAATACAGAGGGTTTTCTTTAATGGAAACCTTTCTAATGCAAATTATGTTGAGTGTGGCGTACCGCAGGGCAGCCGGCTAGGGACATTATTGTTTTCTGTTTTTACTAATGACCTTCCACTGACCCTGAATAAAGCCTGTGTGTCTATGTACGCTTATGACTCAACCGCATACATTTTGACAAGTATTTGATACACTGCTGATTTTGCAGGTTTCCCCACTTACAAAGAATGTAGAAGTCTGTAATTTTTATCATAGGTACACTTCAACTGTGAGTGACGGAATCTAAAACAAAAATCCAGAAAATCACATTGTATGATTTTTAAATAATTAATTTGCATTTTATTGCATGACATAAGTATTTGATCACCTACCAACCAGTAAGAATTCCGGCTCTCACAGACCTGTTAGTTTTTCTTTAAGAAGCCCTCCTGTTCTCCACTCATTACCTGTATTAACTGCACCTTTTTGACCCCGTTACCTGTATAAAAGACACCTGTCCACACAATCAAACAGACTCCAACCTCTCCACAATGGCCAAGACCAGAGAGCTGTGTAAGGACATGAGGGATAAAATTGTAGACCTGCACAAGCCTGGGATGGGCTACAGGACAATAGGCAAGCAGCTTGGTGAGAAGGCAACAACTGTTGGCGCAATTATTAGAAAATGGAAGAAGTTCAAGATGACGGTCAATCTCCCTCGGTCTGGGGCACCATGCAAGATCTCACCTCGTGGGGCATCAATGATCATGAGGAAGGTGAGGGATCAGCCCAGAACTACACGGCAGGACCTGGTCAATGACCTGAAGAGAGCTGGGACCACATTCTCAAAGAAAACCATTAGTAACACACTACGCCGTCATGGATTAAAATCCTGCAGAACACGCATGGTCCCCCTGCTCAAGCCAGCGCATGTCCAGGCCCGTCTGAAGTTTGCCAATGACCATCTGGATGATCCAGAGGAGGAATGGGAGAAGGTCATGTGGTCTGATGAGACAAAAATATAGCTTTTTGGTCTAAACTCCACTCGGCGTGTTTGGAGGAAGAAGAAGGATGAGTACAACTCCAAGAACACCATCCCAACCGTGAAGCATGGAGGTGGAAACATCATTCTTTGGGGATGCTTTTCTGCAAAGGGGACAGGACGACTGCACCGAATTGAGGGGAGGATGGATGGGGCCATGTATCGCGAGATCTTGGCCAACAACCTCCTTCCCTCAGTAAGAGCATTGAAGATGGGTCGTGGCTGGGTCTTCCAGCATGACAACGACCCGAAACACACAGCCAGGGCAACTAAGGAGTGGCTCCGTAAGAAGCATCTCAAGGTCCTGGAGTGGCCTAGCCAGTCTCCAGACCTGAACCCAATAGAAAATCTTTGGAGGGAGCTGAAAGTCCGTATTGCCCAGCGACAGCCCCGAAACCTGAAGGATCTGGAGAAGGTCTGTATGGAGGAGTGGGCCAAAATCCCTGCTGCAGTGTGTGCAAACCTGGTCAAGAACTACAGGAAATGTATGGTTTCTGTACCAAATATTAAGTTCTGCTTTTCTGATGTATCAAATACTTATGTCATGCAATAAAATGCAAATTAATTACTTAAAAATCATACAATGTGATTTTCTGGATTTTTGTTTTAGATTCCGTCACTCACAGTTGAAGAGTACCTATGATAAAAATTACAGTGGGAAAACCTGCAAAATCGGCAGTGTATCAAATACTTGTTCTCCCCACTGTTTATACATACAGTATCTATAGAATGTGCAATATATATATATATATAGTATCTATAGAATGTGCAATATATATATATATATATATATATATATATATATATACAGTATCTATAGAATGTGCAATATATATATATATATACAGTATCTATAGAATGTGCAATATATATATATATATAGTATCTATAGAATGTGCAATATATATATATATATATATATATATATACAGTATCTATAGAATGTGCATGTGCCCCTGTAATATACCTTGGTATGCTATCTTATGTCCTAGAACCAAATTCATACTTAATACATATTAATAAAACTAAAGGTTACTTGCATAACTCAGGTTCTCTGATATTATTAGTGAGATTTCTCACATGTGGGATTCACCTGAATCTCAGAAGTCCGAAGAACCTATTACCCATGATCATGCTGTTTAATCAGCTTCTTGATATGCCATTCCTTTCAGGTGGAAGGATGGTCCCGTGTAGCTCGGATGTTAGAGCATGGCCCTTGCAACGCCAGGGTTGTGGGTTCAATTCCCACAGGGGACCATTATGGACATGTATGCTCTAACTGACTGTATGTCGCTCTGGATAAAAACATCTGCCAAATGACTAGAATGTAAAATTATCTTGGCAAAGGAGAAATGCTCACTAACAGGGATGTAAAGAAATGTGTGTGCAAAATAAGCTTTTTGTGTGTATATCAGCTCATGAAACATGGGACCAAGACTTTACATGTTGTGTTTATATTTTTGTTCAGTGTAATAGCTTCCACAATCCAATGTGATAACTTGCAGGGCGGTGACCAGTACACAAAGAGTTGGTCAATCTTCGGCAAAGCTCTCGTTTTATCCAAGGAAATGTGCAATGTGCTTGCTGGATAGAAACGGTGGAGACGCTCTTCTTCTATAGAAGGGAAAGGTCAACGGGTGGAAAGCCACAAACTCCAAGCCGAGACAATACGCTGAGCTTAACAATAAAGGCGGGTTGGGCAACAAGGAAACCTTGGAAAAACCCTGGGCAAACTGTAGGCACAAATGGTGAACTGACAGTGCATGCAGCTCACTCACTCAGACTAGAGTGGAGAGTAGGAGGCGTAGACGAGAAGAAGCGTTTCAGCACTTGGGGATGGAGTCTCCATTCCCGGTGAATCCCTGTGGACAATAAGTCCGATCCTACGTTTAGTACGCCTAGGACATGAGTCTCGCGTAGTGAAAGTAGGTATGCTCTGCTCCACAGAATAATCCAGATAGTCTGTGTAAATGCAGGAAGCAAGTGTCACCCTGGCGGTTGATCTAAGACACTACAGACACTTCGCCCCAGCCTGTGAGTGATGTATCTGTCATCGCCACCTTTCTCGTTGCCACTACCCCTACAGGGGTGCCAGAAATGAAGATCAAGAGGCTCTTCCAGTGACGAAGAGCCGAGGGACAAACAGAGGTCACATTATCTGACGGTTGGGGTGACGCCATGTACACAGGCGGCGGGCAGACACCCAGTGCTGGCAGACCTCTGAGGCCCTGAACTTGACTGAGCAACCCCTGTGGATCAGGGAGATGCGCTGTCTGAACTACGCAGTGTGGTCGTCCAAGAGTGTTGCCTGATAAAAGAGAGAATCCGGAATTAGATCGAGGTATTCTATTCTTAGTGTTTATCTGATTGATCTACAACCCCAGCTCTGAGAGGTGGATTACAAGGGAAGCTTGCTCCTGGGATGGGGAGCATAGCAGGTAATCATCTATGTAGGCAGAGACTCTCAGCCCCTTGTTTCTGAGGGGTGTGAGAGCTGCCTCTACACATTTGCTGAAAGTTCAGGGAGCTACCGCGAACGTGACAGCGAAGTATTCGTGGGCTGTGCCCTGAAAAGCAAACGCTGAAAGCATTATACCTGTGTGTATACATTCCCACATTCATTATTGATTTTTGAGTTAGGAGGCCTGGTTTATAGATAGATAGATAGATAGATAGATAGATAGATAGATAGATAGATAGATAGATAGATAGATAGATAGATAGATAGATAGATAGATAGATAGATAGATAGATAGATAGATAGATAGATAGATAGATAGATAGATAGATAGATAGATAGATAGATAGATAGATAGATAGATAGATAGATAGATACTTATATGTTTGATTGAATAATGCTCACCATCATTCTGGCTACCAGGTTGAAGGTTAGCGTATGAGGATAACAGACTTTTCCATTGATATTTGTAAAAATGACAGAAGTTGTAGAGCCAAAAGTAGAGCCAAACTATGGGTTAGTCACCGAATTCTGCCACCATCTGGTGACTAAATCTGGAACTCTCTCTCTCAACTACATTCTAATTTAAACTCATCATTTCACTCACTTGCAATGTTCGGGATACAATTGTGTTGACAGTATAGTCTGATCTGACTGGTTGTTAGGTCAATGTGTCATGAGGAGGGAAGACAGGGGGATACCTCAATTGTAGAGAATACATAGCGATTGTTTTTCTTCATTTTAACCCCATTTTCAAGCAGATGACTCTCAAAAGTTGAATAAAACGTTATGCAGTGCATCTGGTCTATAAACTGTGTGTGACATGCCTGTATTAAAAATATTTATCAAGTAATCGGCACAGACATAATCAGCATATTTCTGTGCATTCTGTACATATCAGTATCACATATTAACCATGCAGCCCATTCCTCCCACCCATTTATATCCGGGTGGCAGATGGCTTTATTGGCATCACTATTATGGAGTGCGATCTCATCCAACCAATGAGGATATGAGTAGCTAGTCGGCAGGGTTTTCCTTTCTGGCATTGGCCAACTACCATAACCAGCTGTCAGGACTACAACAGTCCAAACACCCACCCGCTCTCTGACTGAGGGCAAGATCTGGTAGCATGGTGATATGGTGTGTATGTATGCTACTGTACGTATGCATATTCAATACATCATATTCCATTATCTCTGATTTTATATTTAGGCCACGTATTAACAGATTTTGCTGAAAATTACTCTCAGAATCCTCTGGTTAAGCCAGTGTTAAGCGTTTTCTGTACATATACTGTATACGTATAGTATATGTAGTTTACTTACAGAAACACACACACACACACACACACACACACACACACACACACACACACACACACACACACACACACACACACACACACACACACACACACACACACACACACACACACACACACACACACACACACATACACACACACACACACACGTGAGCACGTACGAGCACAAACACGTGCAACATATAATTATAGACTATGAGTCTGTTCCCATTTCCACCTACGATGGTCTTCATAGTCTCAGTAGAGGAAGAGTGTCTTTGTAATACTCCACTGAGTGCTCCTTCCTCTTCCTCCCAGTGTTCAGGGGAACCTCCGGGAGCATGCACCAGGACACTGAGAGCTGACGTGAATACAGAATCATCAGCAGGGCTTAATTGGCACAGAACAAAAAGTCCTGGTCCTGGTACTGTATGAAACCTCTATGAATGATTGATCTTCATTGTTCCCCCTGTAGGAATGGAGACTCATTATGAACCTTCAAGATGACTTTAGAGCCTTTTTAAAAGGTCTTAAAGGAGCATTATACTATGTACCCCAGTTGAATGGCATAGAACGGGTGGGAGAAGTTCCCGACTGACTTCTATGAATTTGCATGAGGCGATGGTGCATAGACCAGGGTCCAATATGTGGTGAAACATACATAGACCAGGGTCCAATATGTGGTGCAACATACATAGACCAGGGTCCAATATGTGGTGAAACATACATAGACCAGGGTCCAATATGTGGTGAAACATACACAGACCAGGGTCCAATATGTGGTGCAACATACATAGACCAGGGTCCAATTTGTGGTGAAACATACATAGACCAGGGTCCAATATGTGGTGCAACATACACAGACCAGGGTCCAATATGTGGTGCAACATACATAGACCAGGGTCCAATATGTGGTGCAACATACACAGACCAGGGTCCAATATGTGGTGCAACATACACAGACCGGGGTCCAATATGTGGTGAAACATACATAGACCAGGGTCCAATATGTGGTGAAACATACATAGACCAGGGTCCAATATGTGGTGAAACATACATAGACCAGGGTCCAATATGTGGTGAAACATACATAGACCAGGGTCCAATATGTGGTGAAACATACATAGACCAGGGTCCAATATGTGGTGAAACATACATAGACCAGGGTCCAATATGTGGTGAAACATACATAGACCAGGGTCCAATATGTGGTGAAACATACATAGACCAGGGTCCAATATGTGGTGAAACATACATAGACCAGGGTCCTATTACATAGGCAGGTAAGTTATAATTAACAAGCTACTTTTTTGGTGTAAATGTTTTTATACATGAGCTCCATCTGCTGGATATTCTGAAAATTACACCCTGCTCTGAGAAGCTATTGTAGAATGAATGCTGTGTAGCCTACGATACATTCCAAATAAAGTATTACTACCAGTGGTGGAAAAAGTACTCAAATGTAAATACTTGAGTATGTAATACTTGAGTAAAAGTAAAGATACCTTAATAGAAAAGGATTAGTAAGTGAAAGTCACCCAGTAAAATACTACTTGAGTAAAAGTTAAAGGTATTTGGTTTTGAATATTTTAAGTATCAAAAGTAAATGTAACTGCTAAAATATACTTAAGTAACTTCAAATTCCTTATATTAAGCAAACCAGACGGCACCATTATCTGGTTTTTTTAATGTACGGATAGCCAGGGCCTCACTCCAACACTCCAAATAATTTACAAATGAAGCGTGTGTTTAGTGAGTCACCAGATCAAGAGGCAGTAGGGAAGACCAGGGACGTTCTCTGGATAAGTGTGGGAATTTTCCTGTCCTGATAAGCATTTCAAACGAAACAAGTACTTTGTTTGGTTGTCAGGGAAAATGTATGAAGTAAAAAGTATATTATTATCTTTAGGAATGTAGTGAAGTAAAAGTAAAAGTTGTCAAAAATATAAATAGTAAAGTAATGTACAGATAAACAAAAAAACTACTTAAGTAGTACTTTAAAGTAGTTTTACTTAAGTAAAACAATCACCTTAGTTTACTTGAAGATGGGTTCATTAGTACTTGAATAAACTGCAAACAAAATACATTATTGCTGTGGCTTAACGTTCAAACAATAGTCCTTAATATTTTGAATTATTGTATAACGTACACCCCTGGTCAAAAGTTTTGAATATTACTCATTCAAGGTTTTTTCTTTATTTACACAATTTTTACATTGTAGAAATAAAGTGAAGACATCAAAACTATGACATAACACATATGGAATCATGAAATAACCAAAAAGGTGTTAAACAAATATTTGTTATATTTAAGATTCTTCAATGTAGCCTCCCTTGCCTTGATAACAGCTTTGCACACTCATGGCATTCTCTCAACCAGCTTCATGAGGACCGCCACAGGAATGGAAGACCCAGAGTTACCTCTGCTGCAGAGGATAAGTTCATTAGAGTTAACAGCCTCAGATTGCAGCACAAATAAATGCTTCACAGAGTTCAAGTAACAGACACATCTCAACATCAACTGTTCAGTGGAGTCTGTGTGAATCAGGCCTTCGTGGTCGAATTGCTGCAAAGAATCCACTACTAACGGACACCAATAAGAAGAAGAGACTTGCTTGGGCCAAGAAACACGAGCAATGGACATTAGACAAATGGAAAGAGTCCAAATTGGCGATTTTTGGTTCCAACCTCAACCAAATTTAGATGGTTTGGGATGAGTCGGACCGCAGTGAAGGAAAAGCAGCCAACAAGTGCTCAGCATATGTGGGAACTCCTTCAAGATTGAAGGAAAAGCATTCCAGGTGAAGCTGGCTGAGAGAATGCCAAGAGTGTGCAAAGCTGTCATCAAGGCAAAGGGTGGCTATTTGAAGAATCTCAAATATTGATTTGTTTAACACTTTTTTTGGTTACTACATGATTCAACTATGTTATGTCATAGTTTTGATGTCTTCACTTCTATTCTACAATGTGGAAAATAGTGAAAATAAATCAAAACCCATGAATGAGTAATATTCCAAACTTTTGACCAGGGGTGTATATATTTGAATAGATTAATAGAATATTTCACATTTTGGACAGATACTGCTCGTTACCAGTGGGCGGCTGCAAAGATACTTTATAATGAGCTCAAATTGCTGGAATGCAAATTAAATACATTTAATTTCTCTCCTAACCTGCCTAATCAACCGCAGCAACACCAATCATAACGCTGCTTTTTGATGGTAAGTTTACAAACATTGGTTGTGGTAAGTAGAACTGAAACTCATTATGGTAAGAGGTGAAATCAGTATAGCCAGTTACAATTGTAATGGTGTACCTGTGGATGTATTTCAAGGCCTACCTTCAAACTCAGTGCCTCTTTTGTTCGATATCATGGGAAAATCAAAAGAAATCAGCCAAGACCTCAGAGAAATAATTGTAGACCTCCACAAGTCTGGTTCATCCTTGGGAGCAATTTCCAAACGCCTGAATGTACCACGTTCATCTGTACAAACAATAGTATGCAAGTATAAACACCATGGGACCACGCAGCCGTCATACCGCTGTCAGGCTCTGGCCATAGAGAAGCCTATTTGCTTCTCTATGTAGCCATGGTCAGAGTCTGACAGTGTCTTTCTTTTCTGTTTCTGTGTGGGTTTGGGTTGGATCCCTAATTAGAGGCAGCTGCACCGCATTGTCTCTAATTAGGGATCCTATATATGTTAAGTCCGTCCTTCACTCTGGTGTGGGTCGTTGTCGATGTATTTCGCAGTCACGGTGATAGTAAGTGTGCATTTGTTACGTCTGATCATTTCGTGTTTGTTTGGTGAACGTGACGTTTTTTGCTTCGTGTTTGTTTGTGTTCTTTAGTTTGTCGTTCGTTGTTTTGTTTATACAGAGTATTTATTCATTCATTTACATAGTATAATAAAATAAAGATGTGGAACTATAATCCCTGCACTGCGCCTTGGTCATTCCCACACCCAAACGCCTGAAGGTACCACGTTCATCTGTACAAACAATAGTACGCAAGTATAAACACCATGGGACCACGCAGCCATCATACCGCTCAGGAAGGAGACGCGTTCTGTCTCCTAGAGTTGAACGTACTTTGGTGTAAAAAGTGAAAATCAACCACAGAACAACAGCAAAGGACCTTGTGTCGTATCTATATCCACAGTAAAATGAGTCCTATATCGACATAACCTGAAAGGCCGCTCAGCAAGGAAGAAGCCACTGCTCCAAAACCGCCATAAAAAAGCCAGACTACAGTTTGCAACTGCACATGGGGACAAAGATCGTACTTTTTGGAGAAATGTCCTCTGGTCTGATGAAACAAAAATAGAACTGTTTGGCCATAATGACCATTGTTATGTTTGGAGGAAAAAGGGGGAGCCTTGCAAGCCGAAGAACACCATCCCAACCGTGAAGCACGCTTGGTCGCAAATGGGTCTTTCAAATGGACAATGACCCCAAGCATACTTCCAAAGTTGTGACAAAATGGCTTAAGGACAACAAAGTCAAGGTATTGGAGTGGCCATCACAAAGCCCTGACCTCAATCCTATAGAACATTTGTGGGCAGAAAAAGAAAAAGCGTGTGTGAGCAAGGAGGCCTACAAACCAAACTCCACCCATCTTATTGTGGGAAGCTTGTGGAAGGCTACCCAAAACGTTTGACCCAAGTTAAACAATTTAAATGCAATGCTACCAAATACTAATTGAGTGAATGTAAACTTCTGACCCACTGGGAATGTGATGAAAGAAATAAAAACTGAAAGAAATAATTCTCTCTACTATTATTCTGACATTTCACATTCTTAAAATAAAAGTGGTGATCCTAACTGACCTAAGACAGGGAATTTTTACTAGGATTAAATGTCAGGAATTGTGAAAAACTGAGTTTAAATGTATTTGGCTAAGGTGTATGTAAACTTCCGACTTCAACTGTAGATAGATACTTTATTGATCCCTGAGGGGAAATTACTTTGTCAAGCGGCTACTAAAAACATAGGGCAGGTGCAAAATGCCAGAACGAAATACACAAAAGACAGATACACGATGCATGATAGAGTATGAAAAAGTATAAAAATACAAGAAGTCTGGAGTGCAAAAAGCTATAAAAAGGCTCTGCTCTCAAAAAAGAATATCAAGACAAAACTGACTTTTGCCAGACAACACCTGGGTAAAGTCAGTTGTGTCTTGATATAATTTTTTGAGAGCAGAGGCTTCTTCCTTCCTGACCTCCCATGTAGGCCAAGTTTGTGCAGTCTCTTTCTGACAGTGTACCCATGCACTTCGACATTGATTGTGGCAAGAGAGGCCTGTAGATCCCTTGATGTTCTTAGAGACTTCTATGAGCATCTTTCGGTCAGCTCTTGGGCTGACTTTGGTGGGACGACCTGTCCTAGGTAGTTTGCCAGTGGACTGGAATTTGTCGGAAAGTGGAATGATGTATTTCGAATTGCTTGGAAATGGATTTGTAACTCCTCCCAGACTCATGGGCATCAATAATCTTTATTCTGAGGGCCTCGGTAGGTCTTTTGATCTTTGAATGATGTGTTACCACACACCCATATGGTTAGGACCAAACCAGACCAATTTTCTCTAATGTTTTCTAATCATTTACACTTGTTTTGGTACCTAATTCTAATTGTATCCATTGTATGTGATGGTAAAGGTAGGGCTGTACTAACTTTTTCCCCATAAGGAAAATGCATTTTTGTTTATTTTAATTGCATAACATTTTCAATATATATTGTTAAATTGTGTAACCTTTATCTGTCAATGGTGTTGAAGTGAAGATTATATATCCATCTGTCCAAATATGGAGAAAGAAAAAGAAAAAAAAAGATTACTTTCCTGGGGGTGTACTTACTTTTTCATATTACTTTATGGAGGCTGAAAAATCCTGACCTAGTGAAATCAACATGGAGGAGGCTTGTCATGACCCATATATTTACACCTGTTGTGACATACACTACATGACCAAAAGTATATAGACACCTGATCGTCGAACATTTCATTCCAAAATCATGTGCATTAATATGGAGTTGGTTCCCCCTTTGCTGCTATAACAGCCTCCACTCTTCTGTGAACGCTTTCCACTAGATGTTGGAACATTCCTGCAGGGACTTGCTTCCATTCAGCCACAAGAGCGTTAGTGTAGGTCGGGCACAGATTTTGGGCTATTAGGCCTGGCTCGCAGTCGGCATTCCAATTCATCCCAAAGGTGTTCGATGGGCTTGAGGTGGGGGCTTTGTTTACGCCAGTCAAGTTCTTCCACACCGATCTCGACTAACAATCCGTATGGACCTCGCTTTGTTTCCTAAAGTTGGAAGGACAGAATCGTCTAGAATGTCATTGTATGCTATAACGTTAAGTTAGAACGCGTTTCTACTGCTCCAGAGTCCAATGGCGGCGAGCTTTACACTACTCCAGCCGATGCTTGGCATTGCGCATGGTGATTTTACGCTTGTGTGAGGCTGCTCGACCATGGAAACCCATTTTATGAAGCTCCCGACGAACAGTTCTTGTGCTGACGTTGGTTCCAGAGGCAGTTTGGAACTCGGTAGTGAATGTTGCAACCGAGGACAGACGATTGTTATGTACTACGAGCTTCAGCACTCGCCTACCACTTCTAGGCTGAGCCATTGTTGCTCCTAGACGTTTCCACTTCACAATAACAGCACTTACAGTTGACCTGAGCAGCTCTAGCAGGGCAGATATTTGCCGAACTGACTTGTTTGAAAGGGGGCGTCCTATGACGGTGCCACATTGAAAGTCACTGAGTAAGGCCATTCTACTGCCAATGTTTGTCTATGGAGATTGCATGGCTGTGTGCTCGATTTAATACACCTGTCAGCAACTGGTGTGGCTGAAATAGTTGAATCCACTAATTTGAAGGGGTGTCCACATACTTTTGTATATATAGTGCATATTGCGTTATTTTATGGCTGGTTATGACACCTACATAAGAGATTGGAAAGTGAACCTTCGCCCGCAGTCTGAGGTCCTGAGCGCTCTGGAGCAGGTTTTCATCAAGGTTCTCTCTTTACTTTGCTTGGTTCATCTTTGCCTCGATCCTGACTAGTCCTACCAGTCCCTGCCGCTGAAAAACATCCCCACAGCATGATGCTGCCACCACCATGCATCACCGTGACGCTTGGCATTCAGGCCAAAGAGTTCAATCTTGGTTTCGTCAGACCAGAGAATCTTGGTCTTTAGGTGCCTTTTTGCAAACTCATAGCGGGCTGTCATGTGCCTTTTACAGAGGAGTGGCTTCCGTCTGGCCACTCACCTCCCTGACCAAGGCCCTTCTCCCCCGATTGCTCAGTTTGGCTGTGTGCCCAGCTCTAGGAAGAGTCTTGGTGGTTCCAAACTTCTTCCATTTAAGAATTTTGGAGGCCACTGTGTTCTTGGGGACCTTCCATGCTGCCGAAATGTTTTGTTATCCTTCCCCAGACAATCCTGTTTTGGAGCTCTACGGACAATTCTTTGCTCTGACATGCACTGTGGACCTTATATAGACAGGTGTGTGCCTTTCCAAATCATGTCCAATCAATTGAATTTACCACAGGTGGATCCCAATCAAGTTGTAGAAACAGCTCAAGGATGATCAATGGAAACAGGATGCACCTGAGCTCAGTTTTCAAAGGGTCTGAATACTTATGTAAATAAGGTATTTCTGTTTTTTATTTTTAATAAATGTGCAAATATTTCCCAAAATATTTTTTTGTTTTGTCAACATGGGGTATTGTGTGTAGATTGCTGAGGAAATTGTTTTATTTAATCCATTTTAAAATAATGCTGTAACTTAACAAAATGTGGAAAAAGTCAAGGGATCTGAATACTTTCCGAAGGCAATGTAAATGCCTGGATACTTTAATTTCGGTGAATCTCTTACTGTATACAATGTGTTCAAGTTATGTACAGCAACCCCAGATGTAAAATAGTCAATAATGGTTACTTCTCAGAAAGTATTGAGCTTTTAAGTAGAGTAAGACAAGGCTGTCCGTTGTCTCCATATCTATTTATTATGGCCATTGAAATGCTAGCTATTAAAAATTAGATCCAACAAGAACATCAAGGGGTTAGAAATCCAGGGGATAAAAAAGAAAGGGCCAATGTATGCCAATGACTCGAGTTTCGTCTTAAGTCCACAATCTGGATCCCTGCACAGTCTCATTGAAGATCTTGATCACTTTTCTAGCCTCTCTGGACTAAAACATCTGGCCCTTCTTTGGACACTGTGTTAACTAACCTTCAAACAAGCTTCAATGCCATACAAAACTCCTTCCGTGGCCTCCAACTGCTCTTAAATGCTAGTAAAACTAAATGCATGCTTTTCTATCGAACGCTGCCCGCACCCGCCCACCGGACTCTAATCACTACTCTTGACGGGTCCGACTTAGAATACGTGGACTCCTACAAATACCTAGGCGTCTGGTTAGACTGTAAACTCAACATCCAGACTCACATTAACCATCTCCAATCCAAACTTGGCCTCCTTCACTCATGCTGCCAAACATGCCCTTGTAAAACTGACTATCCTAGCCAATACTTAACTTCGGCGATGTCATTTACAAAATAGCCTCCAACACTCTGCTCAGCAAATTGGATGTAATCTATCACAGTGCCATCCGTTTTGTTACCAAAGCCCCATATACTACCCCACTGCGACCTGTATGCTCTCGTTGGCTGGCCCTCATTACATATTCGTCGCCAAACCCACTGGCTCCAGGTCATCTATAAGTCTTTATTAGGTAAATCCCCACCCTATCTCAGCTCGCTGGTCACCATAGCAACACCCACCCGTAGCATGCGCTCCAGCAGGTATATCTCACTGGTCACCCCCAAAGCCAACACCTCCTTTGGCCGCCATTCCTTCCAGTTCTCTGCTGCCAATGACTGGAACGAATTGCAAAAATCCTTGAAGCTACTATCTCCCTCACTAACTTTAAGCATCAGCTGTCAAAGCTGCTTATCGATCACTGCACCTTTATATAGCCCTTCTGTAATTTTGCACTACATTTGCACTCTGTATATAGATTTTCTTTTGTGTTAGATAGATAGGTAGGTAGGTAGGTAGGTAGGTAGGTAGGTAGGTAGGTAGGTAGGTAGGTAGGTAGGTAGGTACTTTATTGATCCCCCGGGTCGGAAATTTCATTGTCAAGCAGCTACAACAAAACACAGGGCAGGTGCAAAATGCCACAACGAAAGTACACAAAAGACAGATACACGGTACATGATACATAGAGCGGCAGTATGAAAAAGTATAGAAATACAAGATATCTGGAGTGCAAAAAAAAGCTATAAAAAGACTTTATTGCATAGTATGGGTGGTTGGCTGAATATGTACACATACATTGGTGGATGTTGGATGGTTAACTATACTATACAGGTCGATGGCAGAGAAATACTTCAGTAGCTAAAAATGCGTATGATATGAGCGAGGGTAATAATAGTTTACTTAATAGACAGACTGGCTAAATGAACAGGTAAGTGAAAATTTTGCATGGTTAAATTAGCTGTACAGGTAAATATACAGTTATATTTACAGATAAGTGAAAACTTGCATGGTTACACAAACTGTACAGGTAAATGACAGGAAGAGATACTTTAATAGCTAAATGTGTGTATGATATAATTTGGGGTAATAATAGTAATTCCCTTAAAATACAGTCCTTGGTGCGCAGGGTTTAATTACTGACAACTGCACGTATTGCACATTCAATATACTAAAAGCAATGAGAAAAGGTGCAACTGGCAGGATACTAATATGCATTCCTGAGTGAATGCCTACGTAAGTTAGGTCCAAGAATTACTAGCAATATTGCACGTGATATG
Source organism: Thymallus thymallus (assembly GCA_023634145.1). NCBI lineage: Eukaryota > Metazoa > Chordata > Actinopteri > Salmoniformes > Salmonidae > Thymallus > Thymallus thymallus. The sequence continues at coordinate 32,273,921 of CM042383.1, forward strand.
ATATAACAACTGTACATGAGTATGTATATACAGACCTGCTTGAATAAATAAATAGGTCCTGAGTGAATGAGTGCTGACGGACCAGAGTTACTCACGGATGGATGCATAATTGTTAAACTAGGTCCTAGCACCCCAACAGTTCCAGATCTATGTTGCCGACGGCACGGCACCCCGGTGAGGCATTATATAGTCTAATAGCCGCCGGCAGGAAGGACCTCCTGTAGCGCTCTCTGGCACACCGTGGTGGGATCAGTCTGTGACTGAAAGTGCTCCTCTGCGTCATAACCATAGCGTGCAGAGGGTGGGTGACGTTGTCCATGATGGCCAGCAGTTTGGCCAGGATCCGTCTCTCCGCCACCTCCTCTAGAGTGTCAAGGCTCATCCCCAGGACAGAGCTAGCCTTCCTGATCAGCTTATTTACCCGAGAAGCATCACCGGCTTTGATGTTTGCTGCCCAGCACACCACTGCAAAAAAAGATGGCACTGGCCACCACAGACTGGTAGAAGGTATGCAGTAGTTTACTGCACACGTTGAAGGACCTGAGCCTCCTCAGAAAGTAGAGTCGGCTCTGGCCCTTTTTGTACAGGGCCCCGGTGTTACCAGCCCATTCCAGCCTGCTGTCCATAAGGACTCCCAGGATCTTGTATGACCCAACCATTTCCACATCCATCCCCTGTATAGGGACTGCAGTCAGTTGTGCCTTGGTTCTCCTGAAGTCCACCACCATCTCCTTTGTTTTGCTGATGTTGAGCTGAAGGTGGTTCTGCTCACACCACAACACAAAGTCACTGATTGTGCTCCTGTACTCCTCCTCCTGCCCACCCCTGATGCACCCTACAATAGCAGAGTCATCCGAGAACTTCTGTAGGTGGCATGTTTCAGAGTTATATCTGAAGTCTGAGGTGTAGAGGATGAACAGGAAGGGGGACAGGACCGTTCCCTGGGGGGCCCCTGTATTGCTCACTGCCCGTTCTGAATAATTGTGGCCTACCGGTCAGGTAGTCCGTGACCCAGGAGACTAAGAGTGCTTCCACTTTCATCCTCAACCAGTAGCAGGGGCTGAATGGTGTTGAAGGCACTGGAGAAGTAAAAAAACATAACCCTCACAGTGCAACCTGCGTTGTCCAGGTGAGAGTAGGCCCTCTGCAGAAGGTAAATGATTGCATCATCCACCCCGATGTTGCGCTGATATGCGTACTGCAGGGGTTCCAGTGATGAACACACCAGGGGTCTGAGGTGAGCAAGGACTAACCTTTCCAGGGTCTTCATGATGTGGGATGTTAGCGCTACAGGTCTGAAGTCCTTCAGGATAGTGGGGTGCGCCTTCTTGGGCACTGGGACGAGGCAGGATGTTTTCCACAGCACAGGGAATCTTTCCAGGTTGAAGAGGCGCTGGAGTATTCCACACAGTTGTTCAGCACAGACCCTAAGCACCCTTGGGCTGATGCCATCGGGGCCTGCCTGTTTCCACTGATGTAGTCTCTCCAGCTCTCTCTTCACTTGGTTGTTGGTGAAAGCCAGCCCAGTTGGGGAGGTGGGGGGAAGGGATGTGTTGCAGAAGAGTCCAGAGGGAGCGGGGAGGGGGTCGCTGATTGTGCAGGGGGGGAGGGGGGTGGCCTCAAGAGCTGGATGGAAGGTGGACAGAGCTAATATCGTACCTCTTAAAAATTGGTTCAGCTCATTGGCTCTGTCCTGGGTCCCCTCCGTCTGCCCACTGTTTGACTTTTTGAAGCCAGTGATATTTCTCATACCCTTCCACACCTCTCTCACCTGGCTCTGCCTCAGCTTGTCCTCCATCTTCTCCTTATACACTCTCTTCCCCTCAGCAAACTGCAACTTCAGCTTCCTCTGAACGCATTTCAATTTGTCCTTGTCCCCCTCCTTGAAGGCCCTCTTCTTCTCATTCAGCAGGGCCTTCAGGTCGCTGGTGACCCAGGGTTTATTATTTGGAAAACAGCATACCTTCCTGGTGGGTACGGTGTTGTCTAGACAAAAATTGATATAGTCCGTTATGCAGTCAGTAAGTCCATCAATGTCCTCCCCATGAGCCTCACAGAGCACATCCCAGTCAGTTGTCTCAAAGAAGTCCTGTAGGACCTCATTCACCTCCGGGGACCATCTCCTAATAGTCCTGGTGGTTGCAGGCTGCTGTTGGACCATAGGCCTGTAGAGTGGGGTGAGGTTGACAAGGTTGTGGTCCTATCTACCGAGGGGAGGGAGTGCAGAGGAGTTGTATGCATCCTTCACATTAGCAAATAGCAAGTACAGAGTTTTATTATTCCTGGTTGGGCACTTCACAAACTGTTTGAACGTGGGCAGAGTTGAAGAGAGAGAGGCATAGTTAAAATACCCAGAAATGGTAAAGAAGGCACTGGGATGCGTTGTCTGTAACCTAGCGATAACAGAGTGGATGACGTCACACGCTGTGTTTGCGTCAGCGGAAGGCGGGATGTAAACAATAACAGGAGGGGAGGACCGAGGCGGCCGGGAGGATAGGGGACATAGAGAGTCAAATGATGCAGAAAGGCAGAATCAGGAGACAGGAGGGAGAAGGATTTAGAAGAGGGAAGAGATGATAAGATGGAAGAGGAGAGAGGAGCGGGAGAGAGAGAGCGACGGTTGTGACGGCGCATTACCATCTGAGTAGGGTCAGAGTGAGTAGTGTTGGAGGAGAGCATTACCATCTGAGTAGGGTCAGAGTGAGTAGTGTTGGAGGAGAGCATTACCATCTGAGTAGGGGCAGAGTGAGTAGTGTTGGAGGAGAGCATTACCATCTGAGTAGGGGCAGAGTGAGTAGTGTTGGAGGAGAGCATTACCATCTGAGTAGGGGCAGAGTGAGTAGTGTTGGAGGAGAGCATTACCATCTGAGTAGGGGCAGAGTGAGTAGTGTTGGAGGAGAGCATTACCATCTGAGTAGGGGCAGAGTGAGTAGTGTTGGAGGAGAGCATTACCATCTGAGTAGGGGCAGAGTGAGTAGTGTTGGAGGAGAGCATTACCATCTGAGTAGGGGCAGAGTGAGTAGTGTTGGAGGAGAGCATTACCATCTGAGTAGGGGCAGAGTGAGTAGTGTTGGAGGAGAGCATTACCATCTGAGTAGGGGCAGAGTGAGTAGTGTTGGAGGAGAGCATTACTATCTGAGTAGGGGCAGAGTGAGTAGTGTTGGAGGAGAGCATTACCATCTGAGTAGGGGCAGAGTGAGTAGTGTTGGAGGAGAGCATTACCATCTGAGTAGGGGCAGAGTGAGTAGTGTTGGAGGAGAGCATTACCATCTGAGTAGGGGCAGAGTGAGTAGTGTTGGAGGAGAGCATTACCATCTGAGTAGGGGCAGAGTGAGTAGTGTTGGAGGAGAGCATTACCATCTGAGTAGGGGCAGAGTGAGTAGTGTTGGAGGAGAGCATTACCATCTGAGTAGGGGCAGAGTGAGTAGTGTTGGAGGAGAGCATTACCATCTGAGTAGGGGCAGAGTGAGTAGTGTTGGAGGAGAGCATTACCATCTGAGTAGGGGCAGAGTGAGTAGTGTTGGAGGAGAGCATTACCATCTGAGTAGGGGCAGAGTGAGCAGTGTTGGAGGAGAGCATTACCATCTGAGTAGGGGCAGAGTGAGTAGTGTTGGAGGAGAGCATTACCATCTGAGTAGGGGCAGAGTGAGTAGTGTTGGAGGAGAGCATTACCATCTGAGTAGGGGCAGAGTGAGTAGTGTTGGAGGAGAGCATTACCATCTGAGTAGGGACAGAGTGAGTAGTGTTGGAGGAGAGCATTACCATCTGAGTAGGGGCAGAGTGAGTAGTGTTGGAGGAGAGCATTACCATCTGAGTAGGGGCAGAGTGAGTAGTGTTGGAGGAGAGCATTACCATCTGAGTAGGGGCAGAGTGAGTAGTGTTGGAGGAGAGCATTACCATCTGAGTAGGGGCAGAGTGAGTAGTGTTGGAGGAGAGCATTACCATCTGAGTAGGGGCAGAGTGAGTAGTGTTGGAGGAGAGCATTACCATCTGAGTAGGGACAGAGTGAGTAGTGTTGGAGGAGAGCATTACCATCTGAGTAGGGTCAGAGTGAGTAGTGTTGGAGGAGAGCATTACCATCTGAGTAGGGGCAGAGTGAGTAGTGTTGGAGGAGAGCATTACCATCTGAGTAGGGACAGAGTGAGTAGTGTTGGAGGAGAGCATTACCATCTGAGTAGGGTCAGAGTGAGTAGTGTTGGAGGAGAGCATTACCATCTGAGTAGGGGCAGAGTGAGTAGTGTTGGAGGAGAGCATTACCATCTGAGTAGGGACAGAGTGAGTAGTGTTGGAGGAGAGCATTACCATCTGAGTAGGGTCAGAGTGAGTAGTGTTGGAGGAGAGCATTACCATCTGAGTAGGGTCAGAGTGAGTAGTGTTGGAGGAGAGCATTACCATCTGAGTAGGGGCAGAGTGAGTAGTGTTGGAGGAGAGCATTACCATCTGAGTAGGGGCAGAGTGAGTAGTGTTGGAGGAGAGCATTACCATCTGAGTAGGGGCAGAGTGAGTAGTGTTGGAGGAGAGCATTACCATCTGAGTAGGGGCAGAGTGAGTAGTGTTGGAGGAGAGCATTACCATCTGAGTAGGGGCAGAGTGAGTAGTGTTGGAGGAGAGCATTACCATCTGAGTAGGGGCAGAGTGAGTAGTGTTGGAGGAGAGCATTACCATCTGAGTAGGGGCAGAGTGAGTAGTGTTGGAGGAGAGCATTACCATCTGAGTAGGGGCAGAGTGAGTAGTGTTGGAGGAGAGCATTACCATCTGAGTAGGGGCAGAGTGAGTAGTGTTGGAGGAGAGCATTACCATCTGAGTAGGGGCAGAGTGAGTAGTGTTGGAGGAGAGCATTACCATCTGAGTAGGGGCAGAGTGAGTAGTGTTGGAGGAGAGCATTACCATCTGAGTAGGGGCAGAGTGAGTAGTGTTGGAGGAGAGCATTACCATCTGAGTAGGGGCAGAGTGAGTAGTGTTGGAGGAGAGCATTACCATCTGAGTAGGGGCAGAGTGAGTAGTGTTGGAGGAGAGCATTACCATCTGAGTAGGGGCAGAGTGAGTAGTGTTGGAGGAGAGCATTACCATCTGAGTAGGGGCAGAGTGAGTAGTGTTGGAGGAGAGCAAGAGAGAAAAGGATACAAAGTAGTGGTCGGAGACTTGGAGGGGAGTTGCAGTGAGATTAGTAGAAGAACAGCATCTAGTAAAGATGAGGTCAAGCGTATTGCCTGCCTTGTGAGTAGGGGGGGACGGTGAGAGGCTGAGGTCAAAAGAGGAAAGGAGTGGAAAGAAGGAGGCAGAGAGAAATTAGTCAAAGGAAGACGTCGGGAGGTTAAAGTCACCCAGAACTGTGAGGGGTGAGCCATCATCAGGAAATTATCTTATCAAGGCGTCAAGCTCATTGATGAACTCTCCAAGGGAACCTGGATGGCGATAAATGACAAGGTTGTTAAGTTTGAATGGGCTAGTGACAGCATGGAATTCAAATGAGGAGATAGACAGATGGGTCAGGGGAAAAGAGAGAATGTCCACTTGGGAGAGATTAGAATTCCTGTGCCACCGCCACGCTGACCAGATGCTCTCGGGTATGAGAGAACACATGATCAGACGAGAAAAGAGCAGTAGGAGTAGCAGTGTTTTCTGTGGTAATCCATGTTTCCGTCAGCGCCAAGAAGTCAAGGGACTGGAGGGCAGCATAGGCTGAGATGAACTCTGCCTTGTTGGCCGCAGAACGACAGTTCCAAAGGCTGCCGGACGCCTGGAACTCCACGTTGGTCGTGTGCGCAGGGACCACGAGATTAGAGTGGTTGCAGCCACGCGGTGTTAAGCATTTGTATGGACTGTACAGAGAGGAGAGAACAGGGATAGACAGACAAATAGTTGACAGGCTACAGAAAAGGCTACAATAATGCAAAAGATCTCTCATGTCACATACAATGCCATATGTGTTTCTCATTGGATGATCAATCTGGTGGGATAATTAATGAATGAAGGCCCCCCCCAAAGATAATATTGTGGGCCCATATCTACAGTATATCTACAGTAAACCACACTCCTTTTCATGTTGCAGCAAAACACAGCCATTACTTGTCCTTCTCCCAGAATGCACCTCGCCGTGCAGTGACGCTGAGCACAACAACAGAACCCAGCTAGCTGCAGAGCAGGGTGTTAGCATGCTAGCTGGTGGAGACAAACATTAGTTGGAGTTACACAACCCTTGGTGACAAACCATCAACATGTCTAGATAGCAATAGGAATCAATGTACACGAAAGGCTAGATAATCCCAGAAGAACAGCGGACTTGACAACATTTCGGCGAGCTTTGTCAAAGTAGCTGGCGTTGAACCGAGTTAGCCAGCTAGCTCGTCAAGGTGGAGGAGATGTTGGAGTAAACAACGGTAAGAAGACACTTCACTGGCCTGGCAGAACCTTCTCAGAGACGGGACAGACATGAAGACCACAATACCTGTATCAGCTACTTCGATATGAATCAGTGGATGTCCATCTAGCTAGCCTTAGCTACTAGCTAGTTAAAGGACTATAGTTAACAATGACACAAGTATATAATATGTACTGACGACTTCATGTTTCAAACGTAGACACTTCAGCTAACGTTTAACTTTACAGCTACTTCACTAACTAACTAACTAACTAACTTAGCTAGCTAATTTAACAGCCAACATGACTCAGCCTGTAACCTTAACTACACTATTTCACCTCCTACAATATAGTCAGTGTGTTAATTTACTTTTGTCCTGGTAATCATTGTGTAACGTGTATATATTGGGTTAAAACATATATGGTTGAGTTAGACTAACTTGTTAACATTGGTAAAACACGAGCATACAATCCCATGGAGCTTGAAGTTAGTGAGGTAAATGGAAAATAAAGGTATTTTGTATCAAGTAGCCTTGTTTGTATTTAATGTATATGTTTTGGATTAGCCTTATGTGATACAGGTCAATTAAAATGAGATGATCTGGTTTATGTGTCATTGAATGTATTTGGGGGACCTTGTAGCTTCCACCAGGGAATAGTAAACAGTCACAACCAAAAGTATGTTTATTGAACCTTTTTCTGTTTTACACAGGGTGTTGTTGAATCACTAAATGATCAAGATAAAGGACTGTGAAGATCTCTGGAGGATTCAACATGAAGTTGTACGTGTTCCAGGTCAACAATGGAAGCACTCTGACATTTGACACAGAGCTTGCTGTCCAAACGTAAGACAGGTTTATTTCATCTTTCACATTACCTTTATCCATTTTCTACTTATCTCAGTCTCAACAGAAAGTGTAATTGATGCTGACTGAATTTGATCATATAGCCTACCTGTTTTCTTGCAGAGTGTTGGACCTCAAACATGCCATCCAGGTCAAGTACAAGATTGCAACCCAGCATCAAGTCCTGGTTGTCAATGGAGGGGAGTGTATGGGTGCAGAGAGAAGAGTCTGCAGCTACAGTGCTGGCACTGTAAGTTTGCACCATTTTGGAATTATTATTGTGTTGCATAAAGTAGCTGGTTTTGACTAATTGGTGACAGTTTTCTGAAGCCACTGTGCAAGACGTTGAAAAAAATTCCAGAGTCTTGACAGATTATGGTTTGTTGCCCAGGACACCAACCCCATATTCCTGTTCAACAAAGAGATGATTTTATGTGACCGGGCACCGACGATCCCTAAAACCACCTTCTCTATTGAGAATGAGATGGAGCTCAAGGTGGAAGAGTCACTAATGATGCCAGCAGTCTTTCACACCGTTGCCTCGCGAACACAACTTGCTGTGGTAAATGTTTTTTTGTTTGTTTCTGGTCCAGTAGCTACTTTCTCAAAATAAGACATCAATGTTACTGTACCTTGTTTCACCATGCTACAACATTAAAATAGTATATGAAAATGTAATATTAATTCTCAATATTTAAATAAGGAAAGCTAATGAAAGGTTTGATTGTTTTTGGCATTTCTACTGTGTTCTAACTGTGTTCAAACTCCAGGAAATGTTTGAAGTCGCAAAAAAACTTTGCTCTTTCTGCGAACGTCTGGTTCACGATGAACACCTCCAACACCAAGGTTGGGCTGCTATCATGGCAAACCTGGATGACTGCACCCTGTCTTATCAGAAGCTACTGTGGAAATTTGACACGGCGTACATTAGTTATCAACAAGACTTTGAAGATATCAAATTGAAACTGACAAAGTAAGTGAAACCCCCCCCCTGCATAAATATTAAGTTCAATGCAATTTGAAAGGGGAGGTGAATGAATGAATTCAACAAATGCATTTCTGGTTTGTCCTGCTGTGACAGTATAGTCAATAGGTTCAATTTCTTGATTTTGTTCAGGTTAGAAAATTGTTCAGGTTAATTAAATATTTCTCGTAGATAATGTGCCGTGTCAGGTTAGATTTTTTCAGGTGTGTGCGCACCACAATGGCACCTGTGGAATCGTTAGCTAATTAAGTTTCCTTTCTCCCTCTCCCACTTATCTCTCTCTATCTCCTCTGTGCCACACTTGCCTTAATTAATCTGTATCCAAATATGTATATCTAAATTCTATGGGTGTGAACTGACATTTGACATGTACTTTTTAAGACTGGGGACAGCAGTTTCAGTCATGGCCAAGATCCCCCTGCTGGAGTGTCTGACCCGCCACAGCTACAAAGAATGCACAGAGAAGTCCTGCTCCAGTCCAAACAAGGACTCTGACGAGACAGAGGAGGAGAAGTCCACCAACTCGGTGCTCTGCCCCACCCCCACCAAGCCATCTGCATCGTTCTCTGCTCCGGGGGTGGGGGGCTCGCCCAACACCGCCGAAGCCCAGGAAAGCAGTGAGATGACGGACAGTAGTGGGCTGAGGGCAGCCCTGCAGGAGGCAGACTCTCCAGAGAGGGCAAACCCCCTGACCTTCAATGTCACACTGCTGGACTGGATCAACGTTCAAGACAGACCCAATGACGTGGAATCAGTCGTGAGGAAATGCTTTGACTCCATCAACAGGGTGAGTCGCTGGTTGTCTCTCTTCTCTACTTTGTTTGTCTCTTTATTTCTGTGTGTCAGTTTACTAAATGTATCAACCTTGGGTGTAAATTCATTTATGAGAGTCTATAGTGATGTGTCTTGGTTGTAAAGTGCTAAGAAACACAGACAAAATGGAACCATAATGTAAACATCCTTTCTATTTCAGCTCGAGCCACGGGTCATTCAACCATTCTTGGCGGAATGTCGAGACACGATAGCCAAACTGGATAATCAGAACATGAAAGCCATCAAAGGACTTGAGGACCGGTTATACGCTTTAGACCAAATGATAGCGAGCTGTAAAAAGTTGGTCAATGAACAGAAGGAACTTGCTCAGGTAGATGATGTAATATCAATGGTGAATAACACACTGTATAAAATGTGCCTGTTCATTCACATACCGTGTGATGTACTGTATAATGCAATCCAGCTTCTAGCTGAAAAGTTGTGATATTGAAATAAATACAACTAAACTCACCTGTCAATCTATTGGCTGTTAGGGATTTCTGGCCAATCAGAAGCGTGCTGAGAACCTGAAGGATACATCCGTGCTGCCTGATCTGTGTCTCAGTCACGCCAACCAGCTGATGATCATGCTGACCAACCACAGGAAGCTGCTGGACATCAAACAGAAGTGCACCACTGCCAAACAGGAGCTGGCGAACAATCTACAAGTTCGTCTCAAGTAAGGCTTCTGTTGATTTATTTTTTCTGTGGGTCTTTTGGTGAATTTTTATTCCTTTGTGCAACAAACCAAAACAACTCTAATAAATTCCCCATAACTGGCCACATACAAGCCATGTAAATCACTTTTCTATATGCAAGCTAAGCTAACACTGATCCTAACCACTGTGAATGTAGATGGTGCTGCTACGTGATGCTACACGCGGATCAGGATGGGGAGAAGCTGCAGGCCCTTCTGAGGCTGCTGACAGAGCTGATGGAGAGGGTCCGGGTGGTGGACGCCCTCAGCACCGTGCCTCAGATGTACTGCCTGGCTGTGGTGGAGGTGGTCCGCAGGAAGGTCTTCATCGGCCACTACAGAGAGGTCAGTCAGAGCACAGAACCCACTCATGACCTCTTTTCAAAACCCAAGGCCAACCCACGTCTCTCTTCAGTCCCTACAGAAATGCAAGGAACTCAAATAATTGGAGGAAAAGCGGTCTAAATTCTGCTCTTCTGCTATCTCTCTTAGTGGGCCTGTGCTCTCGTGAAGGATGGAAAGCATCTCTATGAGACTGAGAAGAATAAAAGGGAAACGTTTGGAAAGTTGTTCAGTAAGTTCCATTTGAAAAACTCCTATTTGGTGATCTTTTACGAGTATCCCTTCTGAAATTAACATACATTAATTCAAACCAACAGCTGAGCTGGCAATGCTTTGTGTGATCTTCTTTACAGGGAAATCTTTTCTCCGAAATCGGTTGTTTAGAGGACTTGACTCATGGCCCCCCACCTCATTTTGCGTAAGTAGTCAGTCACTAGCTGTGTTCTATGAACATCTATTTAATTTCCAAAATTGTATAATCCAACCCATTTCTCTCTTGTTTTTGTTTTCTATCTTTCTTTCATTGTGTAGACACGAAAGCCCAGAAAGTTTGACTTTGAGCTTCCAGATATTTCCCTTGGTGACCTGCAGTACTTGAAGACGTGTTGTCCTACAGAGGTGCAGGCTTTCCTCAGGTAGGGCATGGTTTCCCTCACGTGCATATTAAAGAAATAACCGTAACGTGGGACCGAACGGACGTTGGTATTCGATTACTTCAGCAAGTGTTCATTTTTGGAGAAAAACAACTGTATTATAACAACGAAAAACCTTGTCTAATCTAAATGATCCGTATGACATTTTTACCTATCTGGAAATACCATGTCTTTTTACATTCAAATTTTGGCACTTGGTTTGAATAGGCCCGTAGTGGCTGTGCAGTAGCATGCTATAGATGACGTCAGAGCTCTGTACTTCACAGCGCTGTATGGGTTTTGACTGACATTTGTTCTGAACTTGAGCACCTCGTGCGACAAGAAGTTGCCTCCATCCCTCCCGCTAATCGGGCAACTTTTTCTAATTTTTTGTTGTCTTGAGTTTGTGAAATTCTGTAAATTAAGAGGACTATGTATTTTGAAAGATGAGACGTGGAGGATATAATAAATACTACTTTGATGCCATACAAGCAAGCCAAACACCTGTGAGACCAAATGTGCACTTCATATTTCCATATCAAAAACTCATGTCATATACATTGTCAACGTTTATGATCACTGTGTGATGTACAGTTACAAGATGACATGGCGTCATACCCATGGTTGAGCCTGTTTGTCTATTGTGAAGAAAAGTCACACTTGGAGACACCAGTTAGTCCTCTCACTCAAATCTCTATAATTATTTTGTCTTATGTTGTACCTACCCCACATTTTGTTACTGAATGTATCAGTGGAGGCTGCTGAGGGGAGGACGGCTCATAATAATGGCTGGAATGGCGTAAATTGAATGGCAGCACATGGAAGACGTGTGTGTGTGTGTTTGTGTCCTCCCCAATTAAGGTGCCACCAACCTGCTGTGGAATGTATCCAAAGTATTTTCATATTTCGTCATCAACAAATGCGGTGAAACTTACATAAATGTAAAATGAACATAAAACCAACAGTGTAATGTTTGTATTCAGTCTTGTCAGGTGAACTGTTGTATCCTCACCTTCGGCCTAATCATTTTCCCATAATCTCCAATTTTCCCATTATTGGTGTTGGACCCCAGGAAGATTAGCTAACGTTATGGCATTAGCTAATGGGGATCCTAATAAAATTCACAAACCGTTCCCTTTCAATTGCTAATTCCTACAAGTGAAAAGGATTCATGTAGTTGAGCTACTGCTGTGCGTCTCGCCCTCAAGGCTGCCCTGACATCGGTATGCTTTTTTACACACTTCAAATAGCAATTACAGACACTTACCTAATGGAGTTTCCACAATACCTGACATAGATCAATGCGAAACACTCACAAGAACCTTTTTGTAAGAGAATCCATTATATCGTGGTGAAAATCAGACTTCCTCTTTTGCTGTTAGCCAAACTACCTGAGAAAAGCAGCATGTCCACTGTTTACTTCTGCCATGTGCATTTGCGTCATTATGAGAGTCAATAGCAAAAAAAAATCTTTCTAGAATTTCTACTATCCGGATATCCAAAAAATGTCAGGATATTATTTGAATAATATAATAATTTCCAATACGCATCCCCACTTGTAACAGTCCTACTGCCTATATGCTTAGTTTAGTTGTGAGTACTTGGCTGTATTCTCTGTTGCAATATTCAGTGCATTAACCCTGGGAGACTGTCCATTTTGTATTGATTAAAGTTAGTCCCATGTTTCTTTTCCCCAGGGTTCCAACACTGTGTGACTTTGAGCCTTTGCACCAGCATGTGGAGATTCTTCAACAGTTGGTCCTAGCTGCTCAAGCTGCCAGTGTGGACGAGATGTCTCAAACTATCACCGGTTTACTGAGCGAACAAAGGGTAATGGCTAATTACAATGGAATATGTATTGTCAATTATCTGAGAGCACCGTGAACACGGTCCCTTTATTGTATATTCTCAACTCCCTCCCCTTCTTATATCTGTTCCTCCAGGGGTCGTGCAGCCAGAGTGCTCAGAGATCCACGGTAGCGTTGACCCCACGGTCCGACAGCACCCCAGGGACTACTTCCTCCAAGACCCCCTCCTCTCTCAGTATCCCGGGCCCACCCCGCCAGCCCATCCCTGGCCCCACCGCCCTGGAGGACCTGTCCCCGGACAGCATCGATGCCCAAACCTTTGACTTCGAGACCATTGGCCACCCCAACATGGACCCCGTCCTGCAGCAGGCCGGCTCCCTGGACCTGGACTCCCTGGTTGAGAGCCCAGAGTCAGACTTCTTGTCGGCGGTCAACGAGTTTGTGATCGAAAACTCTCCCACCCCCATCAGCGACCCCACCAGCCCAGAGATGATGGTGGAGTCGCTGTACTCGTCTGTCATCAACGCCATTGACAGCAAGCGCATGCATGACACCACCACCTTAGAGAGGGAAAACTCCAAGATGGCTACGCTGATGCTGAGCATCGAGAAGTACCGCTCTGCTGCTGAGGACTCCCAGACCAACCTGCGGAGCGTCAAGGATGACCTATACTGCTTCAGAGGCCTTGTGCTGAAGGAGCAGCGAGACTTTGGCTTCGCCCTGAAGACCATGACCATTGAGGTGCGCAACATGTTGGGCACCATCCGTAAGAGGGAGGAGGAGGAGCTGAGGGAGCATCACGAGGCTGAGCTCCTCTCCCTGCAGCAAGACCACGAGAAGCAACTTCAGGCCATGGCAGAGGAGAACCTCGTCAACCGGAACACCGTGAAAGATGTGCAGCGGGCCATGCTGGAGCTGGAGGGGCTGCTGGAGCGCAAGGAGAAGGAGCTGACCCAGCTGGAGGCCGAGAGGCAGCGCTGGACAGAGGCGGAGAGCAGACACACTCAGAGGCTCAGGGACCTGGAGCAGAAGATCAGCAATCAGGCCCAAGACGTGCAGACCGTGGCTGCCTCCAGAGACTCCCTGTCCAGCCAGCTGGAGATACTCCACATTGAGATTGAGCGCGGCCAGCAGAAGATCCGCAAGGAGCTGGAGGTGGCCGAGCAGTGCCACCTGCGGGAGCTGGAGGAGAGCATGAGGCAGCAGCACCAGGCCCAGCTAGACACCCTGGCCCGGGAGAACCAGGAGGCCATGGAATGCCTGGCCACGGAGAACAGGGACAAGCTGAGCAAGGCCACAGACCTCCACGCCGCCACTCTGACGGAGAGGGACGGCCAACTGAGGGATCTGGTGGCCCGGGCAGCCGAGCTGGCTGACCTGCGCTGCAAGCTGGAGGTGGAGCTGGCCCTGAAGGAGTCCGAGACGGAGGAGGTGAGGCTGCTCTACGAGGAGGCCAAGCAGAGGCAGCAGGAGGCCAACGTGGAGAAGGCCACCGTGGAGGCGGAGACTCAGTCCCTCAACGAACAGCTAGTTCAGGTCAACAGGCAGCTGGAGGCCAAGAACGAGGAGTACAAGACGGGCCTGGCCCAGCTCCGGACGCTGATGTGCATGGAGAAAGACCAGTGCATCTCGGAGCTGATGGGCAGGCACGAGGAAGAGAGGAACCAGCTCCGCAGCGAGCTGACTGCCCTGCAGCAGGAGGACCAGGACGCAGGGAGGAGCTGCGCTGAACAACTGCAGAACCTCCGGCGAGACCTCGATCTGCAGACGTCAGTGCTGCGCGAAGATAAGGAAGTGCTGCAGAGGAGCTTTGAGGAGCAGAGGAAACACTTGAGGACTGTTATCTGCGATTTGCAGACGGAAAATGATCTGCTCACCAAAAGATTAGAGCAGGACATCCAAGCAGCCCAGGGACGTTTGGAGAAAGAGGAGTCCTTGAAGGCTGCAGTACCAGATGCATTTAAAGACTTTGAGCAACAAAAGGTGGAGATGGAGAAAAGACTGCTAGACAAAATTAGACAACTTGAAAATGAGCTTCAGGAAAGACAATCCTTAGAAAGGTAAGAGAGATGCACGTGCCGCTGATAAAACGTAACAGATTACTGTGATTTGTAATAAACATTTAATCAGCCCTGGAATGAACAAGATAACTATTTATTAGTTTTAGAGTTCATTCCCTACAATTTTGCAAGTTTGCTGAAATTCTACACATTTTGTCATAGGGTGGAGAGAAATGTTTCTATATGTTTTTATATAATATCTGAGTGAGAGTAACTAACAAAATCAATGGAGGACCTTGGTTGATAATTCAACCGTGAGCCATCTACAAGTTTAGATGGCTGGCTAGACTAACTTACCATGTTAGTTGTCTGACATGGGCTAACCATGTTTCCATCCACAGTTTTTATGCGAGTCCAGTCATACCGTATAAAAAAACAAAACAAGACAGCTGTGATGGGAACAGGAAGTTTAACAGCTGTGATGGGAACAGGAAGTTTAACAGGAAGTTTAACAGCTGTGATGGGAACAGGAAGTTTAACAGGAAGTTTACCAGGAAGTTTAACAGCTGTGATGGGAACAGGAAGTTTAACAGGAAGTTTAACAGCTGTGATGGGAACAGGAAGTTTAACAGGAAGTTTAACAGGAAGTTTAACAGCTGTGATGGGAACAGGAAGTTTAACAGGAAGTTTAACAGGAAGTTTAACAGGAAGTTTAACAGCTGTGATGGGAACAGGAAGTTTAACAGGAAGTTTAACAGCTGTGATGGGAACAGGAAGTTTAACAGGAAGTTTAACAGCTGTGATGGGAACAGGAAGTTTGGGGAACAATTGTATAAATGCTGAGGAATCATTTATTTGTTGGACATGATGGGATCTTTTTGTGTCTAAAATGTATTGTGCAAGAAATGGCTGAGGAAACGCCTTTATGCTCAAATATTAACCATCATATCGAAGTTAACTGGGAGGGTCTATGATATGGTCTGTGGTCCTCTCACTGCATCTTGGGAAACAATGCAGTTTATTAGGCTACAGATGAAATAATAAACTTTACAGGGTGGTGAAAGTGTACGGTGATGAGCTTTGATGCTCCTTTCTTTAAGGGTCTTATTATGATGACATGATCATCGATGCTTGACTGCCATTTGACAAATAAACATATTCTCGCTCTTATCCATAATAATCTCATCATGTAGACTAGCTTACCAACACAGCCTAGCCTTACTGTATCTGCCAGCTGTTGACTAGAGCGTGCGTACCAAGACCAGAGTGGGCACGTTTGCTATTTAACACAAATGTTTTTGTGACAAAACTATCCGTAGAGTTTAAAATGTGATGGAAACACATGGAACTTTTAGATTTTTATTCGGTACTTCAAAAAATAAGCATGATTATGCTGATTTTAGAATATGTGAATGAAAATCTGTTGCCAATTGGATGGAAACCTAGCTAGTGACTAACATAAGAGGAAGAACTGCTGATGCACAATCAAATTTAGAAATGTTATCTTGTGTATTCTAATTGAGACCCAGACTGAGTTCGGATTACTTGTGTTGACTTCAATTAGCTGAGGTATACACTGAAAATAGCTATTTTCTTGTGTTGCATAGCTGTATTTAGTGTTTACATCTGGAAAAAGGCCCAGAGGTGAACACTTAGGGAAACCATAACGTGTACTGCATGCTGTGTCAGGCTTTTATGTGGTTAGATTATTTTACGTGGTGCCTGTTGCCTAAAGGGTTTGAAGGGAAAATAAAATGATTGACACTGAGACAAGACAAAAAATCACAAGGAGCTTTCTTAGCCCAAAAAGCTCCTTGTGAAGAGTACTTAATTTGACCTGTTGACCTGTCTGATGTCTACTGTGTGTGACTTGTCATATCTCTCTGTGTGCTACAGAGAGGCAGGGTTGTCGAAGGTGCAGACAGAGGGTTGGGGGTCCGAAGCAGGAGCTTCTCTCTCCCTGGACTCTGCCTTGCAGGAGACCGCCTCCCTGCACACCCAAATGGAGCTCCTGGAGAGGAGGAAGAACGAGGAGATGCAGAACCTCAAGACCTCGCTCATCGCAGAACAGCAGGTCAGTTGGTGTTAGTCAATAAAAAGATACTACGTTACCTCACTACTACTACCATTATGTGTCTGAGGCAGCCTTAGTCAGCCCTTAAATGAAAGCAGGTGTGTGTGTGTGTGTGTTATAATCATAGCACACAGTGTTCTCATGACCTTGTGTTTCTGGTGAGCAGTCCCAATGGGAATGTGATCCTGGCGACTCTCTTAGAGGAGTGTGGTTAAACCACATTGTTGGGAGTAAACATTTGTTTACTGTTTGGCCTCTCAAATTTAAACCTGCACCACAAATACAAAAATGTACTATGCAATGTTACTATTTCTATAACATTTTATTATCATAGGTTATGCTTCCAACCTAAAATCCTCTGATCCTCCTAGCAGAAGATCCTATGGTAAAGCCAGCATGCTTGACCCTCAATTGACTCAGCGAGCCTCACCTGTCTCCTGTCTGGTAGTTCTTGGTCCTCTGTGGCTGCCTGATTTGTATTTTACTGCTGCTCCATTGGCTGTCTGAAAGCATTCATGTCCGCCTCCTCCCTCCCCAGACTAACTTCAACACTGTTCTGATGAGAGAGAAGCTGAAGAAGAAACAGATCATCAATGAGCTGACAGACGAGCTGCAGAAGGTTACCCAGCAACAGGAGAAGGACAAAGGTACATGATAACTAATCATTTCTGGCTTTTGAACACTTAATGGGCTGGAACTGTATTGCATTTTCAATGCTGTTATTGTTTTCAG
This sequence comes from Thymallus thymallus, assembly GCA_023634145.1. Lineage (NCBI taxonomy): Eukaryota > Metazoa > Chordata > Actinopteri > Salmoniformes > Salmonidae > Thymallus > Thymallus thymallus. The sequence goes on from CM042383.1 coordinate 32,291,209, forward strand.
TGGTTCGTTTGGCCCTGTAATATGTTGGTTGATTGTATTGAAAGTAAGTCTTACTGTAGTTCATTCATCCTGGTATGTTTGTTGTGTGTCTTCAGGTCTGATAGAGACGCTGTCTGAGGACCGGGCCATCGTCATGCAGGAGAAGAAGCAGTTGGAGGAGGAGCTGAACCGGCTACGCACCACAGCCCTGGTGTCATCGGCCTACTACAGCCCTAACCCCTTAGCCCTGGAATCCACTGGAGCCGGGGCTAGACTTGGGCCTGGGCCATGTCCTGGACCTGGGACTGAAGTTGAGGATGGGGCTGGAGCCTGCTCCTCTGAGTTCTTCCCTGACCCAGACAGACTGGCCTCTGTGGCCGCCATCAGAGAGGACGAGAGAGTGGACTCTGCTGTGGAGGCCAGCATGGTGACCGTGCAGTAAGCATCCCCAAACAGAAACAGTCCAATAAACAGTGATTCAAAAGAACCCCCTCCCATCGCAATGAATCTGTCATTTTATAGAAATAAGCTTTGACACATATACTTTGACAAAATTATTGTTTAAACGTGTATATATAGTATGGAGACTTATTTGGTGGAACTGAGGACTGTGAGGCCTTTGACTGTGAAGATAAAGTATTAGACCAATATAAGCTGTCAAAGAATAATGTTGATGTCAGTTTTAATGTGTCAAATATTAAGAAGGATGCTTGTTTGAGATGGTCAGACAAGGATGGACAAAGTAAAGACAGCTGAAGAGAGAGAGAGTGAGTGAGCATAGGATTGGGAAATGTGCGTTTTATATTGGTTTTTCTGTTAACGACTATTATGCAGGCTAGCAATCATTGCCATCTTAAAATCGTATTCATGCTTGTTGAATCTTTTTATTTCAGAGTAACAATTTGTTGGAATGATTCTCAGATGTGTTTTAAAAGCTGTCACCAAAGTGATCTGATTATTGGTCCTTTGTTTGTTTACAAGTGATAACATCCTGATGATGTCAGAGGAGAAACAACGCATACTGTTACTTGAGAGGGTGAGTAGACGCGCCTTTTGTGACAACTTAATGGAACCCGTTGGGGTTGGATTGTTCTAGAATTTGACCTGAGTTGTCTGTTGTAACGTCTTCTGTCGTATTTCAGACTTTACATATAAAAGAAGAAGAAAACAAGCGTCTGAGTCAAAGACTGGTACGTTTTATTGTTACAGGAAATGCTGCTGTTCATGGGATTGTTTAAGCCAACTATTCTAGACAAAAAACTCATTAACAACATGTATATTTTTTTACATTCATTTTTCATATGGTTTTCATGTGTGTTGTTTACTTAAGCAATAAGGCACCTCGGGGGTTTGTGGTATATGGCCAATATACCACGGCTAATGGCTGTATACAGGTAGTCTGCGATGCGTTGTGCCTGTATACAGCCATTAGCCATGGTATATTGGCCATATACCACAAACCCAGAGGTGCCTTATTGTTATTATAAACTGGTTACTAAAGTAATTAGAGCAGTTAAAACAAATGTTTTGTCATACCCATGGTATACTGTCTTGTATACCATGGCTGTCAGCCAATCCGCATTCAGGGCTGGAACCACCCAGTTTATAATTACAGATATACACTGAGTGTAAAAAAACATTAGGAACACCTGCTCTTTCCATGACGGACCGACCAGGTGAATCCAGGTGAAAGCTATGATCCCTTATTGATGTCACCTGTTAAATCCACTTCAATCAGTGTAGATGAAGGGGAGGAGTCGGGTTAAACAAGGATTTTTAAGCCTTGAGACAATTGAGACATGGATTGTGTATGTGTGCCATTCAGAGGTTGGATGGGCAAGCCAAAAGATGTAAGTGCATTTGAACGAGGTATGGTGGTAGATTCCAGGTGCACCTGCAAAGCTGATGGGTTTTTCACGCTCAACATTTTCCTGTGTGTATCAAGAATGGTCCAACACCAAAAGGACATCCAGCCAATGGGTAACTGTTTTTCACGCTGATAGGAGGAGTAGGGTATGGAGAAAACCACATGCATCTATCATGCTGTGTGTCAACAGTGCAGGCTGGTGGTGGGGGTATGATGGTTCTGCGTGTCAACAGTGCAGGCTGGTGGTGGGGGTATGATGGTTCTGCGTGTCAACAGTGCAGGCTGGTGGTGGGGGTATGATGGTTCTGCTTGTCAACAGTGCAGGCTGGTGGTGGGGGTATGATGGTTCTGTGTGTCAACAGTGCAGGCTGGTGGTGGGGGTATGATGGTTCTGTGTGTCAACAGTGCAGGCTGGTGGTGGGGGTATGATGGTTCTGTGTGTCAACAGTGCAGGCTGGTGGTGGGGGTATGATGGTTCTGCGTGTCAACAGTGCAGGCTGGTGGTGGGGGTATGATGGTTCTGCGTGTCAACAATGCAGGCTGGTGGTGGGGGTATGATGGTTCTGCTTGTCAACAGTGCAGGCTGGTGGTGGGGGTATGATGGTTCTGCTTGTCAACAGTGCAGGCTGGTGGTGGGGGTATGATGGTTCTGCGTGTCAACAGTGCAGGCTGGTGGTGGGGGTATGATGGTTCTGCGTGTCAACAGTGCAGGCTGGTGGTGGGGGTATGATGGTTCTGCTTGTCAACAGTGCAGGCTGGTGGTGGGGGTATGATGGTTCTGCGTGTCAACAGTGCAGGCTGGTGGTGGGGGTATGATGGTTCTGCGTGTCAACAGTGCAGGCTGGTGGTGGGGGTATGATGGTTCTGCGTGTCAACAGTGCAGGCTGGTGGTGGGGGTATGATGGTTCTGCGTGTCAACAGTGCAGGCTGGTGGTGGGGGTATGATGGTTCTGCGTGTCAACAGTGCAGGCTGGTGGTGGGGGTATGATGGTTCTGCGTGTCAACAGTGCAGGCTGGTGGTGGGGGTATGATGGTTCTGCGTGTCAACAGTGCAGGCTGGTGGTGGGGGTATGATGGTTCTGCGTGTCAACAGTGCAGGCTGGTGGTGGGGGTATGATGGTTCTGCGTGTCAACAGTGCAGGCTGGTGGTGGGGGTATGATGGTTCTGTGTGTCAACAGTGCAGGCTGGTGGTGGGGGTATGATGGTTCTGTGTGTCAACAGTGCAGGCTGGTGGTGGGGGTATGATGGTTCTGTGTGTCAACAGTGCAGGCTGGTGGTGGGGGTATGATGGTTCTGCGTGTCAACAGTGCAGGCTGGTGGTGGGGGTATGATGGTTCTGTGTGTCAACAGTGCAGGCTGGTGGTGGGGGTATGATGGTTCTGCGTGTCAACAGTGCAGGCTGGTGGTGGGGGTATGATGGTTCTGCGTGTCAACAGTGCAGGCTGGTGGTGGGGGTATGATGGTTCTGTGTGTCAACAGTGCAGGCTGGTGGTGGGGGTATGATGGTTCTGTGTGTCAACAGTGCAGGCTGGTGGTGGGGGTATGATGGTTCTGCGTGTCAACAGTGCAGGCTGGTGGTGGGGGTATGATGGTTCTGTGTGTCAACAGTGCAGGCTGGTGGTGGGGGTATGATGGTTCTGCGTGTCAACAATGCAGGCTGGTGGTGGGGGTATGATGGTTCTGCTTGTCAACAGTGCAGGCTGGTGGTGGGGGTATGATGGTTCTGCTTGTCAACAGTGCAGGCTGGTGGTGGGGGTATGATGGTTCTGCGTGTCAACAGTGCAGGCTGGTGGTGGGGGTATGATGGTTCTGCGTGTCAACAGTGCAGGCTGGTGGTGGGGGTATGATGGTTCTGCGTGTCAACAGTGCAGGCTGGTGGTGGGGGTATGATGGTTCTGCGTGTCAACAGTGCAGGCTGGTGGTGGGGGTATGATGGTTCTGCGTGTCAACAGTGCAGGCTGGTGGTGGGGGTATGATGGTTCTGCGTGTCAACAGTGCAGGCTGGTGGTGGGGGTATGATGGTTCTGTGTGTCAACAGTGCAGGCTGGTGGTGGGGGTATGATGGTTCTGTGTGTCAACAGTGCAGGCTGGTGGTGGGGGTATGATGGTTCTGTGTGTCAACAGTGCAGGCTGGTGGTGGGGGTATGATGGTTCTGCGTGTCAACAGTGCAGGCTGGTGGTGGGGGTATGATGGTTCTGTGTGTCAACAGTGCAGGCTGGTGGTGGGGGTATGATGGTTCTGCGTGTCAACAGTGCAGGCTGGTGGTGGGGGTATGATGGTTCTGCGTGTCAACAGTGCAGGCTGGTGGTGGGGGTATGATGGTTCTGTGTGTCAACAGTGCAGGCTGGTGGTGGGGGTATGATGGTTCTGCGTGTCAACAGTGCAGGCTGGTGGTGGGGGTATGATGGTTCTGCGTGTCAACAGTGCAGGCTGGTGGTGGGGGTATGATGGTTCTGCGTGTCAACAGTGCAGGCTGGTGGTGGGGGTATGATGGTTCTGCGTGTCAACAGTGCAGGCTGGTTGTGGGGTATGATGGTGTGTTTTCATGGCACACATTGGTCAAAAAGTTTGAAAGCCACAGGATATCTGAACATCATTGCTAATCAGCTGTATCCCATCATGGCAGCAGTGTATCCATCTACAAATAGTTGTTTTCAGCAGGATAATGCCCCATGACACAAGGCTAGGATTGTCCAGGAATGGTTCTGCGAACATCAAAGTGAATTCCGCTTACTGCAGTGGCCTTCCAGGTCACCAGATCTCAATTCTATTGAACATCTATGGGATGAGATGGAACAAGCTAGTTAGAGTAGAGGTCCACTAGTTAGAGTAGAGATCCACTAGTTAGAGTAGAGGTCCACTAGTTAGAGTAGAGGTCCACTAGTTAGAGTAGAGGTCCACTAGTTAGAGTAGAGGTCCACTAGTTAGAGTAGAGGTCCACTAGTTAGAGTAGAGGTCCACTAGTTAGAGTAGAGGTCCACTAGTTAGAGTAGAGGTCCACTAGTTAGAGTAGAGGTCCACTAGTTAGAGTAGAGGTCCACTAGTTAGAGTAGAGGTCCACTAGTTAGAGTAGAGGTCCACTAGTTAGAGTAGAGGTCCACTAGTTAGAGTAGAGGTCCACTACCAGCCAACTAGACACAACTGTGGGAAGCATTGGAGTCAACGTGGACCAGCATCCCTGTAGAACGCTTTCCACACCTTGAGTCCATGCCCCGACGAGTTGAGGCTGTTCTGGGGGGGAAAGGAGGAGCAACTCAGTATTAGGAAGGTGTTGCTAATGTTTTATACACTCAGTGTATAAAAAAGCTATTCTACCCCACCACCACTAGATGGCAATAGCATCAATGCTTCTATCCCTGTTCAGCAGACCTAGGAGCTACAGTAACTTCCTCTATCGAAGCTTTCTGATGAAGGGGAATAAAAACATGCAGGCAGTTTGACATATTGCAGCACAACATACCTAAACAAAAGCATAACAATGCATAACAAAATGTATACGTTCCAGCAAATACATTTCACGGCACTCAACGTACGGTACTATTGATGGCTGCTATGCAAAGATCAGTCAGACCAGGAAAGTATCCATGACCAGCAGTGTCATAAGGCTATCATCTCTCTCTTAACAACCATCACCTTTCTCTCTTTGTAGATGTCTCAAAGCATGTCCTCGGTGTCGTCGCGGCATTCAGAAAAAATTGCCATCAGAGAGTAAGCATACGAATGTTGCCACATAAAAGTGCTGATGTATAGTGTATATACAGATACGTTTTCTCTAGCGAATCAAAGTATATTTTATAAAAATGTTATCTCTTAATATCTGGTTAAAACATTTTTTGTTGTAAATACAACCTAGCACCATTTTGTGTCAAGGTTGAGCCCTGTGTCCGTTTCAGTTTCCAGGTTGGCGACTTGGTTCTGATCATCCTGGATGAAAGGCATGACAACTATGTGCTGTTCACCGTGGGTCCCACCCTCTACTTCCTCCACTCTGAGTCCCTCAATGCACTGGACCTCAAACCAGGTCAGACAAGCACCATCGTCTTTTAACTGTAGGTCCTCAATACTTAAAAACCAACATGTACATTATAGAATAAAGTTATAATATAGAAAGTTGTACACAATTTAACTTTTGTTGCATGAGTTTAAAGTTGTATACAATATATAATAGACAATTATACAAAGTTATTGTCTAATGAAGATGTTTTGTAGAGCAAGTTATTTGCAAAAATAAGCATGCATCTCTTTACAAACTGTAAATACTGTTGAATTTATTAACTTGGACGGATAAGTGATTTTGAGTAACCCATGTCAAAGTTTGTGTGTACTGAGCATTGGTTTCATTGTGTCGAACACTGACAGATCCTATGTTTACTTCAGCATCAGGAGCCTCAAGACGGCCCTGGGTTCTTGGGAAGGTGATGGAGAAAGAATATTGCCAGGCGAAAAAGGTAATTGTAAAATTAGTAAATTGTAATAGTCTTGTAGTAGAGAACAGTAGCTGTTCTTAATCATCTGGTCACTAAAAGGAGATCAACAATCAAAGGGTGACTTTCTAAGAGCTTGTATGTTGTCAATGTTCCCTACTTTAGGCTCAGAACCGGTTCAAAGTTCCTTTGGGTACCAAGTTCTACAGAGTGAAAGCTGTTCCGTGGAACAGGAAAGTATAACATAGCCAAGTTGTGAGCTAAAATGTATATTTATATTGCATAAATACATCATACATAATTCATAAATCTCTTATCAACTTGAAAATGAAAAGAAAGATCATAACCATGGTATTGTTCTGGCATCCCATCAACCCTCTCTTTCGTTTTAATTCAGAATATGTGTTGTTGTGGACCAAATGCTATTTCTTTATTAGGGTATGTGGCCCTAAACACTGGCAGGAAGCATTAATACCTGTGTGTAAATTGAACAAAAATTTGAACAAAAATTTGGTTGTTTATATATTTAGTTCTCATTCATTATCAGCCTTTGTCCTCTTTGTGGGAAATAATGTATCGTTATCAGCAACATAATTCAAATGAAAAATATACATTTTATTATAAATGTTTATGGATGAATGTTCATGGCATGCATATTGATATATTTTCTTTGGTTTTACTTATCCAGATAAATGTTGTAGTTGGAAATGTAGTCAGTACAGTTTGTTACTCACAATGCATTATGGTCCTCAGTTAATACTGAAATTTACATTTTGACGACTGACGAAAGCGGTCGTCATTGCAGTCATTGACAATGCACTTTCAAAAAAACAACGCTTTTTGTTTCATTCAAAAGGGAAGGAATTGTGCTATCAAATAAAATAAATACAGGAGAAAATAATTATAACAGCACAAAACTATCATAGAATATTGTAGAAAGGATGACTTTGTTTGTGACTGTTTCATTATTGGATGACATTGTACATTACCCATCATTCAAATCACAGAAGTAACAATAAAGGACTGTATTGTAAAATAATTTAGAGTTTTGAAACAATAAAGGATTGAACCCAAATAACTTTACTGCACTTAGTTATTTCTTCATAGCAGTTACTCAACTGAAATTACTTGCCAATAAAAAGCATCGGTGGTTTAACAAAATATATACACACACACAAAATATACGATGTAAAAACAGGACCAATATGGATCAAAAAGATCTTTCATAGAAGTATGACGCGTTCATTTAAGACGATGACCAACGAAGTGCAGCATTAGAGAGAGTATCATATATCTAATAAACCTCAATGGCCTGATAAATAATGTCGCTGAGCCGAGCCTGCCTTTGGAATGCTGTTAAGGAAGGGAAATGCTTGTTCTGTAGTTCAAGGATATTCAAGTCATTCAATGCACTCCGTGACCACCTGAGTGTTGGCTCTTCAGGAAATATACTAGGCCAATATCAATACTCACTATCTAAGAATGTTTAATTAGAGATTTTCGTTGTACTACACCAAAAACATTGAATGCTAAGATACCGAAGAAAAAGGCTCTTTATTGCTAATTATTTCTATTAATGCATTGGTGACAACTAGACAAAATAAAATGTGTATTTTGATAATAGCGGTTGTTTCAGAAATCATTGGTTTGGAATTTCATATAAGTTCGCACAAGCTATAAAGAAATAATTCTTGAATGATTTAAAATTTCTGCTTTTGTGGAAATCATTAGCTAATGTGGTTGTATTGTTGGCATTCTATGGCAGTAAAACAGGCTTCTAATGGGGAAGAACGGTGCGGCCCTCATGGAGGAGGAACATCACTTTCCCAGATCACAGTAGGGTGCATCGCAGCTCTCACTAACCATGTGGGTCTAGGGTTTTTTTTTAACAATGTTTAGCTCTGTTTTCTCCATTAACCATAAGCCTGTTGTCACATTTGGAGGGCTTCTTCATAAATTGATGGTGTTATTCCTGCAATTTTTTCAGGACGGGCCTGAATGTGAAAATATGCGACGCAACACACAGCATTCGATGATACCGAGGTGGCCTGGCACACACCAACCATGTGCACTGGACAGGCTCTTAGTGTAAATATTTACCACCCCCCTCTGAGCTGCTGGGAGTCACTCTCATCAGGCTCAATTGAATTTTAGCATTGCCATGTTATCAATAGTCAGTGGTTAAGGATTGTAGTCAAACTATGCTGAACAAAAATATAAATACAACATGCAACAACTTAAAAGATTTTACTGAGTTACAGTTCAAATAAAGAAATCAGTCAATTGAAATAAATTCAATAGGCCCTAATCTATGGATTTCACATGACTGGGAATACAGATATGCATCTGTTGGTCACAGATACTGTACCTTTTAAAAAAAAATAGTAGGGATGTGGATCAGAAAACCAGTCAGTATCTGGTGTGACCACCATTTGTCTCATTCAGCGTGACACATCTACGCCGCATAGAGTTGATCAGGCTGTTGATTGTGGCCTGTGGAATGTTGTCCCACTCCTCTTCAATGGCTGTGCGAAAATGCTGGATATTGGCGGGAACTGGAACACGCTGCCATACATGTCGATCCAGAGCATCCCAAACATGCTCAATCGGTGACATGTCTGATGAGTATGCAGGCCAAGGAAGAACTGGGACATTTTCAGCTTCCAGGAATTGTGAACAGATCCTTGTGACATGGGGCCGTGCATTATCATGCTGAAACATGAGGTGATGGCGGTGGATGAATGGCACGACAACGGGTCTCAGGATCTCGTCACGGTATCTCTGTGCATTCAAATTGGCATCAATATAATGCTATTGTGTTAATTGTCCGTAGCTTATGCCTGCCCATACCATAACCCCACTGCCACCGTGGGGCACTCTGTTCACAATGTTGACATCAGCAAACTGCTTGCCCACACAACGCCATACAAGCTGTCTGCCATCTGCCCAGTTGAAACTGGGATTCATCCATGAAGAGCACTCTTCTCCAGCATGCCAATGGCCATCAAAGGTGAGCATTTGCCCACTGAAGTCGGTTACGATGCCTAACTGCGGTCAGGTCAAGACCCTGGTGAAGATGACAAGCACGCAGATGCGCTTCCCTGAGACGGTTTCTGATAGTTTGTGCAGAAATTCTTCGGTTGTGCAAACCCACAGTTTCATCAGCTGTCCGGGTGGCTGGTCTCAGACAATCCCGCAGGTGAAGAAGCCGGATGTGGAGGTTGTTTAATCAGCTTCTTGATATGCCCCACCTGTCAGGTGGATGGATTATCTTGGCAAAGGAGAAATGCTCAAGAACAGGGATGTAAATACATTTGAGAGAAATAAGCTTTTTGTGTGTATGGAACATTTCTGGGATCTATTATTTCCAGTTGAAGTCGGAAGATTACATACACCTTAGCCAAATACATTTCAACTCAGTTTTTCACAATTCCTGACATTTAATCCTAGTAGAAATTCCTTGTTTTAGGTCAGTTAGGATCACCACTTTATTTTAAGAATGTGAAATGTCAGAATAATAGTAGAGAGAATTATTTATTTCAGCTTTTATTTCTTTCATCACATTCCCAGTGGGTCAGAAGTTTACATACACTCAATTAGTATTTGGTAGCATTGCCTTTAAATTGTTTAACTTGGGTCAAATGTTTCAGGTAGCCTTCCACAAGCTTCCCACAATAAGTTGGGTGAATTTTGGCCCATTCCTCCTGACAGAACTGGTGTAACTGAGTCAGGTTTGTAGGCCTCCTTGCTCGCACACGCTTTTTCAGTTCTGCCAGAAATGTTCTATAGGTTTGAGGTCAGGGCTTTGTGATGGCCACTCCAATACCTTGACTTTGTTGTCCTTAAGCCATTTTGCCACAACCTTGGAAGTAGTAGTGGTTGAAAAATGAGTTTTAATGTCTTCAACCTAAGTGTATGTAAACTTCCGACTTCAACTGTAAGTTCATGAAGCATGGGACCAACACTTTATATGGAGTGTTTATATTTTTGTTCAGTCTAGTTCCATCAGTATCAGTTTGACTGAAAGTGCCCTCAAACGTGTCTTAACACATCAGCTAAACTAACTATCACCCCAAATAAACCTATCCGTTATTCAAGTCAATAGTCCATGTGCTGCTACAAATGCATCAGAGTAGAGCTATACCATACAATGTAAAGTCACAAGTAGTTGTGCAAGGCAAATACGGAGCTCAAAGTAGCTAGCAGGGAAGAAAGGGTTGTCTGTCTGAGTAGCCTGATTGTTCTCTGTCTGTGGAGAAGCATCTGAAGGCAGGAAGGAGACGGTGGCCTGTTTTTCCAAAAACATATAATAAAAAAACATTTAAAAACGTCATATTAGAGATTGGATAGCTACATGCATCCTACCCAGAATGTTAGCTATATTAGAGATTGGATAGCTACATGCATCCTACCCAGAATGTTAGCTATATTAGAGATTGGATAGCTACATGCATCCTACCCAGAATGTTAGCTATATTAGAGATTGGATAGCTACATGCATCCTACCCAGAATGTTAGCTATATTAGAGATTGGATAGCTACATGCATCCTACCCAGAATGTTAGCTATAATAGAGATTGGATAGCTACATGCATCCTACCCAGAATGTTAGCTATATTAGAGATTGGATAGCTACATGCATCCTACCCAGAATGTTAGCTATAATAGAGATTGGATAGCTACATGCATCCTACCCAGAATGTTAGCTATTCATAACGTAGTAGTAGCTTGTCATATTGAAATGGTCTCTTTAATACTACCAGTCAACAAGTATTTATTTTTGTTATTTTCACTAATCTTGCACTCCAGTATCTCTATTTGCACATCATAATTTGCACATCCTTCATTCCTGTGTTAATGATGATAATCTGTAATTTATCTCACCACTATGGTCTATTTATTGTCCTACCTCCTAACCTTACTGCATTTTGCACTACATTTTGCACTCTGTATTTAGATTTTCTATTGTGTTTTTACCATGTTTGTTTACTGTGTAACTCTGTGTTGTTTTTGTCGCACTGCTTTGCTTTGTCTTGGCCAGGTCGCAGTTGCAAATGAGAACTTGTTCTCAACTGACCTACCTGGTTAAATAAAGGTGAAAAAAAAAAAAAAAAAAAAGTTGAATTGAAATAAGTTTCTCCTCTTAACTCTGCTCATGTATAAAAACAGCAATAATCATCAAAGATACTGTAGAATGCAAGGGATAACCAACTACACCTGCTTTGAAATGGCGTATTCAAAGGATTCTTTCCTCCAGCCTTTTATTTACTTGTCATCAGATGCGATTCTTTCACTTATATCAAAAAGATGAAGTGAAAGAGAGGACACACAAAGAATGTCATGTTTAGACTTAGATTCAACCCTTTGTTACGCATAGTTGAATGTGATTTTCTCGCATCTTTGACACTATACATTAGATAGAGGGGCAGCAAATAAACAAGTATTATTCACTGAGTAAATATATGCATGAACTCAAAATGGTGGATAAATGAAAATGAATGGGAATGGCATTATAACAATCTTATTTTTTCCAAATCTAAATGAAACGAGTCTGTTGGAGAAGAACCAGTGGCATTGAGAAGGCTGAAACCTCAAACCATCACATCTTCCCCTATTCATGCTATAAGAATGGGGTTAGGGAAAGAGATTAGGTTATACATCTGCTGTCAGAGACTGAAGAGACCAAGCAGAGAACTTCACCTGAACAGAATGATGATCAAACAGACATGTCTCCTATCTTCACCTTCATTGTGTACCCACCCTCCTTTCTTTCACTCGACTACAGGCACAAACCCAGACAGCAGCAGATTTAATACTTTATGAAATATGAGTGCGAAAGCAGCAATATCTGGATCATATGTGAAGAATAAACGCTGTCACTGTTACTAACACATATGTTTTTTTTTATTTACTGTGTTGTCAGTGGGAATCTACTTCTGATGGCATAGTTCTGTATGTAATTACTACCGTACAGATAATTCGCCGTAGGAAAGCTGAGGTTTTGGGGCTCCTCCACTCACTAGGAAGAGAGGTTTATAGTTGAGTAGCTGTGCTGTGCCCTAAAGGCAAATATGAGGCAAAGTTTGGTAAGTAACATTCTGCAGTGTGGTTAACACCATGTCTTTCTTATCTTGAGTGTAACAGAAAGTATAAAAATTATACTATATGTATTTGACGTGCTCAAGTAATTTTCACATTCAGTTCAGAATCGTATGTAATCCTCTCAAATATAGAGTGAACTATTCCAGTTGCAAATGAGAATAATTATTCAAATACCACACAACACTAAATCCCATTGATTTCAGTGCATGACACCATTTCCTCCTCCTCCGAAACAAAACAGCAAAGAAGCCAGTAAACATAAAAAAATCTCTTGTTTTATTGGGTAATCTGGCTGCTTAGTAACTGACAAGTAAAAATCTATACAAATAGTTTTGGAGTGTGTGAAAATAGATAGTCATTTAAAGTGTAACTAACAGCCATGCGTTTTCCAGCTGCAGTGGCAGTGTTGAGGAAATGACACCAGCTTTGATGGGTTGTATAGCTTTTCAGATGAGCCTCTTTATGCCGCTTGCAGTTCCATTATGGCTTTGTTCGAAAGCTTGTTTACCTGCTGATAACATACACTGGTGGATTCAGGAGCACCGATCCAAAATCTGCTGCCAAAGTCACTCAAGTCTCATTGTACCGCAGGAGGAGAAGAATGAAATGTTTATGCGGAGGGGAATGCAAAATGCTAAATGTGAAATCAAACTATGGGACCAATAAGGGATCAGAATAACTTTGCCAAGGTTTTATTTTTAGCCCCAGTTGCAATGCTAGCTTTCTGGAAAACGGTAAAATGTTTTGCCTGTACGGCTATGTTTGGGGGGGTTTCTATCATTTTAACAAAACGGACAAACAAAAAGCAACATTTAGGATAATTGTGGATTCAGTTTTCATTATAAAATTGAATTAAATCATCAACCAAAAAAATGGATTCTATACCATGCATCTCATTTGGTCTGTAGGTGTTTAATTTTAGAGAAGAAGCTATGTTTGCAGATCAAAGGCATCATTTTGCTTTGTATATATAATAACGTGGGCATGCAAGATCAGGGCCTCTGTGAGTCATGGCCCCACACCCAGCCGCAGGCAGGTCTCCAGGGGGCCAGCAGGGCCCCAGACGGTCATCCATGAGGGCCAGGTGACCCTGTCTCTGGGGTTAGCAGGAAACACTAAATAGGGATGGGCAGAGAGGCTGTGGAGCTACTGAGTGTGAGTGTGTGAGGCTGGGGATGGCAGCTGTCAATGGTTTGGAAGGAGAAGCCAGACAGACTGTGCGTTCTGTTGGTGCAGCCAGTTCGCCACCTGGCAGGCTTTTCCTTGTTAGAACTTCTTGCTGTTTCAGAGAGATGGAGAGATGTCTTTCCCTCCTCTCCTCGTTTGCATTTTCATCCAGGAGGGAGATTTGAGATTTGCCAAATGGTTTAGAATGCTTTTGTATGAAATTATTGAAGATGTGCACTCTATGTTCTAGACAAAGTAGGCAGGTTAATTAATGGCACTATGTCACGTCACATGCTAAGCTATACAAGTATCCCATTGAATCCCACGATAACATGAATGATTAGCTTCTCCATGCCCATAAAACACATTACCCATTATAGCCTATTATGACAGTAATTAAGCAGTTTGATCATTTGAATATTGTACTTGTCATGATATGTTAAGGCATTAATTACCATTAATTAATGAACATGTGCAATATTAATGATTAATTCAAGATATGGGTCACCTCTCCCTCTCCAGGCATCTGATTGACAAGATCAAGTATAACACGTAGATTATTTGATTTTAAAGCTAAGAGTCTGATGCAGTTAGTTAGTCATTCTCACATGTACTGTATCACACCCGGAATCTATATGTGGCTTCACAATTTCCTCCTATACTGCATATGTGCCTCTCATCACCACTCACTTCACAACAGCCACTGCCATCTCACAAGTTAATACAGAGGGATGTGATTCACTTCCAGGTTCCAGGCTCATAACAGCAAGAGTCTGAAGCTGGACGTTCTCAATCCTTTCTAAGATTTTGAACCAAGACGTAGCCTACCACTCATCTATGGTCAAATGTCTACAGAATATTTACTGAGACAATAGAAGTACTAGGCCTTTTCTTCAAGCTCAAACACGTCCTAACAAATAACAAAAGTGTCTTTCCATTGGCTGAAACCTCTTCACATGCACATGCACTTATACCTCTTCATTCCTTAAAGAGATTCAGATGTGCAAATACTGTACTGTATGTGTACCACGTCAATGCTCTGTCTCGCTCTGCTGTGTGTGCATCTTGCTAGCTGTCACTCAAATGGCGAGGGACTGAAGCTCATTGACTAGAACTGCTAGGAGGCTGGCCCACGTGGGGGAACTGCTAGGAGGCTGTGCCACGTGGGGGAACTGCTAGGAGGCTGGCCCACGTGGGGGAACTGCTAGGAGGCTGGCCCACGTGGGGGAACTGCTAGGAGGCTGTGCCACGTGGGGGAACTGCTAGGAGGCTGGCCCACGTGGGGGAACTGCTAGGAGGCTGGCCCACGTGGGGGAACTGCTAGGAGGCTGTGCCACGTGGGGGAACTGCTAGGAGGCTGGCCCACGTGGGGGAACTGCTAGGAGGCTGGCCCACGTGGGGGAACTTCTAGGAGGCTGGCCCACGTGGGGGAACTGCTAGGAGGCTGGCCCAGGGAAAATGGTGCGGCATAGCTTCCAGAAAAACAGCCGCTTCAAACTATGGATTTGGTGGTAAAACAGTAATTCTGCTCATAGATTCTGCATGTATGAAATACACATTGACACATCCAGCCCAAAAAGGGAGGTCTAAACAATACGAAGTAGTCGCCAAAGGTCCAGAGCATTTCTTGAACAGGCTTAACTATAAACTACAAGGATTGCAGAGTGTTATATGATGGAGGTGTCAAAGGTCAGAGGAAGTTCCTTCCAACCAGTCACAGTAGTAAGCTGAGACTATTATGGCAAATTTCCACCAGAGATTTACCCCAATGTTTTACCAAAAAGGCTTATGAGGTGGAAACACACTGAGGCTTTGTGTTTCCACCTCCACAGCATGGCTCCAATGTCCCACTGGGCAATGGCCTCAGTGGACCTGATCAGACCTGGGGCCTATTTACATAACAATGGCTAAATGTGAACATGGGTTAAAGCTAGACTCAGTGTTGACATGAGCAGCACCGCAGATACAGTATTGAGATGAGCGAGATGCAAGACTTTGCTCTCACACAGACACACACAGTATCTGCACATGTGCATGGGTTGGCTTCACACTGTTCACAGCGTGGGAGCCAGGGCACCAAAACAGGGGAGAAGTTGAGCCTCGCGATTCAACGCTCTTAGTTGTTGCGGAAATTGACCCAATATTCTGTTTACTTTCAGTATCTCCATCATATTGCTGAGTCTGCCTTTAACACCTTCCATGGTCAACACCTTCCATGGTCAACACCTTCCATGGTCAACACCTTCCATGGTTAACACCTTATATAGCACTTTCTCACAAAGCAACTGTCTTGATGATGCAGAGGTCTTGATTCTGGTGTCACACTCCTGATGGAAACACAGTTCCCCGAAAAATAATAACACTAGCGCTTACATTCACATAAACACTGGCAACACTCTGGTGTGGGTTAAGTCTCAGTTGAAATTTCATTAGAAATCCACTAGAGATCCACCATCTTTGGTACAGCATACCTTTGCAAGACGTAGGGGAGTGACATCCAAAGTAATGTAGGAAGTGTATTGATATGAAGTAAAAATCTTCAACAAAACAATAGACATGTTGGTTGTTGTGCTAACATGCTAGCAGGCTTAGCAAGCTTATGAGATCAAAATTACAAATGTGTGTGGTTGAAGTCCTCCTGTCTGTGATTTGTGAAGCTACATAAAAAGTGAAAATATATAAATTATTAATTTAGAGCCTTAAATGTTGTTGTGACATTACAACGTTGCTAAACTAACTACAGAATGTGAATGCTTCTGAACACAACTAGAGGTAGCTACGGATATCAATGTGTTGATATAATTCATCCATCTTATTTTTTGTTTGTTACAGCTACTTCCCAACTGCCACAGCTCACAGTACAAACATGGCTGTGTCTCCCAACTGCCACAGCTCACAGTACAAACATGGCTGTGTCCCCCAACTGCCACAGCTCACAGTACAAACATGGCTGTGTCTCCCAACTGCCACAGCTCACAGTACAAACATGGCTGTGTCCCCCAACTGCCACAGCTCACAGTACAAACATGGCTGTGTCCCCCAACTGCCACAGCTCACAGTACAAACATGGCTGTGTCCCCCAACTGCCACAGCTCACAGTACAAACATGGCTGTGTCCCCCAACTGCCACAGCTCACAGTACAAACATGGCTGTGTCCCCCAACTGCCACAGCTCACAGTACAAACATGGCTGTGTCTCCCAACTGCCACAGCTCACAGTACAAACATGGCTGTATCCCCCAACTGCCACAGCTCACAGTACAAACATGGCTGTGTCTCCCAACTGCCACAGCTCACAGTACAAACATGGCTGTGTCCCCCAAAAGAAGATCAAGGAGTAGCAGAGGTAAAGTATCAGCTGCTAAACAGAAAAGCTCACTGTCTGTTTAAGTTGGGAGGGAAGATTTTTTTCTCTCCAGAAGATAGTGTGCAACAAAGGTTGCACTGTTGGCCTGTTGAGTGTGGTGGCGTGGTGTCAGCCGGTCCCAGGCCCAGTGGCCTTCACCGGGCTCTGCTCTGCTGACGGGAGGGCGAGTGGCTGGTGGCTGGACACAGCTCAGGACATGGCATCGTTTGTTCACGGTCCCCCCTCTCTGAAAAGAGTTATGCTGTCTGTTTTGAATGGACAGCGTTTTTCTTTGTGTGCTCGATCAAAACAGAGGGGCGAAGTTAGTCAGCAAGTTGTGCATTCTAATTATTCAAGCCTCTTTTGTTTGAAGTTTGGACACAATGTTTTACACTGTGTTTGACCTGACTGGGATGCTGGAGGTAAGACATCATTTTTTACCCCCAAATACAAAATAGAACAGACTAGATTCTAATTCAATAGTCAGCTACTTCTCAAATATACTGTATAGACTACAGCACTGTACAGTAGCCTACAATCATCATATAACCTCAGAATATAATGCATCCAAATGACTATAGGCTATGAAGCTAAAATATGTACATGCTTTTTTTTTTATCTGATCTATTTTCTAACCACAAGGTATTTGACTATGAATCCCTGGCACTTTTGATATTACCTGAAGGCAAATGGTACAGATTTATACAAGTTATTTACAACAACAGCCAAGCCATTCCTCTGGAAACTAGGCTGCAGATCAAAGGATTGGTTTGATCTCGACTTAGCATATTTGTTTAACCTAGCCAGTGATTCTGAAAAGTGCACAAGCTTTCGCCGTGATATGCAGAGCACCCTTTATCTGTCTTTTTCTTGTGTTAGCTCTGGATTTAAGTACTTTCTGTATTTAGGAGACAACTGGATTTGCCAGCTTTTGAAATGTAGTTGCCCACTGCTAGCAGCCTTGGCACCCAGGGATAGATAACTAGGTATGTTCCACTGTTAATCCTGATCGGCCTTCTAATAGTATTTGTTTACTGTACAGCACTCAATTAGGACATTATGTGCTGTTTCTATTTCATTTAAGTTGGATTAAATTAGAAAATGTCTTTAGCAGTTTTTGAATATCTACCATTTACTTTTTGCAGTATTGTTTTATTTAGCCGTTTTATTCTGGCAATGCTGCTCTGCTTTCTGCACACATCGATGCAAAATGTCAAGCAAAGAAACAATATCCAAGGGCTTTAGAATATTATATGTCAGGGCAATCAGTATGTTTTCTGGAAAGAGAACATATACTCACACAATGACCTAATTCTCTCTTACTTTGGGCTTGGGGAAAGAGCACAGGTTTATTGAGAGCCAGAAAAGAGGACAGATGGCTCACAAGAGGGTTTAAACCTGGGAAGTCATGCTGTAAATGTGTTTTACAGAAAACAATGAAGGGAGTGGACCAAGCGATTGTGGCAAAGTCCTTTGGAAAATGGAAAAGCAGCTCTCAAAGGTCCAGGACCATGGAGAATCCGGATGAGCCGTCTGAGGACAGCAAAGAGGAGAACCTTTCCAGCTGCACCTGTGAGTCCCCACGAAAAGGCAAGGAACCCACAACCTATGGAGGATAATAACCTAATTTCCTTATTTCAAATAGTCATAGGCCTATTTCTCTCAGCTTATTTTTCTTGTGGCCAATTTAATTATTACTAGCAGCATTGTTTTCAATTTGACTCTCTCTAGCTAGCCTGCTCTATCCAGCCAGTGAACAAACAAACAAACCACAATGTTGGGCAGGAGAATTCCTTTTGAGCGAAAGTGTGTCTCCTATGATACCGCGCTGCCAGGAAAAAGACAAAGCAAAAAATTACAAAAACAGTCACAGGTGCATGGGACTGAGAGAGAACCCAGTAAATGGTCACTGCGGTCCCTGGGAGGTCTTTCAGTGTAAGCCAGTGTGGTGGGTGGACTTCTGACAAGGACATTGGTGAGCAGCCAGGTGGAGTGTGTAACTGAGAAAGCCTCTGTTTATTCTTTCACATGCTAATGTGCCTCCAATCTGACTTCTCTATGCAGCACTTTGAGTCTACATGTATTTTTTCTTTCACTACCTGCAGAAGCATTTTGATACCGTGCATGCATTCAACATAATAATTTATGATATGCATTGAAAGTTCACTAGTATGCAGTATTAAACTGCTTTTAGTGATTCTCTCTCACTGTAAGGTCTGCATTCCTATTTGAAGTGTCCCTATTTATTTCCACACTTACATTAACATGTTTTTGTCTTATCAGCATACACTGTTGGCATCAAATATCTGGAAAGGACAGATAGGCTCCACATTCTGCACATGCACCAATATGTGGACAGAAGTGAAGCAGTGGAGGATGTGGATGATACGAACAGGTCATTTCGCTTGTCTTGGCAAATGGACTCACAATGTTGTTCATTTGACCAATTCTCCATCTTGTTGTCCTCACATAATACCAACCTTACAGTAAATAGCGACCTTTAAAATATATCATAATCTTTCATCATACACTGAACAAAAATATAAACGCAACATGCAACAATTTCAATGATTTTACAGTTCATAAGGAAATCAGTCAATTTAAATAAATTCATTAGGCCCTAATCTATGGATTTCACATGACTGGGAATACAGATATGCATCTGTTGGTCACAGATACCTTAAATAAAGGTAGGGGCGTGGATCAGAAAACCAGTCAGTATCTGGTGTGACCACCATCTGCCTCATGCAGCACGACACATCCTCTCCTTCGCATAGAGCTGATCAGGCTGTTGATTGTGGCCTGTGGAATCTCATTACACTATCTCTGTGCTTTCAAATTGTCATCGATAAAATGCAATTGTGTTCATTGTTCGTAGCTTATGCCTGCCCATACCAGAACCCGACCGCCACCATGGGGCCCACGTTGTCATCAGCAAACCACTCGCCCACACAACGCCATCTGCCCGGTACAGTTGAAAACGGGATTCATCCATGAAGAGCACACTTCTCCAGCGTGCCAGTGGCCATCGAAGGTGAGCATTTGCCCACTGAAGTCGGTTACGATGCCAAACTGCAGTCAGGTCAAGATTTCATCAGCTGTCCGAGAGGCTGGTCTCAGACGATCCCCGCAGGTGAAGCCGGATGTGGAGGTCCTGGGCTGGCGCGGTTACATGTGTTCTGCAGTTGTGAGCCCGGGTTGGACGTACTGCCAAATTCTCTCATACGACGTTGGAGGCAGCTAATGGTAGTGAAATTAACATTCAATTATCTGGCAGCAGCTCTGGTGGACATTCCTGCAGTCAGCAGCTCTGGTGGACATTCCTGCAGTCAGCAGCTCTGGTGGACATTCCTGCAGTCAGCAGCTCTGGTGGACATTCCTGCAGTCAGCAGCGCTGGTGGACATTCCTGCAGTCAGCAGCTCTGGTGGACATTCCTGCAGTCATCAGCTCTGGTGGACATTCCTGCAGTCAGCAGCTCTGGTGGACATTCCTGCAGTCAGCAGCTCTGGTGGACATTCCTGCAGTCAGCAGCTCTGGTGGACATTCCTGCAGTCAGCAGCTCTGGTGGACATTCCTGCAGTCAGCAGCTCTGGTGGACATTCCTGCAGTCAGCAGCTCTGGTGGACATTCCTGCAGTCAGCAGCTCTGGTGGACATTCCTGCAGTCAACAGCTCTGGTGGACATTCCTGCAGTCAGCAGCTCTGGTGGACATTCCTGCAGTCAGCAGCTCTGGTGGACATTCCTGCAGTCAGCAGCTCTGGTGGACATTCCTGCAGTCAGCAGCTCTGGTGGACATTCCTGCAGTCAGCAGCTCTGGTGGACATTCCTGCAGTCAGCAGCTCTGGTGGACATTCCTGCAGTCAGCAGCTCTGGTGGACATTCCTGCAGTCAGCATAACAATTGCACGATCCCTCAAAACTGCACACTTTAGAGTGGCCTTTTATTGTCCCCAGCACAAGGTATACCTGTGTAATGATCATGGTGTTTAATCAGCTTCTTGATATGCCACACCTGTCAGGTGGAAGGATTATCTTGGCTAAGGGGAAATGATCACTAACGTGTGCATACAAATAGAGAGAAATACGCCTTTTGTGCGTATGGAACATTTCTGGGATATTTTATTTCAGCTCATGAAACATGGGACCAACACTTTACATGTTGCGTTTATATTTTTTTAACTGTAGTTCAATCATTTACGTATCTATGCATATCTGTCTTTTTAAAATTCAGTTCCTGAAGAGGGCAATATGGCTCCATTGTACCATAAAAATGTTCATACCTTGTAAACTCCGTAAATAGCAGCATTGTCACCTGCACCTCTAGCATGGTTTCTGCATAACCAACCACTACTACAGGCAGTCTCAGAGGACATACCGTTTTCCTATTCCAGCCTCAACCCTGAATTACTGTGTGTTCAGTGTAATTATAAAGGAGGATTGTTGCCAGGCTATAATGCAGAATGCCAGGAGCACACTAGCAGTGTCTCCCATTCCCACTAACCTACAGAGCCGTATCTACCTAGCGTACAGTAAGTACCCTAACCTCTAAGGTAATGTGCTGCTACTTCATTCAGCAGTAATCAGTTTAGATGTCGCTCTCCTTGTTGAAATGTTGAAAACCTGAAATCAGCCGATAAACAGAAAGTGCAACACTTGATAGTGTTCTATTTTCCTAAGCCTGCTTAGGTTATGTGACTGAGCCACGGTTGCTCTGTGAAATTGTATCCCGATACTGGCACTGCATCCTTGTGAGGGAGTCTTGTAAAATGGGTTTACTTAGCGCCTTTGCTGGCATTTTCCAAAGATAGCAAATGCACAAACACTGCCCATGATCGGATTAACTGTACAACAAAATGATGTAACTCTTTGTCTTGCTTGTGTGGCATAGGTTTTCCTCTGCATGAGTTTAGTGGTCAGCTCAAAATGTAGACACGGATGTTACAGAGCCAGCATGCAGTTCAGCCATAAGACAAGTGGTACTATATAATATACAGTATACGACAGATTATGTCTCATGTGTGGTTTATCATTGGACACTAATTGATTGTAAAGCGTTCATCTCCAAGACTTGCCATGTTAGAGTACCGCGTCATAGAGACGTGCTGAGAGTGAGATACCCTCGCCCTCGGCAACCATCCATGGAAGCAATCTCCCATAGTAACACACACTCCATCAATCTCAATCAAAATATACACCTACTTAATATCACTTATTAGTTATTTTTAATGCTATTCCCCTCTTTTGCAAGCACGTGTCTTGTTGATGTCCTTCTCCAAGGCCTTCCTATGGACGCAACGTAGTTTGTAACCATGTTTGAAACAAAAAACAATGCAGTACCCTAACATATACATGGCCCACACATGTACTGTACACCTAGTAATCTACAGATTACAAAGTTGTGTCAAGACCATTCTTTAATCACTCAATTGCAAATCAGTTGAAATATCTCCACGTATCTCACTTATTTACATTTTAATTACTGCTATTACTTATTTAACTTTTTTTTTTTAAATGTAACCATAGCCAGCTCAATTCCTCCCCTACACTAGAAAGAAGCAAAATGAATGTTTTTCACTGGAGGTTTAGATGCTTGTTTATCACTTTTAAATACCATCATCTTTGCTGAAATCCCCTCTCAAAAGAACCTTTCACTTGCTGGAATAAATTCAAATTAAAATTTAAATCCCTCTTTGCATTTCTTCAGCCTCTTCTAAAATAGCTGCCTCCTTTTAGAAAGCTGTTTATGTAGTGATCTGTTCATAATCCAGTTTGTTTCTCAACAGCGAAAAACACAGAAATCGTATTATCACTATCTTGGAGAGATGATGCGAGAAATCAGGAAGTATAAATGTCTGGATCTGTGGAAGTTTTTCAAAGTGCTAAATCTGAAAGAATAAGGCCAAAGCCCTTTGATGAAGTACTCTGAACAGTAGTATTTGACTTGCAAATATTGATAGTACATTGTATTGAGAGAAGTCAGAATGTATCCAGTACCTTTTGTGATGTTATTCAAAAATACTAGACAATGGCTGTTCCTTGCACAAATATACAGAAATCTCTCTCTCTCATTCACAGCAATCTGAAATATGTGCTACTTAGACAACTCATCAGAAATGTTCTACCATGTGATATACAGCGTAACTCTATAAACAACAACCCTTACCAATCTCACGAGGGCTCAACCCAATATTTTGTAGAAAACAAAATGTAATCAAGAAATGAATTAATAAAAACGGAAAAAACATTTATATGCAAGTGCCTTGTGATAATAACTATCCAGTTGAAAATATGTAAAATAACTGGGAAGAGCTGGTTGGAAGATTTCATTTGCTCCAGCTAGATTGGGTTTATTGTTGGAAACAAATTATAATTGTGCCTCTAGAAAGTTAACAAAGATGTCAACAAAAGGAAATCAATGGCCGAGTCCACTAATCACTCAAAGCAAGCTACTTGTGCTGAAGAAACTTACTTGATAATCAATTTCTTTGTTTTGCTGAAAAGGGCATTTGCATTCTGAGTCACGTCAGCAGTCTTCCTGTATTGGGTGCAATCACAACATTGTAAACCACATTAATGGGAGTATTTTTGTATTCTCAAGTGTATCTCTCTCTGTATAGTCATCATGAAAAACTGTGGCTGTCTTACAAACTGGTGTAAACGGCTGTTTTTAACACGGACCCCTGTACTACTAATAAGGGTCTATGTTGATTTGTCAACAACAATTATCAAGGTGAAACATTGTGCCAGATTCTTGTGTTTCATTAATTAAGGCTTATGATTTTGGCATAATAATAATACTGACCTTTAAGCACAAGTACACGCAACCCAACTCTGTCTGCAGAGTTTCTGATAAAGATTGTAGATTATATAATGAAGACAATTTTGTTAGCTATGCGTTGGGCGAATGCTACTTATTATTACTCATATCAAGACAACGAAGCGTCCATCAGCATCATCACTACAGAAGCCATTAGACACCCCTGTTGCCTGGCCGTCCCAGGGAAACCACTGTGGGTCTGTTGGTCTGCTTATCAGACATGGAGCGCAGATCTGTTGAAGACCCCTTGAGACTCAGACCAAGACCCAGCCAAATGATACTTAGACCCAGAACAAGTGCATTTTAGTGTCAGTTAGCCCATAGCCCTTCTTACAGAGCTTCTGTTGGCCATGGTACACCAACTTAAAGAAAGACTTATGAAAGGTATGGAAAAGGTCAGCAATCTTTTTCACCATTACAGCAGATCATTCCGTTATGCTCTGTAGCTTTTGCAGCACTGCAGTAACTTCAACATAATAGATTAAGCATTGGAAGTGAGTCTTTAAAATATAGTGTAAGGTCGCCCACAGTTATACACTAGTTCTCCCCAAGGGTACTGTTGGGTAGTACTAATTGTTTCTTTAACTGCTATGTAGTGACATGCAGTGAAGATAATGATCCCCATGGAAAATGTACTGTATTTTCAAAGAAACCTTCCCTGCCTGTTGACATCAACATAAAGATAGTTACACATCCTGGAGCTATATCAACAACATGCACTTATGTTCTGTTGCTCCATATTTGCATATGCAAATGTTTTAAATGCAATGTACCAGTCTTTTTTTGTGCCTCTTCCTGTGATGAAGGCATCAAGTGGTTACACAATAGCAGACAGGCGAGTATACAGGGTTCACCTTATAAACCAGAAGGTGGTGATTGGCTATTCATCTTATTTGAGGATAATTTTATCTTAAATTAACCTCACTTTATTTTTGAATAAAATGATGTTAACATATTTGGTTAATGACTGGATGAATATTAATGCCTACTTTGTTATATTGAGTGAAAACTAAAGCTTTGTTTTGACATGCAGTTGGCTACGTTTGAATTTAGATAAAGAAGTGATATGATTGGTTGACCTCATAAAGGTCATTTATTGTTCTTACAGTACATTAGATGAATAATTGAAAACATTATACACTACAGTACAGTATGTGGACAGGTGTTCGATGGGGTTGAGGTCAGGGCTGTGTGCAGGCCAGTCAAGTTCTTTCACACCGATCTCGACAAACCATTTCTGCATGGACCTGGCTTTGTGCATTGTCATGGTGAAACAGGAAAGGGCCTTCCCCAAACTGTTGCCACAGAGTTGGAAGCGTCATTGTATGCTGTATCGTTAAGATTTCTCTTCATGGTTCGGCCATGAAAAACAGCCCAGACCATTATTCTTCCTCCACCAAATTTTACCGTTGGTACTATGCATTCGGGCAGGTAGCGTTCTCCTGGTATCTGCCAAACCCAGATTCGTCCGTCGGACTTCCAGATGGTGAAGCGTGATTCATCACTCCAGAGAACGAGTTTCCACTGATCCAGAGTCCAATGGCGGTGAGATTTACATCACTTCAGCAGACGTTTGGCATTGTGCATGGTGATTTTAGGCTTGTGTGCGGCTGCTCTGCCATGGAAACCTATTTCATGAAGCTCCCGACGAACAGTTCTTGTGCTGTCGGTGCTTCCAGAGGCAGTTTGGGCCCGGTAGTGAGTGTTGCAACGGAGAACAGACGATTTTTACACGCTTCAGCACTCAGCGATCCTGTTCTGTGAACTTATGTAGCCTACCACTTCACGGCTGAGCTCTAGCAAGGCAGAAGTTTTGACTCGTTGGAAAGGTGGCATCCTAAGTCACTGAGCTCTTCAGTAAGGCCATTCTACTGCCAATGTTTGTCTAGGGAGATTGCATGGCTGTTTGCTCGATTTTTTGAAAAGCCGAATCCACTCATTTGAAGGGGTGTCCACATACTTTTATATATATTGTGCATTTGTAGTTTTTTTGTCGTAGCACAATAGGGTGCTTTGACATTTCATTTCTTTGCTAACATAATTTACAGCAGAATGCAAAAAGCTTTTAGACACAGATGTGACCCATTGTATTACTTTTCTAAATGCAATCAAGCACTTTCTATAAACATGAACAGGATTTTTTAAATGTGAACCCTTGTCTGACATCTAATTTCCTCCAACCCACTCCTCTTTTAATTTCTCCACTAACTCACCCCCCAGTGCATATTTCCTGTTGATGAAATAGTTTTGAAAACATTACAGGGTGGTTAATGGGTCATGTTGTAGGCTTTGGGATAAACCTTTTTGCAGATGAATCAAGGACAAAGCATATTTTTTGCGTGTTTGCGTTATACTTTCACAGAATTTGTGAAAAACCCAGCGGCTGGTCTTACTACACTGCCCCCGGTAATGGTTTTCATTTTGTCAGGATTGCTGTTGACAAGTTAATCCTTTTTAGGGTTTTGTTTTATCTATGTGTTTTTCTCACATTACAACTGTCTTACAATAGTTCAAGACATGAAGTAATCAGTACTTTCTTTGACAAATACTTAAGATGTTTTTTTCACTATGATTGTCTGCATTGGGTCTGAGGAAAGAAAGAAACATGATTTTATTATTTGATAGGATTTTTTAAGTGATGGCTCTATGTTTATTTTTTTTCTAAACCACCATATCACACGAATGATGCAAAATAAAGACCAAACAGAACAGGACTGTACTGTCCCTCTTCTCAGCATGTACCAATGGCTCTTGAAATACAGTTACAGAATTATACTTTCAAATGAGGTATGAAACAAGTTGATGATCCACTGTCAAACCTTAAGTAATGATATGCCCCAGACATCCTCAAGTCCCCAGCCTTGAATAACCAAAATTCACAGATGACAAAAAAGCACTGAAAATGCATTCTTATTACACATGGCGTTCACACGTCTCTCCCCAGAGACTGGAGCGACACAGCCTAGAGATAAACGTGTTTGGGTGGCCCCGTCATCATCTGGGGAAGGGGATGCTTGCATCTCTAAGAGGCCCCTTACGGGTATCACTTATTTGAAAGGCTAAGCTATGGCCCCCTACCCCCATACTACCCCCCCCCTCTTCCTGCCCCTCCCCTCCCGCCCCAGGCTCCACCCAGAAGTGTGGCTTCCCTTTGTCATTGTAATCTGGCCCTGTTTGCTAAACGCTTCCACTGTTTGCTCTCTGCTACGGGGGCTTGTATTAACAGGAGTCAGCAGGACGCGGGTGACATCACTGGGATGTCTCCGGGCCCCTTCCTTCTCTCTATCCAGGCCTGTCTAATGCATGAGCTAACTCAGGAGGCTGACATGGCCGACAGGGAGGAATTAGGTACTAAATACAGACAGACAGGTACTAAATACAGAAGACAGACAGGTACTAAATACAGAAGACAGACAGGTACTAAATACAGAAGACAGACAGGTACTAAGATACAGAAGACAGACAGGTACTAAATACAGAAGACAGACAGGTACTAAGATACAGAAGACAGACAGGTACTAAATACAGAAGACAGACAGGTACTAAATACAGAAGACAGACAGGTACTAAGATACAGAAGACAGACAGGTACTAAGATACAGAAGACAGACAAGTACTAAATACAGAAGACAGACAGGTACTAAATGCAGAAGACAGACAGGTACTAAATACAGAAGACAGACAGGTACTAAATACAGAAGGGGAAAAATCAAATGAACAGACAAGGCTTTCATGACATACTTTGGTTGTTGTTGCCGTAGCGATAAAGTCGCAGACATTGAAACTCGTCTGTTGAGCCATTGTTGTCAGTCCAGGCCATCTGCTGCCCAGGACTGACATTCTCACTCATTTACATGATGAGTGATATATGGGAAGCTTGGGAGAGCATATGCCCCACTCAGTCCTATGACAAAGCAAGTGAAAGTTTTACAAGCATTAATATAAGATGTGGAAATGAAAAAGGAGAAAAAAATATTAAGATAAATCAGTGTCTGTGCATGTGTTTAGTGTGTAATTGTGTGTAGTGTGTGTGTGTGTGTGTGTGTGTGTGTGTGTGTAGAGGGCTAACGCATGCATCTGCCTCCTTGTGCGCCTGTTTGTGTGTTTGCGGATGTGGGAGTGGAATGAGGAGGGGGTTGTCTGCTGTTGATGTGCAAATGTGCATCATATTGAAGGGCTATGAATGGGGAGGTGTGACGTAAAAAGGGACCCGAACGCAGGTGCTTATCTCCAGGCTGTCAAAGGCACAGTATGTCATATTCCTGGGGACTACCTTTCAAAGACACAGCACCAGCTCGGCCATCAAGCGACTGGGGGGAAATCAAACTTTCAGGATCTAAGAAGTAGGTTTGTGTCAAATGATTTTATACAGTAATAGTGTAGTGCTTATGCTGGTGTTGGTGGTCAGTTATTTTTGTCATTGAAATCAATCGCAGACTGTGAGTGCGTTTTTTTCCTCTTCATGTTTGATGCTGTCATATGACTTCATATAAAGATGGCAGGGCTAGATACTGTATACGACTGTTTTAAAGTTATTGCACATGCTTATAGCTATATGGCAGTTTAACTACTAATGTGTTAAACATGAGTTTGTCTAGTTTCATGATATGAATACAGAAATAATATAAATTGTGCTCTTCAAGAAAGTATTCTTCTGCTAAACACAGGATGGTTGACATTACATGGTTCTGTGTTCTTAGAAAAACCTTGCTGGAAACAGAGTGCAACTTCTGCTCAGGTCGCAGACAGTTAGAGAGGAGATTATATGGCTCAAACTGTTTTTTAAGAAGTATGACCTATTTTTTATCATCCAGATAACATTAGATGCTGTCTACACAAATGCTGTGTGTTTACTTTAGGGAGAGTATAAGCTAAGGTCTTAGAGGAACACATGTTAGTATTGTGTGTAGAGACAAAGCATTGTCAGGTTGTGCTGGACGGCTTTCGCAGTGACAGCTGTATACATGACTATCGAGCCGTAAAGCACTTCAACTTTGACTCAGCCTTCCAGTAACATGGGAGTTTGATGTGTATTACATTTAGTTCTAGGCTTTAGACTCAGCAGGACTTTATGTGACGGTAACCTGAGTCAAAGGTCGCTTGAATGTTGTTGTATTATAGTCAGTAATAAGTGTTAATTGAGACTTTGATGTGGCATACATGGTCGAGACCGTACGCTTGAACAAACTCTGAAGAGACACAGTACTCCTAAGGTCTCCAGGGAAACTGTTGATTTAGTGGAAAGGATGGATGTTGCAAAAGTTTATAATTTACTGGTAACTGTCAGTAGACTTCTAGGCAAAGCTAGAAGAATACTGTATGTTAAGGGATCATTTGGAAGAACATAAATTATTTTTTCATAACATATTGCAGCTAGACAACTGGTGGGTTGATAAGTGAGTTGTGTATTGAGAAAAACATAACTATTGCAGCTCAGGATTTTTTCCAGGCCTTTGCATAGTTACACATGATTAAATTAATATACAGGCGTAACGTGTTTTGGGTAAAACGACTTCAATTGGATTAAACAACTTAAAGTCGTCAGCTTCTTCTTTTAAGATGTAAAAATGTGTATATTTGTTTGTGTACTCTTCTATTCCCGTGGTTTTGTTAAGCTTAAGTATGCATGCAGAGCTTTGAATTAAAACAGCATGTTCCTGTTGGAACAGATCTCTCAAATATTACATTTTGTATCGTTTTTGAAAAACCAACAAAACTACTTAGTATTTATCAACTCCCAGATCCCTGATTCCCATTCGACCTGTGATATTTTAAAAAGGCAATGAGGTTTACAGACCATTACGCCATGTCACATATAATAATTATTTTAGGTATGGTATGTCCAATAAAAATAGTTGGAGACATGTAATAACTGAGACAAACCACTGAAGCCATTACCATATAGTGACTCTTTACATGCTCTTGTAGTACCACAGTTATAACGACACAAAGATAACAGATGATATGATGTTGTAGTCTAAACAGTAATCTCTTGCTGGACTGTATGAAGCCCCCTTCCTGCTCCAAGTAAAAGGATACTAAGTCAGTAGGAGGTGTCCATGGTACCTAGAGAGTAAAGACTGTGTTGTCCAGAGGAGGAGGTGAAATGACAAACTCCACTTTTGTCTTTAGTTTTTTTCTTTGTGAAAAGCTTGCTAAATTGAGTTCTATGAGGATAAATGAGTTGTTCTCTGGGATATCAAGTGTCCTCGGGTGACTTGTTAACTTTGTCGCTTTGCACTCTACAAAATCTCTCCATAGCTCAACAAATAGATTCAAATAGTTATTCAAGACAAGAGCGCACTTTACGTTTCAATAATTAGGTTGAAGAGAAAGTCAAATACAGAGAAAGTAGCTGTAGAGCATTGTGAAACACTGCAAGCAGCAAAGAGTTACACTAGAAAATAACAGCAGAAAATGCTCAGCGTTCACTGTCCATCCAACATATATTCTGTTACCTGGTTTTTCCCACTCAAACTTCACTTAGTTAATCCAGGAAAATTAATTATGTGGATTTAATTCAGCAAGGTTTCAGAAATGTTCCATCTGCTATTGAGCAGCTGGGGAAGGGATAAATATAATTAATTACTTAACTTTTTAACAGAATTCCAGAAAAACTGTGCTGTTCGTGTATGATTGGGAATTAATTTGAAATCCCAAATGTACAACAGCAGTATGTACTTGTTATAACAGCAGTATGTACTTGTTATAACAGCAGTATGTACTTGTTATAACAGCAGTATGTACTTGTTATAACAGCAGTATGTATTTGTTATAACAGCAGTATGTACTTGTTATAACAGCAGTATGTACTTGTTATAACAGCAGTATGTACTTGTTATAACAGCAGTATGTACTTGTTATAACAGCAGTATGTACTTGTTATAACAGCAGTATGTACTTGTTATAACAGCAGTATGTACTTGTTATAACAGCAGTATGTACTTGTTATAACAATGCTGAATGAACCTTTTTTCTGCATGTGGTTGGTTTTGGGCCAAACTGATATTTACCCCAAAATTATATTTTTCATGCCTTCAGAAAGTATTTTTACCCCTTGACTTATTCCACATGTTGTTGTGTTAAAGCCTGAATTCAACATGGATTAAATATACTTTTTTCTCACCCATCTACACACAATACCCCATTATGAAAAAGTGAAAACATGTTTTTTGACATTTTTGCAAATTTATTTAAAATTAAATAGAGAACTATCTCATTTACATATGTATTCACACGCCTGAGTCAATACATGTTAGAAGCACCTTTGGTAGAGATCACAGCTGGGAGTCTTTCTGGGTGAGTCTCTAAGAGCTTTGGTAGAGATCACAGCTGGGAGGTTTTCTGGGTGAGTCTCTAAGAGCTTTGGTAGAGATCACAGCTGGGAGTCTTTCTGGGTGAGTCTCTAAGAGCTTTGGTAGAGATCACAGCTGGGAGTGTTTCTGGGTGAGTCTCTAAGAGCTTTGGTAGAGATCACAGCTGGGAGGTTTTCTGGGTGAGTCTCTAAGAGCTTTGGTAGAGATCACAGCTGTGAGTCTTTCTGGGTGAGTCTCTAAGAGCTTTGGTAGAGATCACAGCTGGGAGTCTTTCTGGGTGAGTCTCTAAGAGCTTTGCACACCTGCATTGTACAATATTTGTACATTATTCTTTTTTTAATTATTCAACCTCTATCAAGTTGGTTGTTGATCGTTGCTAGACAGCCATTTTCAAGTCTTGCCATAGATTTTCAAGCCAATTTAAGTCAAAACTAACTAGGCCACTCAGGAACATTCAACGTTGTCTAGGTAAGCAACTCCAGTGTATATTTGGCCTTGTGTTTTAGGTTATTGTCCTGATGAAAGGTAAATTAGTCTCCCAGTATCGGTTGGAAAGCAGACTTTCCTCTAGGATTTTGCCTGTGCTTAGGCTCTATTCTGTTTATTGTTTTTTTTTTTTTTTTACTCCCTAGTCCTTGCAGATGACAAGCATACATCTAACATGATGCAGTACCACCATGCTTGAAAACATGAAGAGTGTAACTCAGTGATTTCAGGACATAAAGTTAATTTCTTTGCCATATTTTCTGCAGTATTACTTTAGTACCTTGTTGAAAACAAGAAGCATGTTTTGGAATATTTTTATTCTGTACAGACTTCCTTCTTTTCACTCTGTCATTTAGGTTAGTATTGTGGAGTAACTACAATGTTGTTGATCCATCCTCAGTTTTCTCCTATCACAGCCATTAAACTCTGTAACTGTTTTAAAGTCACCATTGACCTCTTGGTGAAATCCCTGAACGGTTTCCTTCCTCTCCGGCAACTGAGTTAGGAAGGACACCTGTATCTTTGTAGTGACTGGGTGTATTTATCCAAAGTGTAATTAATAACTTCACCATGCTCAAAGGGATATTCAATGTATTCTATCTACCAATAGGTCCCATAGGGCGGCACACAATTGTTCCAGCGTCGTCCGGGTTAGGGGAGGGTTTGGCCGGGGTAGGCTGTCATTGTAAATAAGAATTTGTTCTTAACTGACTTGCCTAGTTAAATAAAGGTTAAATTAAAAAATAAAATTAAAATAGGTGCCCTTTGCGAGGCATTGGAAAATCTGTGTTTGAAGTTCACTGTTATACTGAAGGACCAGAGATGAGGTAGTCATTCATAAATCATGTTAAACACTATTTCACACAGAGCAAGTACATGCAACTTATTATGTGATTTGTTAAGTATATTTTAACTCCTGAACTAATTTAGGCTTGCCGTGAGAAAGGGGTTGAATACTTATTAACTCAAGACATTTCAGCTTTTCATTTTTTATTAATTGTTAAAAAAACACACCAAAAAAAACACGATTCCACTTTGACATTATGGGGTATTATTAGTGCCACAAAATCTTTTAAAATCAAATTTTAAATTCAGGCTGTAAAACAAAATATGTAACAAGTAAATGGGTGTGAATACTTTCTGAAGGCACTGAATATGTTTTATTGTCTCATAGATCTATATGTATAGGATTTCAGAAAGACTGATGTCTGTTTAGTAACACAGTCCTTTGGCTATATCAAATAAATATAGAACCCACAATGGGTTAAGTATATGCAATGGATTCTGTATAACGATAAAGCAGTAAGCCTCTATATATATAATAAATATACTTAAGGTTATGTTTAAAATGCTCTTGTGGATCTGATTCCTGGTTGTCAAGTAGTATTTGTTAGATATTTCCTGACTATGAGATAAGTATTTAATGATGAATTAGAAATATTGAAATACTATATAAAACATTGATATTATAAATGTTGTATAACCTAACTCAGATAATTTAATATATTTGTAAATATTATCTATCTAGAAATAAATAGGTAATATTATTCTTAAAAGAGAATGAATGTAAATTGTATCGTTTTTAGTGAGTGGTTTTGTTTGACATGTTGGAGCTATAAGCGATGTCCCTAATTAAAATTACATGGGATTTGTTTCCGCTCTTTTTTATTCAAAATATATTTTAACATTACCTTGATTGTAATTTTGCCTCATTGGCTGCGGCTTTGTTTGTTGGCCTAACTATAAAGGATCTGCTTGTACCCTTGTGGGTTGGGAAGAATTA
Source organism: Thymallus thymallus (assembly GCA_023634145.1). NCBI lineage: Eukaryota > Metazoa > Chordata > Actinopteri > Salmoniformes > Salmonidae > Thymallus > Thymallus thymallus. The sequence continues at coordinate 32,324,498 of CM042383.1, forward strand.
GGATTTATGAATTTATTTTCTCTGTTGTATTGTTTAAACAGCTTTGGTTTAGTTTTGATCCCTTCCTCTTGCCTTTGAGGCTGTTCCACGGTGTCAGCTGTTGACTGGTAGTACGAGAACTGCCTCACAGTGTGAATGAAAGAAAACTAGCGCTTGGTAAACACTGATAAGGGGTAAATAGAAAGCGGTCAGGCAGAGATAGTTCTGTGGGAGCCCAGATTGTGTGCGGTCTGTTAAAATGAGATTCAGAGCCTGTCCTTTTCATTCTTCCCTCACACCCTCCCCTGTTCTGTGTTTGTCTGGAAAATCTCCAGTGACCCTGCGTGGCAGTCCCAGGCACTGTTCTCTCTTTGTGTTTTGTTTTGTTTTCTAACAAGGGTCAAGTTGGCCAATAGACATGTCCCTGATGCTTATAGACAGCTGTCATGACTGCAAGTACTTACAATAATTCATTTTGCGCGGAATTATAGCTCTGCTGCACTAGAATCACATCATCGGGGAATTATAGGTCTGCTGCACTAGAATCACAGCATCAGGAATTATAGGTCTGCTGCACTAGAATCCCAGCATCGGGAATTATGGCTCTGCTGCACTAGAATCACAGCATCAGGGAATTATAGGTCTGCTGCACTAGAATCACAGCATCAGGAATTATAGGTCTGCTGCACTAGAATCCCAGCATCGGGAATTATGGCTCTGCTGCACTAGAATCACAGCATCAGGGAATTATAGGTCTGCTGCACTAGAATCACAGCATCAGGAATTATAGGTCTGCTGCACTAGAATCACAGCATCGGGAATAATAGGTCTGCTGCACTAGAATCACAGCATCAGGAATTATAGGTCTGCTGCACTAGAATCACAGCATCGGGAATAATAGGTCTGCTGCACTAGAATCACAGCATCAGGAATTATAGGTCTGCTGCACTAGAATCCCAGCATCGGGAATTATGGCTCTGCTGCACTAGAATCACAGCATCAGGGAATTATAGGTCTGCTGCACTAGAATCACAGCATCGGGAATAATAGGTCTGCTGCACTAGAATCACAGCATCAGGAATTATAGGTATGCTGCACTAGAATCACAGCATCAGGGAATAATAGCTCTGCTGCACTAGAATCACAGCATCAGGAATTATAGGTCTGCTGCACTAGAATCACAGCATCAGGGAATTATAGGTCTGCTGCACTAGAATCACAGCATCAGGGAATTATAGGTCTGCTGCACTAGAATCACAGCATCAGGGAATTATGGCTCTGCTGCACTAGAATCACAGCATCAGGGAATTATAGGTCTGCTGCACTAGAATCACAGCATCAGGGAATTATAGGTCTTATAGAATCATGTATAGATACATACATAGATCTATAGATACATTACATAGATCTATAGATACATTACATAGATATATAGATACATTACATAGATCTATAGATACATTACATAGATCTATAGATACATTACATAGATCTATAGATACATTACATAGATCTATAGATACATACATAGATCTATAGATACATTACATCGATCTATAGATACATTACATAGATCTATAGATACATTACATAGATCTATAGATACATACATAGATCTATAGATACATTACATAGATCTATAGATACATACATAGATCTATAGATACATTACATAGATCTATAGATACATTACATAGATCTATAGATACATTACATAGATCTATAGATACATTACATAGATCTATAGATACATACATAGATCTATAGATACATTACATAGATCTATAGATACATACATAGATCTATAGATACATTACATAGATCTATAGATACATTACATAGATCTATAGATACATTACATAGATCTATAGATACATTACATAGATCTATAGATACATACATAGATCTATAGATACATTACATAGATCTATAGATACATACATAGATCTATAGATACATTACATAGATCTATAGATACATACATAGATCTATAGATACATACATAGATCTATAGATACATTACATAGATCTATAGATACATACATAGATATATAGATACATTACATAGATCTATAGATACATACATAGATCTATATATACATTACATAGATCTATAGATACATACATAGATCTATAGATACATTACATAGATCTATAGATACATACATAGATCTATAGATACATTACATAGATCTATAGATACATACATAGATCTATAGATACATACATAGATCTATAGATACATACATAGATCTATAGATACATTACATAGATCTATAGATACATTACATAGATCTATAGATACATTACATAGATCTATAGATACATACATAGATCTATAGATACATTACATAGATCTATAGATACATACATAGATCTATAGATACATTACATAGATCTATAGATACATTACATAGATCTATATATACATACATAGATCTATAGATACATTACATAGATCTATAGATACATACATAGATCTATAGATACATTACATAGATCTATAGATACATTACATAGATCTATAGATACATTACATAGATCTATAGATACATACACCGTATATAGATACATTAGATATACATACATACATACATACATACATACATACATACATACATACATACATACATACATACATACATACATACATACATACATACATACATACATACATACGCTGAACTTCATAAACATATACATATAATCATCTGTGTCTAAATACAGAAAACCATGTCATGATATGATCGTTTAAACCAGAAATTGCCAACCTCACACCGAAAACTACAACTGAATACCTACGACATTGTCTTTTATTCAAGCCTTTTTTAGGGGAAATCTGTTCATTCTTTTGGTCATTGATTTTTCGGGGGGATTCCATCTTTTATGTGATTAAAAAGACCTTCAGAGGTCTTACCTTGAGGGTCACCATGGGGTGTATTTACACAGAATATAATTCAGCCCATTGTAGCCCGCCAGCTAATGAGATTGATTGTTAAGTGAATGACACAAAGGCTACAAGAAAAGCTTAGCCTCTCCGTTGAATATCACAGTGTCCCCGCACACACATACACACCACGCGGCAGCGTCACACTGGACTAGCCTGGCTACCCAGCCACCCCACTCCCATTTCCATCTACTACACCAGCACCTCCTTGATGTTACTATGAAAGGTAAAACAAAGGCTAAAAGGGGCATGGTAAGTCAGGCTAACAATTCTGTCCTATCGGAAATGTTCATGTCTGTGTGTCTCTGTGTCTGTATCTACGTGTGAGAGTGTGAGTGAGTGAGTGAGTGAGTGAGTGAGTGAGTGAGTGAGTGAGCGAGTGAGCGAGTGAGTGAGTGAGTGAGCGAGCGAGCATATCTGTGTCTGTTTTGTGAATGCAGAGCTTTCAGTTTTGAGTAAATAATGCTCTCAACAGATTAGTAGAATCATGAAAGGTTAGCGTAGCTCCTCAGGACACTTTCACTTCCAGACATATTGGCTAATTTGACAGAGACCCAGCTACCACATTAAGTTGAGACCTTTTTCTCTCTTTGCTTGCTTCCTTCCTGTAACTTTACACGCTAGGAACCCCGTCCATTACATGATGGTTTCTCCGTGACTCCTCCGGTCAAACTCATGTGTGCATTCAGTGTTTTAGAGCACTGTCCAAGTGCTGAAACATAACATTTTAAAGGTTGTTTTAAAGGGGACATGGTAATATTACAAAGTTACAAAATATCTGTGTATTCAGTTTGTGTCCATAAAGTTTTTTCTGACTTAAACTTATTTCTGGATTAGACTTGAAATATATTTTTTTTATTGAGACGTTTCACTGCCTTGTATTTGTCCTATGCTTGCGGGACAGTAGCAGTAGTATTCTCAACAGTTTTAGGTTGGTTTACATATATGTCAGTATATTATGTATCGTACATCATTTAAGTGTATCAAAATATCATGCACGACCGGCAGACTGCAAAGTGGGTTAAAGTCCATCTTTTTTATTAAACCCTGGAGTTAAGTCAAATTTACATTTTGTTAAAGATTATTCATTTTATTGATGCATATACATCATAATCATGGACCATCTGCTGATCTGGCAAAGCTTGGTCCAAACTCTAAAACAGCCCTGCTAACCTTTTAAGTACAAAATACTATAGTCAGGGCTTAACTCTTCTATCCCAGAAATGTGTGTGTGTGTGTGTGTGTGTGTGTGTGTGTGTGTGTGTGTTTGAGGAGATTGTATAGATGTTGGATAATACTTCATTCACATCCTCTATAGCTGCTCCAGACATATGTTTTATTATGATGATCGCTTCGATAACCATTATATTAAAGCAAGATCAACTTAAAAACAGCCTGGCTGACAGTACACATTACCAACTTGTAGACTTCGACTGCACCATGCACTGAATGCGGCCATTGCCATAGTTACAGGCATTTAACTGCATGGAGGTATTGTAGTAATTCCTGGATTTGAATAATATTGGTAAAATGGTCAATGGAAACTATTGTATTAATTTCCCCCATTAGAATAACTAAATTGCTTTTACAAACCTGATTGCTTTTTTTCTATCAAAATAAGGACTTTACAATAGAGCATCTGTATGAGGCATTCGATACTTTAAATGTAGAACTCATTCCAAACAAAGCATATGCAGACTGAGAATTCATATGCCAGAGGTAAATCCCAGTTAACACGGATTTATACTGGCATGAGTTAAAGGACTACAGTTTGAGATCCAGGTGGCCAGAGGATCACACAGTGGCAAAGACCACTTAAAACTCCCCCAACATCCTGAGCCATGGAGCTCAGTGAGCTGGGAGATTTTTCAGAATTGATGAC
>CM042383.1:32334305-32406805 GCA_023634145.1 Thymallus thymallus
TCTGATGGTGAAAGAAGAAGAACCAACCTGGACTTGTCTCTCTGATGGTGAAAGAAGAAGAACCAACCTGGACTTGACTGGTAAAAGAAGAAGAACCAATCTGGACTTGTCTCTCTGATGGTGAAAGAAGAAGATCCAACCTGGAGTTTGTGCCACGATGACTGTGTGGTCCTGGTCCAGATTAGCTCATTTGAGAAGGAAAGGCTTTGGGGTGACTTTGGAAAGCGATTACAAGATTTATAAATCACCTTAGCGCAGGTGTCACCATCTGACTCTTTTATGGGGTGCCTTGCTAGCTGGCTCCAATAACAAGTTTCCCTTGTAGTTATACCATCATAACAAATCATAGTGGCTGGCCAGCCAGGCTCCTAATTGTCTGTTAAAAATTCTGGGGAGCCTCGCTCTCTTTATTGAAGCTTCTCAGTCTTGGGGAAGTGATAAGAAAGAAGCCAGTTTTGTATAAAAGTACTAATTTGGCATGAGACACAAACACTTTGCTTGGCGGCCAAGATGGCTGCATGGGAGACTGTTATGTCTGAAATCACAGTCTTCAAGATTTCATGTCAGTGTCTTTTGGAAATCTGGAAGCGCCCCTCTCTGAGGAAATTGATGTGTAAAAAGTGAAAGTCCCTTTTACTGTATTTATGTGAATGGATTGGTGTTCTACAATTTGGCGATTGTTCATACAGTTTCTCTTCTCTCTCTCTCTCTCTCTCTCTCTCTCTACAGATGTAGGATCTGAATTTGACCGCTATTTTGTTACTGAGAATTGTCCTCCATAGCAGACAATGCTAACTTGTTGTGTATTTGAGCTTTAAAAAGGCTTCTAAAGTTTGTAATTTCCACCTCTGACGTTTCAGACTTCATTCGCCCTAACAAAAAATGTATCAACCCCTACAAATATGTCCATTAATTATAATCTACATAATAATTCACATTTCCTGTTGCTGCAGGATCATTTTCCTGCTGTAACAAACTTTATCCTATTTGTACCTAGCTTAGCTTCTTTATTCTACTTGTACCTAGCTTAGCTTCTTTATCCTACTTGTACCTAGCTTAGCTTCTTTATCCTACTTGTACCTAGCTTAGCTTCTTTATCCTACTTGTTCCTAGCTTAGCTTATTTATCCTACTTGTTCCTAGCTTAGCTTCTTTATTCTACTTGTACCTAGCTTAGCTTCTTTATCCTATTTGTACCTAGCTTAGCTTCTTTATCCTACTTGTTCCTAGCTTAGCTTCTTTATCCTACTTGTACCTTGCTTAGCTTCTTTATCCTACTTGTACCTAGCTTAGCTTCTTTATCCTACTTGTACTTAGCTTAGCTTCTTTATCCTACTTGTACCTAGCTTAGCTTCTTTATCCTACTTGTACCTAGCTTAGCTTCTTTATCCTACTTGTACCTAGCTTAGCTTCTTTATCCTACTTGCTGTCACTGTCCACAGTTTTCTCTACTATTTTGTCTTTTTCTACTTCCTACATTCTTCTGTCATCTTGTCATGCTATTGAATATACAATGTTTCATTGGAAGAGGTATACTGTGAGGCTTTCTGATGGGATGAGTTGGGAGCGTTACAAAGACCACTACTGTGTATGATGCTTAAAAACCTCCTTGAGACTATTTTCAGTACAATTGGAGGTGTGGTCACAGAGGTGTTGCTCACGTTGTTCAATCATATCTTTATTGATTCTGTATCATAAGAAAGTCACCAATAATAAAACATCTCAGAACCCGTTTGTAAATATTGAACGAATATGCGATGCTGTTAATTACTTTTTATAGAAACATTACCCTATTTTTCTCAAGAGTTTATAAAATGCATCTGTCTGAAATCTAAAAGAGAATGTCCCCATCATTCTAAAGGCCGGTTTTGATGTGAATAGGAACCTCTCTTTCACCCTCCCCCTTCTAAAACGTCTCTTAGTTATTATTCTAATGTCCAGCTGCTAGCTTTTTAGGCAGAGGGCATCTGATGGCTGCCTAGTCGCAGCACCACAAATAGAAAATCATTTTTTCAAAAACTTGTTCATCAAAATAGTCTCTGAGCAGGGCTTGATTAACTGACTATGAATTAATTTGCATGTCAATGAAAGGTGGTGAAAGGAGTTCTGTGTTCCTTACCATCATATAACATTTCAATTTGGCTCTCCGCTGACAAGGTTTATATCACTGTCTGCACACAAGTGACCACCATTATTATAAAGTGCACCTTTTTTGTTCAAAAACACTTTACATATTGCTGATTCAAAGCAGAAATAAGGATAACAGAAACCCATGTTACGTGTACAATTATGATAATTTTTTCCATATACACTTAGACATTCATTACAAGGAGATATTAAACAAAATTTTGATATGGCTTGCCGTTTACTGTTTATTATGTAGAAAAAGGAAACACTTAGCATGTAAAATGAATGTGACATGTTTTCCTGGGATATAAACTGTAATCATAGAAGTTAAAGCGTATATTTCGCCTCTTTTTCTCCTTCCCATAGATCAGAGTGTAATTGCCAGTAATCAGGTCTGTTTGCTGCTGATAAAACCACTCTGAATGCGATGAACCCTCTTTGTGTGATGACTCAATTATGCCAGAAGTGGCTCATCAAACCTGGCCCATCAGCTGCTTTAATAAATAAGGAGGAAAACTTGCTGCAGGCGTATTATAATTCCATTCATTCCATAATTAAATCCATTCCACTTTTAACCCTTCGTTCGTAGAGTCTGCCTCTGAAAGGGGAAACCGAAAAGGGATGGGGGGGGGCGGGGGGGGGGACTGAACAGACAGACTGAACAGACAGACTGAACAGACAGTGACCTTGCACAGAGCATCTACCCATCCCCATAATTCAAAATGATACTGCTGAAGAAAGGTTACGAGAAAAAGGCTCAGCGGGAAAAAAACGGATGTGTTCAGATAGAGCTCACTTTCGTTATTTATGCATTGTTTACACACACAGATTTTAGACAGTAATTATGTTAAAAGTGTAATCTAATCACGACAGTCGGTTGGGTGAGTGTGCGGGAACTGACATTTTAAAATCTTATTTGGTGTAATCTCATTTGCCTAGCTATCGTCTTGCCTCTGCCCCAATGTAAATAAAACGCAACAATGTAATTAATTTTTATGGTCTTCGGAATATTACTGTAAGGTTTTATTGTTTTTTAAATTAAGTGTCACTAGTGCCATTGACTGAGTTTAACATAGTGCCTGTGTTAATTACATATTGGTGTCCCAAGTGCAGGGATAAGCTGGGAACAAGGGGACATTTGAATGACTCAAGGTCAATGATAATTATTATTATACTCATGAATATCACTATTAGCTGGAGCAGTAGCAGTACAGCAGTTGTTGGGATGGGTCACAATAGTAACAACACCACTTGTATAGATGGTGACATACAAGTGTACCGTTAGTGTCTTAGTAATCAACCACAATAGTAGTAGTCCTAGTCGTTGTAGTAGTAGTCATTTTAGATAGTAGCATAAGTGTCAACAGTGGTAGTTCAGTGGTTCCTTCAATATCAACAGTATGCAAAAAACGGCTATGGCTATGGCTAACCTTTTGAAGTTGAATTCAAACAAATAACCTCATATCTGTAATCATATGTATGTTCCCCCACTTGTAGTATGTACAGCTATGGTGAACAATAATTATGAACAATATATGCTTGATTGCATTGATGTTATATTATTCACCTCCCTTGGTATTAGAGCAGGGGAAACCACAGTTGGATTCAAAGTAACATATCCAATGGATAAGCCGTCCCCATTCAACCCCTCTCCAAACGGTGTGTGAGGCCTGGCTATTCATGACTGCTTGGGCTGAGAGCCCTCTCCTCGCCCAGTCCCAGTCCCAGTCAGTCATAGCCCATTCTCTCCTCCCCTCTGTGGTGGGAAAGGTAGCAGATGGGGTTAGGATGGGGATTGGGCTGGGCCCAAGGACAGCAAGCAAAGCAGCCAGATTAGCACATAGAGAATCACATAGAAACCTTGAGCATCAGGCATTAGGCAACTCAGTATCCCCAGAGAAATCTGACCCACACATGGGCAAATAGTCCTCCGAGAGCAAGACGTTATTTGTCTATTTGTGTTGAGGGGGGGCAGAAGATGACAAACCCACTGGCCTGGCCTCTAACAGTAGTGTCTCCTTTTTCTTATGATAATGACTCCCAGAGTCCCCTTTGTTTTCCAGAGGGGAAATGACTCCCAGAGACCCCTTTGTTTTCCAGAGGGCAAATGACTCCCAGAGTCCCCTTTGTTTTCCAGAGGGCAAATGACTCCCAGAGACCCCTTTGTTTTCCAGAAGGGAAATGACTCCCAGAGACCCCTTTGTTTTCCAGAGGGCAAATGACTCCCAGAGACCCCTTTGTTTTCCAGAGGGCAAATGACTCCCAGAGACCCCTTTGTTTTCCAGAGGGCAAATGACTCCCAGAGACCCCTTTGTTTTCCAGAGGGGAAATGACTCCCAGAGTCCCCTTTGTTTTCCAGAGGGGAAATGCTCTGAGTGCTATAATGATGTTTTCTCTTTTTCATTTTTTTCAAAGCTAACAGAAATAAATAGTTCCTGTAATAAGATGTGTGAAGTGAAGAGGTTTAATGTACTCATTGTGTTCCTCCTTGTTTTATATTAATTAGACTGCACACAATCTCTGTCAAGCAATCAATTTGCATCTTGTTCCTTAACCCACCATGTGAGGTATTATCATGTGTCCATGTAGAGCGACAGGTAGCCTATCAGTTAGAGCATTGTGGCCAGTAACCGAAAGGTCGCTGGTTTGAATACCCGAGCCGACAAGGTGAAAAACCTGTCGATGTGTCCTTGAGCAAGGCACTTAACCCTAATTTGCTCCAGGGTCTGACCCTGTAGGTAGGCCGTCATTGTAAATAAGAATTGGTTCTTAACTGACTTGCCTAGTTAAATAAAGTTTAATAACAGAAACCTTTAGCTAGCAGTGAGGCTTGGAATAGTATGATCGTTATCGGCAATTCATTTTCCAATATACTATGGTGAGTTAATATTATACAATATTGATATATATATATTTTTTTGTTTTTACAGAGAATGAATTCCACATTCACATCCTGAAACAAGTCAAGAATTGTGCACACATCAACCAAGGTGGACTGCGTGGACCTTGCAGCAGAAAACTGCAAACAAAGGTATGCCTAATAATCTCTTGTATATACACTGAACAAAAATATAAATACAACATGCAACAATTTCTAAGATTTTACTGAGTTGCAGTTCATATAAGGAAATCAGTCAATTTAAATAAATTCATTAGGCCTCAATATATGGATTTCACATGACTGGGCAGGGGCGCAGCCATAGGTTGGCCTGGGAGTGCATAGGCCCACCCACTGGTGGTGATGAAGCCAGATGTGGAGGTCCTGGGCTGGCGTGGTTACACGTGGTCTGTGGTTGTGAGGCCTGTTGGATGTACTGCAAAATTCTCTAAAACAACATTGGAGGCAGTTTATGGTAGAGAAATTAACATTACATGATCTGGCAACAGCTCTGATAGACATTCCTGCAGTCAGCATGCCTATTGCACGCTCCTTCAAAACTTGAGACATCTGTGGCATTGTGTTGTGTGACAAAACTGCACATTTTAAAGTGGCCTTTTATCGTCCCCAGCACAAGGTGCACCTGTGTAAAGATCATGCTGTTTAATCAGATCAAATCAAATTTGAGAGAAATAAGCTTTTTGTGTATTTTAAAATGTTTTATTTCAGGTCATGAAACATGGGACCAACATCTTACATGTTGTACATTTTTGTTCAGTATATATTTTCTAGTGATAGGTTCAGGTAACAAAAATATGGATATTAGAGCATGCTGCTCATGGATGTCCTCCACAATCAAGTTGAAATGTAGAGATAAATCAATTGTCCTGAAGAAAAAAAAACATGATATTTGACCAATTCACTTTACCTGTGAATGGATATAGTTGTGTATTTCTGAGTATAATGGATGTGGTAGTCAGGATGTTTAGCTGTGTCATGTCAACGCCCTTTTGACCCCTGTGAAATCAGAGACTCAGATATTGTTTGACATATGCAGGGATGTGTTGCTAGCTTTACTGAGTTTGCTGCTTTGTTGTTACACAGCACTTAACTAAAAAGTAATGCAGCCTACTGTAGGTTGAAGGTAGGTCAAAGGTTACCATCCCTCCCAGTTTCTGAGTCCAAATTGGCTACCTGAAACCATGGCAATGTCCGGACAGCCTTGTTTAAGGATAGCCTCTTTAAAAATACTATAATCATACTGTCAACAGTGAAGAAACGGGACATATTTTGTATTGACCAATGAACACCAAAGATTCACCATAATGTATAATGCCATATAGTTTTGTGCCGTGTCAGGAATGAACGACACAAACAAATCACAGCCTGAGAGTGTAGTAAGTATTCAATACAAACAAGGCCTTATTTGAATAGCATGTATTTATTTGCCCTGCCTGTGTAAACAGTTTTCGAACGTCATGCGTTCTCTCCATGTCTCTCTCTCATACCCTTAAACATCTGCTGGAGCTTTTCTCGTTGTTGCATTACTTTACTTACAATTCCTCCTCTGCAGAATTATGCTCTATATAACCTCTCAGAACCTCTGTGCTGCTCATGAAGCAGAAACTGTAATAAGGTTTGAACTGTTCCTCCGTCTCCCCTCATAAAATACATGAAGTTTAATAAATACAGGCATTTGAAGGAATACAGTACATAATTGAACGCTCTCACAAACATATTGAGTGATGATCAGTGAAATACTGCATGTACTCCTCAGTGTCAGAACCAAGGTCAACAGGTATCTAATGAAGATAGAAGCACTAGTATACTTAATACTTGTTACCATATCGCTTTAGTATTTTCATGAAACATGATATTGTGGCTTGACTTGTATGAAAGAGGAATTTAAATGTTTCATGTACAGAGCATAAATATGGTATTAAAGAGGTTATGTTATGAAATATTGAATAAATGTTTAAAACAGTGTAGATTTACATAATGTGAGTGTTGCTTCTTAATAACACAGATGTGCAATAATGTGTAAATATTTGTCAACCTGTGAAATTAATACAAGCAAGTACAGCAATTATGCTATTTGAATTTGAAATGTTTATTTATTTATTATTGTAGACATTCTAACACATCTACAGTATCTAAACAAATATGTATTAATGTTGGAAAAAGTTCTATAAATTCTTACAAAACGAGTGAGTATGTCTGTCTGTCTGTCTGTCTGCATGTGTGTGTCTGTTTGTACCATGATGGAAAAAGTGTAATGGACTGTTCAGGTACATTAGTTGTTACAGAATGTAATCCATAGTGTTTGGGCAGTTGTTGTTTCAATAGGGCCCTAGTAATCAAAAGTAATGAACCTATTATGAGCAGGTCCTCCGAGGGCCCGGCGTGGCATTAAGAGTGTGCCACATAAAAGGTTTATTAAAGGAAATTAAGGTCCATCACTGCCACACCTGCTCCCTATTATGAATGTATGACAGGTCAGTGCCTTCAATCACCACAGCAAACCAGAGACAGGAGTCATGTTTCCCATCACCAGGAGGAAGTAATGCTGTGACTCACAGACTCCACTGGCCTGTGACCACTATACACCACTATACACCACCATCAGCCCGGAATAATTACCTTTAATAGCTTTTATTTGGGATCCACACACGCAATGGTGGTGAGGGAGAGTGGATGGATTTTAACAACTATTTTGGTCTAAACACACTACTGTCCGTCTGTCTGTCTGTCTGTCTGCCACCACCTGCACTGTAATGGTATTATGTTGGTCTAAACACACTACTGTCTGTCTGTCTGTCTGTCTGCCACCACCTGCACTGTAATGGTATTATGTTGGTCTAAACACACTACTGTCTGTCTGTCTGTCTGCCACCACCTGCACTGTAATGGTATTATGTTGGTCTAAACACACTACTGTCTGTCTGTCTGTCTGTCTGTCTGTCTGTCTGCCACCACCTGCACTGTAATGGTATTATGTTGGTCTAAACACACTACTGTCTGTCTGTCTGTCTGCCACCACCTGCACTGTAATGGTATTATGTTGGTCTAAACACACTACTGTCTGTCTGCATGCCACCACCTGCACTGTAATGGTATTATGTTGGTCTAAACACACTACTGTCTGTCTGTCTGTCTGTCTGTCTGCCACCACCTGCACTGTAATGGTATTATGTTGGTCTAAACACACTACTGTCTGTCTGTCTGTCTGTCTGCCACCACCTGCACTTTAATGGTATTATGTTGGTCTAAACACACTACTGTCTGTCTGTATGCCACCACCTGCACTTCAATGGTATTATGTTGGTCTAAACACACTACTGTCTGTCTGTATGCCACCACCTGCACTGTAATGGTATTATGTTGGTCTAAACACACTACTGTCTGTCTGTCTGTCTGTCTGTCTGCCACCACCTGCACTGTAATGGTATTATGTTGGTCTAAACACACTACTGTCTGTCTGTCTGTCTGTCTGCCACCACCTGCACTTTAATGGTATTATGTTGGTCTAAACACACTACTGTCTGTCTGTCTGTCTGTCTGCCACCACCTGCACTGTAATGGTATTATGTTGGTCTAAACACACTACTGTCTGTCTGTCTGCCACCACCTGCACTGTAATGGTATTATGTTGGTCTAAACACACTACTGTCTGTCTGTCTGTCTGCCACCACCTGCACTGTAATGGTATTATGTTAGTCTAAACACACTACTGTCTGTCTGTCTGTCTGTCTGCCACCACCTGCACTGTAATGGTATTATGTTGGTCTAAACACACTACTGTCTGTCTGTCTGTCTGTCTGCCACCACCTGCACTTTAATGGTATTATGTTGGTCTAAACACACTACTGTCTGTCTGTATGCCACCACCTGCACTTCAATGGTATTATGTTGGTCTAAACACACTACTGTCTGTCTGTATGCCACCACCTGCACTGTAATGGTATTATGTTGGTCTAAACACACTACTGTCTGTCTGTCTGTCTGTCTGTCTGCCACCACCTGCACTGTAATGGTATTATGTTGGTCTAAACACACTACTGTCTGTCTGTCTGTCTGTCTGCCACCACCTGCACTTTAATGGTATTATGTTGGTCTAAACACACTACTGTCTGTCTGTCTGTCTGTCTGCCACCACCTGCACTGTAATGGTATTATGTTGGTCTAAACACACTACTGTCTGTCTGTCTGCCACCACCTGCACTGTAATGGTATTATGTTGGTCTAAACACACTACTGTCTGTCTGTCTGTCTGCCACCACCTGCACTGTAATGGTATTATGTTAGTCTAAACACACTACTGTCTGTCTGTCTGTCTGTCTGTCACCACCTGCACTGTAATGGTATTATGTTGGTCTAAACACACTACTGTCTGTCTGCATGCCACCACCTGCACTGTAATGGTATTATGTTGGTCTAAACACACTACTGTCTGTCTGTCTGCCACCACCTGCACTTCAATGGTATTATGTTGGTCTAAACACACTACTGTCTGTCTGTATGCCACCACCTGCACTGTAATGGTATTATGTTAGTCTAAACACACTACTGTCTGTCTGTCTGTCTGTCTGCCACCACCTGCACTGTAATGGTATTATGTTGGTCTAAACACACTACTGTCTGTCTGTCTGTCTGTCTGTCTGTCTGCCACCACCTGCACTGTAATGGTATTATGTTGGTCTAAACACACTACTGTCTGTCTGTCTGCATGCCACCACCTGCACTGTAATGGCATTATGTTGCATTATTAGTTTTGTTACACCTCAAAGTTGTTTTTGTTTTAACTTCACCTTAGGTTGGTATTTTTTTTGCTATATGTGTTTCCGTGACTCTACAACGATTAAAGGCCACAGATAATTTACTATGTTTGATAGGCAGGGTCAAAACCACTGAGCTCTCAAACATTACATGGATCCAGCATCTGCTGATAATTATTCCAGTCCCGGTTGTCAATATTCACAGAATCTGTATATTGATATAAATGAGTGTTACATGCATAATGAGTGTTACATGCATAATGAGTGTCACATGCATAATGAGTGTCACATGCATAATGAGTGTTACATGCATAATGAGTGTTACATGCATAATGAGTGTTACATGCATAATGAGTGTTACATGCATAATGAGTGTCACATGCATAATGAGTGTTACATGCATAATGAGTGTTACATGCATAATGAGTGTTACATGCATAATGAGTGTTACATGCATAATGAGTGTTACATGCATAATGAGTGTTACATGCATAATGAGACATGGTGTGTTCTTTATTTCCAGATGGATTCAGAAGGAGAGGAGAACAAAGTTCAACCATGTTCAGGTGAGCAGCTTCAACCACTCTCACCATGTTCAGGTGAGCAGCTTCAACCACTCTCACCATGTTCAGGCGAGCAGCTTCAACCACTCTCACCATGTTCAGGCGAGCAGCTTCAACCACTCTCACCATGTTCAGGCGAGCAGCTTCAACCACTCTCACCATGTTCAGGCGAGCAGCTTCAACCACTCTCACCATGTTCAGGCGAGCAGCTTCAACCACTCTCACCATGTTCAGGCGAGCAGCTTCAACCACTCTCACCATGTTCAGGCGAGCAGCTTCAACCACTCTCACCATGTTCAGGCGAGCAGCTTCAACCACTCTCACCATGTTCAGGCGAGCAGCTTCAACCACTCTCACCATGTTCAGGCGAGCAGCTTCAACCACTCTCACCATGTTCAGGCGAGCAGCTTCAACCACTCTCACCATGTTCCGGCGAGCAGCTTCAACCACTCTCACCATGTTCAGGCGAGCAGCTTCAACCACTCTCACCATGTTCAGGCGAGCAGCTTCAACCACTCTCACCATGTTCAGGCGAGCAGCTTCAACCACTCTCACCATGTTCAGGCGAGCATCTTCAACCACTCTCACCATGTTCAGGCGAGCAGCTTCAACCACTCTTACCATGTTCAGGCGAGCAGCTTCAACCACTCTCACCATGTTCAGGCGAGCAGCTTCAACCACTCTCAGCATGTTCAGGCGAGCAGCTTCAACCACTCTCACCATGTTCAGGCGAGCAGCTTCAACCACTCTCACCATGTTCAGGCGAGCATCTTCAACCACTCTCACCATGTTCAGGCGAGCAGCTTCAACCACTCTCACCATGTTCAGGCGAGCAGCTTCAACCACTCTCACCATGTTCAGGCGAGCAGCTTCAACCACTCTCACCATGTTCAGGCGAGCAGCTTCAACCACTCTCACCATGTTCAGGCGAGCAGCTTCAACCACTCTCACCATGTTCAGGCGAGCATCTTCAACCACTCTCACCATGTTCAGGCGAGCAGCTTCAACCACTCTCACCATGTTCAGGCGAGCAGCTTCAACCACTCTCACCATGTTCAGGCGAGCACATCAATAGCAGTAACCGAGTGCTTCCGCTATTCACATTCAATCCTCTTATATAGCTCTGGGGTCTAGAAGGATATCAGTTCAACAATCCAACTTTACAACTGTCAGTTTCACCAATTATCTTAACAATGTGAACAGCACTGCGTTGTCAATACATTATACAGATGGGGAATTACTTCATCAAATTGGAACAGTAGCTCGTGTTTGGCGCCGCCCTGCTGGGCGCCTGTTAAGCAGCTCACATTGTTTGTGCGTTAATTGTTGTTTTAGTATGTTTTTCGTCAGTTTTAGCGGTCCTTTATCACTGGGGCGCTATTACACCCCAGGGAAAAGTTTGATATTCCGGACAAGATGAAAACGTGACGGCGTGGACGCAGGGCAGGTTGGAAGTGTAAGGCAAAGTTTAGGAAATACAAGCCGGCTCTACCATCTATCATTATGGGCAACGTGAGATCGCTACATAACAAGGTGGACGAGCTTGAGGGTCTGGTCCATGGACAAAGGGAATACCGGGAAGCTAGCCTATTGTGCTTTACAGAAACATGGCTGAATGATAACATCCCCGTAGAGAATGTCACTATCGGTGGTTTCCAGACCATCAGAGCGGACAGGGATAGCGTTTCTTCCGGTAAGAGTAAGGGAGGGGGGCTGGCTTTATTAGTTAACAACAGATGGTGTAATCCAAGACATATTACTGTTAAGGAACAGTTTTGTATCCCGGACATTGAGCTGTTAGCCGTTAGCATGAGACACTACTATTTGCAGAGGGAATTCATGGCAGCCATTGCTGTTATTGTTTACATCCCGCCTTCCGCTGACGCAAACACAGCATGTGACGTCATCCACTCTGCTATCGCGAGGTTACAGACAATGCAACCCAGTGCTTCCTTTGCCATTTCGGGGGATTTTAACCATGCATCTCTCTCATCAACGCTGAGGCAGAGCCAGGTGAGAGAGGTGTGGAAGAGTATGAGAAATATCACTGCTAACATCCCACATCAAGAAGACCCTGGAAAGGTTAGTCCTCGCTCACCTCAGACCCCTGGTGTGTACATCACTGGACCCCCTGCAGTTCGCATATCAGCGCAAAATCGGGGTGGATGATGCAATCATCTACCTTCTGCAGAGGGCCTACTCTCACCTGGACAACGCAGGTTGCACTGTGAGGGTTATGTTTTTTGACTTCTCCAGTGCCTTCAACATCATTCAGCCCCTGCTACTGGGTGAGAAGATGAAGAGGATGAAAGGTGAAGCACCCTTAGTCTCCTGGGTCACGGACTACCTGACCGGTAGGCCTCAATTTGTTTAAATACAGAGCTGTTTGTCAGAACGGGCAGTGAGCAATACAGGGGCCCACCAGGGAACGGTCCTGTCCCCCTTCCTGTTCACCCTCTACACCTCAGACTTCAGATATAACTCTGAGACATGCCACCTACAGAAGTTCTCGGATGACTCTGCTATTGTAGGGTGCATCAGGGGTGGGCAGGAGGAGGAGTACAGGAGCACAATCAATGACTTTGTGTTGTGGTGTGAGCAGAATCACCTTCAGCTCAACATCAGCAAAACAAAGGAGATGGTGGTGGACTTCAGGAGAACCAAGGCCCAACTGACTGCAGTCCCTATACAGGGGATGGATGTGGAAATGGTTGGTTCCTGGGAGTCCATATGGGGGAGTGGATCTTTTATCAATATAATGGGAATTTTTGCTAGAATGTTCTTAATATTAGAAGGATCTTTAAATAAAATAGATATTTTGTTTTAATGTAGCAACACATTTCTTTTGGACAAGTAATAGTAACTCTTTTTATAGATCATTTGCTAGAGTATGCTTCAAATTCATGCTAGGGGAACACCCCACTACCATGAGTGTACAGGGGAACACCCCACTACCATGAGTGTACAGGGGAACACCCCACTACCATGAGTGTACAGGGGAACACCCCACTACCATGAGTATACAGGGGAACACCCCACTACCATGAGTGTACAGGGGAACACCCCACTACCATGAGTATACAGGGGAACACCCCACTACCATGAGTGTACAGGGGAACACCCCACTACCATGAGTGTACAGGGGAACACCCCACTACCATGAGTGTACAGGGGAACACCCCACTACCATGAGTGTACAGGGGAACACCCCACTACCATGAGTATACAGGGGAACACCCCACTACCATGAGTGTACAGGGGAACACCCCACTACCATGAGTGTACAGGGGAACACCCCACTACCATGAGTGTACAGGGGAACACCCCACTACCATGAGTGTACAGGGGAACACCCCACTACCATGAGTGTACAGGGGAACACCCCACTACCATGAGTGTACAGGGGAACACCCCACTACCATGAGTGTACAGGGGAACACCCCACTACCATGACTGTACAGGGGAACACCCCACTACCATGAGTGTACAGGGGAACACCCCACTACCATGAGTATACAGGGGAACACCCCACTACCATGAGTATACAGGGGAACACCCCACTACCATGAGTGTACAGGGGAACACCCCACTACCATGAGTGTACAGGGGAACACCCCACTACCATGACTGTACAGGGGAACACCCCACTACCATGAGTGTACAGTAGTAGGCCACACTGTTCATTCCCAACTGGTTATCCAAAAGGTGGCACAACTATGTCAGTAGCTTTCAGACAGATGCAGAGCCTGAGTCACTCCACAGTGGAAATGTAAACATGACTATTTACCTGACATATACCTCTGCTTCTGCTTCTGTTTACAGTTCCAGTTGAATGCATCACCCAGGCTCCCAGGTAAGGGTTCATGACCTCTATGTGAAAATAAACTCTTACAGATATCCTCTAACTCACCCCGGGTTTCTATGTCCTTACATACAGAGTGAAATAGGCATCCTTTGTTAGTAGATGTGGTATGCTGGCCTTGCTCTTATCTTGATAATAATGATTCTAATTTAATTTCTCCTCATAGCTCTTCACTGCTTCTACATACATCATTTTTAATAGTATTTCTGGGGAGTTCGTTCATCATCTCAGCTAAATGATATTTCTTCAACGTGATGTTGACCTTTTTTCCCTCTAGCTACAAATTACACTTGTACTTTCTGAGTCCTGCAATATTACAATTGGTGAATAAACTGACAATGTTACATTATAGGTTCAGGTTCAGTTCAACATTTTCAGATGAACCCCAGTAACTATGGCGCTTTGTTGACCCCGTTGCTCTTTTTATTCATCCATCTGCCCACAACAGCACATATGGGTCTATGGCTGCTAGGAAAAGACCCGCCCAGGAAGGGGTGCAGGGCGCCCCCGTCAACAAGAGAAAGTCTCTCCTGATGAGGCCCCGCCACTACAGCCCCAGTGAGGCGTGCTGTGAGGAGGAGAATGAGGACCTGGCACCACCACAGGACAAAGAAGAGCTGAGGAACATGGACTCTCCAGCAGGTAGACAGATGTCCTGTTGTTTTGAGGAAGATCGACTCTCCAGCGGGTAGACAGGTGTCCTGTTGTTTTGAGGAACATGGACTCTCCAGCAGGTAGAGAGATGTCCTGTTGTTTTGAGGAACATGGACTCTCCAGTAGGTAGACAGATGTCCTGTTGTTTTGAGAAACATGGACTCTCCAGCAGGTAGACAGATGTCCTGTTGTTTTGAGGAACATGGACTCTCCAGCAGGTAGACAGATGTCCTGTTGTTTTGAGGAACATGGACTCTCCAGCAGGTAGACAGATGTCCTGTTGTTTTGATGAACATGGACTCTCCAGCAGGTAGACAGATGTCCTGTTGTTTTGAGGAACATGGACTCTCCAGCAGGTAGACAGATGTCCTGTTGTTTTGAGGAACATGGACTCTCCAGCAGGTAGACAGATGTCCTGTTGTTTTGAGGAACATGGACTCTCCAGCAGGTAGACAGATGTCCTGTTGTTTTGAGGAACATGGACTCTCCAGCAGGTAGACAGATGTCCTGTTGTTTTGAGGAACATGGACTCTCCAGCAGGTAGACAGATGTCCTGTTGTTTTGAGGAACATGGACTCTCCAGCAGGTAGACAGATGTCCTGTTGTTTTGAGGAACATGGACTCTCCAGCAGGTAGACAGATGTCCTGTTGTTTTGAGGAACATGGACTCTCCAGCAGGTAGACAGATGTCCTGTTGTTTTGAGGAACATGGACTCTCCAGCAGGTAGACAGGTGTCCTGTTGTTTTGAGGAACATGGACTCTCCAGCAGGTAGACAGATGTCCTGTTGTTTTGTCTGAATTTTAATAAAATATGAATCTGTTGCATTCATGTTTCTCTCTACTGCCTTTTAGGGCCCGGCATCAGCCAGACCACATAGTCATTCTGTACTGGGAGTGAAAGACTGCCGGGTCTAAGTTGTGTCTGTCTCACATCCTCCGATTGAAGTTTTGACAGCTTATCTGTCATGATATTTTGGCATGGCTTTTCCTCACTTTTGATGAGTTCAGATTTCTGACATTTTCTTTTTGTCTGATGTGTTTGGTTTTTCTGAAAAGCCATTCAAAAACAGGTTGAAAACACTGACAATTGAAACATTATGATCATGTTTGCTTTAGACCCTTCTGTTTTGAATCTGTTGATGTTTGTTCAGTGAAGTTAATTTAGTTGAGTGTACATAATTGATTGATTATTAACACAAGCTTCCCTTCTGAAGTATGACATCGGCATTGCCTAAACATGTTCTTATAAAACCAATGTCACTCATACAATAGTATGGAATAAATTGGTGCTTATTTGTCAAAGGTTACGCACTTAACAATAACATAAGGAAATCTTTGTGTTTATTTCATTTGCTCCAAAAGCAAAATATTTCTATTTCCTAATTAATAGAATTTTGAGCATTTTGGCCACAATATCCATGGTGTGCACATGCATTCTCACCCACTATAATCTGCACTTATTTGGTATATTTTTAACGATGTAACTAAGCAACAAACATAATTGTCCCTCCGAAAGCTTTTGTTAGGCTCTAACACAGTCCAAATGTACATAATTAGGCATAATGTTACAGCTCATTATAGTACACATGTGGGTAGTTAAATGGACCAGGAGAGTAGCTCAATGAATTGTGCGGATTCATTGGAAATGGAATTTATTTGTATCTGGGGTTCATATAACATTACAATTATCGTAACCCTTTTGGCTCTAGCTTTGCCGTCCATTTTTACCCCTCTGATAACTTTCTTTGTTCATATATACCTCCCTCTCATGATCTGTTTGTGTTTCAAGCAGAGCTTTCATGTGTCTGTATTCAGCCACCACTACGTTTGTACTGCATTATAACGTTTTAATCAAGAAAAGTTTATATTTTTATCAAAATCGGGCCCTTGCCAACAGCATCCCCTATAAAATACAGTGAACATGTATCAAAAGTCAGGCAACACAAACAAGTGACTGCACATTGTGTGATTAACATAGACCTACATACATTTGCAAATATATTGTTGTCACAATCAGGTCTGGGGCTATTTTATGTGAAAAGATTATGACAGTTCAAGTGTATAGAAAAATCAATAAAAACGTAACAGTGGGATACTGTTCATATCTGCATTTCATAACAAAAAGAGGGAAAAATAAGCCTCCCATTTGGTTGAGCCGCATTTGTGTTCAACTCCAGCCAAGCTCCAACCCTGCTTCAGAGCGTCGGTAATGGCTATTCTGGAGTACAAACTGTTCACCTGTTCCAATACACAAATCACAGGAGGGACCAAGTCCAGTCTCTTTTCCACTGCACTTCTCTCACTGAGTGTGCGTGTGCGTGTGTGTGTGCGTGTGCTGCCACTGTTTAGAATTAAATATCTCTAGCAACAAATTATCATTTAACAACATTCATACATTTACCTACATTCATACATTTAACTACATTCATACATTTACCTACATTCATACATTTGCCTACATTTACCTACATTTACCTACATTCATACATTTACCTACATTCATCCATTTACCTACATTTACCTACATTCATACATTTACCTACATTGAACCTCTTGCTCTGTTGCTGGTCTGTTTTATATATTCAGTACATTTACCTACATTCATACATTTACCTACATTTACCTACATTCATACATTTACCTACATTCATACATTTACCTACATTTACCTACATTCATACATTTACCTACATTTACCTACATTCATACATTTACCTACATTCATACATTTACCTACATTTGCATACATTCATTAATTTACATACATTCATACATTTACCTACATTCATACATTTGCCTACATTTGCATACATTCATTAATTTACATACATTCATACATTTACCTACATTTAACTACATACATACATTTACCTACATTTACCTACATTCATACATTTACCTACATTCATACATTTGCCTACATTTGCATACATTCATTAATTTACATACATTCATACATTTACCTACATTTAACTACATACATACATTTACCTACATTCATACATTTACCTACATTTACCTACATTCATACATTTACCTACATTTAACTACATACATACATTTACCTACATTCATACATTTACCTACATTCATACATTTGCCTACATTTGCATACATTCATTAATTTACATACATTCATTCATTTACCTACATTCAACCTCTTGCTCTGTTGCTGGTCTGTTTTATATATTCAGTACATTTACCTACATTCATACATTTACCTACATTCATACATTTACCTACATTTACCTACATTCATACATTTACCTACATTTACCTACATTCATACATTTACCTACATTCATACATTTACCTACATTTAACTACATTCATACATTTACCTACATTCATACATTTACCTACATTCATACATTTACCTACATTCAACCTCTTGCTCTGTTGCTGGTCTGTTTTATATATTCAGTACATTTACCTACATTCATACATTTACCTACATTCATACATTCACCTACATTCATACATTTACCTACATTTACCTACATTCATACATTTACCTACATTCATACATTTACCTACATTTACCTACATTCATACATTTACCTACATTTACCTACATTCATACATTTACCTACATTTACCTACATTCATACATTTACCTAAATTTACCTACATTCATACATTTACCTACATTTAACTACATTCATACATTTATCTACATTCATACATTTGACTACATTTACCTACATTTACCTACAATTGCACAATCCAAAATCATTTTTATTTTTGGAAGAGATCCGTTCACCAGATAACACTTCCTGCATTTATCAGCTTTTCTTTTGGGGGATTGCGTTTTGTACTGTGGCCTGACTGTAATGACGAGTAGTATCTGTTTGATATGCCTACATCATCCTCAGTGGAATCCACTTACAAGCCAATATAGCCTTTATGCATCCTACATTATTCCCAAATCTATCATCAACCTATCGTATCCCCCTCACTCCATTCTCTGTGGGCCTCTTTTAGTTTGGTCAATGACGTCTAGCCACTTAAGAGGATATATCTACTCAGTACAGTACAGCCTACTTATGATTTATGAAATAAAAACCCTTATGGCCTTACCAAAGAGCTTTAGCAGCGAATATAAGTTTAAATGATTTGGAGGATCAAAAGAGATTTTATCAAATCAATCCAGATGATAGCTTGCCATTGTTAATCATTGACCATGAGTTAATATTAATATAATCAGGGGTGTTACTAAAATAAAGAGTCATTTAAAATGCATTTTGGGGAACTAAGAGGCCTAGCTTTCCTGTCAGTTCCACTTAAACTGACTAAGCTAGAAACCAAAAATTGAATTGTCAAATACTTTACCATTACACACAGTCCTGGGATACATTCAACATGTTGATATGTCAATGAAAATGTCCACTGATAAACTATTTAAAAGTGTTCTTAGTTGGTTGTTATGCTGTCATGTGGATATGGTTCTTAGTTGGTTGTTATGCTCTCATGTGGATATGGTTCTTAGTTGGTTGTTATGCTCTCATGTGGATATGGTTCTTAGTTGGTTGTTATGCTCTCATGTGGATATGGTTCTTAGTTGGTTGTTATGCTCTCATGTGGATATGGTTCTTAGTTGGTTGTTATGCTCTCATGTGGATATGGTTCTTAGTTGGTTGTTATGCTCTCATGTGGATATGGTTCTTAGTTGGTTGTTATGCTCTCATGTGGATATGGTTCTTAGTTGGTTGTTATGCTCTCATGTGGATATGGTTCTTAGTTGGTTGTTATGCTCTCATGTGGATATGGTTTCTTAGTTGGTTGTTATGCTCTCATGTGGATATGGTTCTTAGTTGGTTGTTATGCTCTCATGTGGATATGGTTCTTAGTTGGTTGTTATGCTCTCATGTGGATATGGTTTCTTAAGTTCACATCTAAAAATCATAAAGCCCTGCTTAACTTACACCTAATAACTACTTAAAACAGATGTTCTGTGTCACAAGCGATGTAGAAAAAAATCTCTGTCATAATCTGGTCCGTCTTAATCCATATCAAGTTGTTGTATTCTGATTGGAGATTTTTAAGAAGAAGAAGACAATCTTCTTTTTCATCTCTAGGTTTCATGTTCAACTAGCCAAAATAAGTGTCTCATGTATTATCTCTGATGTACTTGAGGAATTGCAGAATAATCTTACAGTTGCTGTCCTGTCCATACTATTATTATTTTCATTACATATTTGATTTGTCAATCCTCTTAACAGTCATTTAAAACTACAAGAAATGTGTTTTCAAGATATGAAAAACTGTCATGAAATTTGCATTCTGACTAAGCTCAAATGGGGACATACAACATTTTTACTCTCTCTGCCTAGCCAGATGTTCTTTGAAAAGCATGGCCTTAACATGAACAATTGACTCAAAAGTCACAGCATAGTTTTTTATTCTCTTTTGCTCCCAGATACGCTTAATGAAGTGCCCAACAGAAATGGCTGCCAGGACGCAATAACAAAACCCCTTGATTCCTTTGGATGGTCTGAAGTGGTGACTGATGACTCTCTCCATGAGGAGGCTGCAACCTTGGAAACTCTGGAAGACGAAGAGGTGGAGGAACGAAACCAAGAAGAGGAAGAAGAAGAAGACCAAAGTGAGGACAGGATGAGTATGATTTGCAGTTCCTCGCCACGTGAAAGCCCAGACAGGGACAGCCGGGAAGCCGAGTGGGAGCATCTGTCCCTGTCTCATTCTGCTAGGGTGAATGGCTCCAACGGCTCTATCAGCAGCCCCTCCAAAGCCACCCCCGGTGGAGGACCTCCATTTGGGAGGAACGGCCACCAACACATGAGAGACGGCGATCCTGACTCGGACCTGAGGGGTTACAACATGGGCAGAGTAGGCCCCTTCCAGGCAGGGGCCCTGAGGCTCTACCGACCGACCCCCAGTGAGGAGGACAGTGAGGGGGAGCCAGAGGTGGAGAGGCCTCCCCAGCTGGAGGCTTGGGCGCTAGGCCAGCAGGAGATGGAGAGACCGCTGGGCCTGGAAATGGACAGAGGATACAGAGACAGGGACAAAGGGAGGGTGAACCTAAGCCTGCTGGAGCAGGCAATGGCCCTGCAGTCAGAGCAGAGGCATGTCATCCACAACGCCTACAGGGAAATGGACAGGTTCCTACTGGAGCAGATGACCAATGAGAGGAGGCACCAAAGGCTACTGGATGTGAACTCCAGGGTGGGCTACCATGGATGCAAAGGTATAGATCATATATTTGAATATGCCTTATTTCAATTTCTATTAATAACATTGTCATGTTAATGTATTTTTCCCAACAGGTTTTTATCAACGTAATGACAGAGGACCCTTTCTTTAAACCCTTCCTCTGTTTTTGTATGGGTACTATTTAGGACACTCCAGAACAATAGAACTACATACTGTGAATATTGCACTTATTGTAATGAAGAGTAGTGAGCATAAAATAAGTACGCAGCAGAAATGATTATGCACGTTTATCTAGTATGGATCAGACCACTTGTGATTTTTATAATGAGGCTCTTTGAAAAATAGAAATAATAAAATAACCATATTCCGAGGAGGAAAATCCTCTTTGCTGAAAACATTTTGGCAACAAATGAATTAATAAATATACAGACTAAAATAAAACAAAAAGAACAGAAACTCAGAGTATTGGATGTTGATGGGAATCAACTGGATATTTAACCATGACCATAAGTCTTAAATCCAACCAAAGTACCCCTCATATTTTCCACTCATGTTTTTTAATGTGTAATCCCAGATGACTGCAGCCTAATGTGTAATCCCAGATGACATCTTTCGATGGATGAACATTAAGAAGTGAATGCCCTGTGTTGAACTGGGGGCCTTAACTAAAATGACAGGAAAAATAGAAGCAAGTGTGTCTGTTTCTATCTAGTTACTGTATATCTATATCACTGTAGCTTCAGTATGTATGTTTCTATCTAGTTACTGTATATCTATATCACTGTAGCTTCAGTCTGTATGTTTCTATCTAGTTACTGTATATCTATATCACTGTAGCTTCAGTCTGTATGTTTCTATCTAGTTACTGTATATCTATATCACTGTAGCTTCAGTGTGTATGTTTCTATCTAGTTACTGTATATCTATATCACTGTAGCTTCAGTGTGTATGTTTCTATCTAGTTACTGTATATCTATATCACTATAGCTTCAGTCTGTATGTTTCTATCTAGTTACTGTATATCTATATCACTGTAGCTTCAGTCTGTATGTTTCTATCTAGTTACTGTATATCTATATCACTGTAGCTTCAGTCTGTATGTTTCTATGAACTACTACCTTTGTTCTACTCTTTGTTCATGTGAGGAAATTTTAAAGCATGTTAAGAATGATACTGCGACATTATTAAAGGTTTAGTTATTTGTCTGTTGTTTGTCTCCTCCCAGACTCTCCACGGCCAGACAAGAAGGATATTAGGTGTCCCACCCCTGGGTGTGATGGAACTGGCCATGTCACTGGTCTGTACCCCCACCACCGGAGTCTCTCTGGCTGTCCCCACAAAGTCAGAGTTCCCCCAGAGAGTAAGTCACTCATATACACACCTGCTGTATACATCACACATACATGAGCATGTACACATATGGAGTAGAATAGAATAGAATAGAATAGATTAGATTAGATTAGAATGAGATGTTGTTTTCAATCATAAAATAATTTATGTTCAAATGAAATCATAAAAGTTATCAAAGACAGATGTATGATCTTAATTTGAGTCAGTTTGCTACAGCAGGAAAATAATCCTGCAACAACAGGAAATGTGAATTATTTTGTGGATTGTAAATAATAGGGGTTGATGAATTTTCTGTAAGGGAAAAACAAGTCTGAAGTCAGATGCATTTTTAAACCTCAAATACACTACAAGTTGAACGTTTCCTGCAACAAGATGATCTTACTAAAGATCCTACATCTGTAGTTGGAGAAACTGTTTGATTGAAGGTCATCTCTACATTTTCTATGTGTAGAATCATGCAAATAGAAAAACAATATTTCAATCCACAAGTCACCTAGAAACTAGAGTTTACTTCTATGTCAGAATATTGAAAAGGCTGTTTTATTGGCTGTCATTTCAATGTAGCAATAAGAAACACACAACATTAAACAGAATGTTACACAAGGAACAGAAAAAGTTATTACATATTTTCAATATGAAAGCATGTGCTCTTAGACCAGAGGCAGTGTTTGCAAATCAAAGGGGTTACTAACTATGTATTCAAAAATAAATAGACAAAACCTGCAAACTAATTGGAAAATATGTACAGAAAATAAAAGTTTCTAAGGATACAGAGTGGAACTCCAACAATGAGAACGTTTTATGAAAAAAGTATTGGTTTGGCTTTCTTGTTATATTCTTCTTTCTACTAAGGTATTTATATTATGCAACCAACACACAGTGCACTGACAATGGAAACAGTGCTAGTTAGAGATGCTTGTGTCTTCAAAGAATCTGTGCACTATAACCATGGTTTCTTTCTGATGTCAGTACATAAGGAATGTGTTAATTAAATCAAATTATCAAGACATTAACATGCCTATAGTTTTCAACTTGATCACTGTGGATATTATTATTATTTTCCTGTCTTATCATGTTGTTCTCTGATAATTATGTAAACTCTTGATACTCCTATGAATCTTATGCTTTCTCTACATGGCGTCACCACTGATACAGTATATTTACCACTGGTGTACAGTACAGCTCTCCTTCTACTAACCCCACTATTTCACCCACTGTCCCTCTCCTCTCCTGTCTGTCTCCAGTCCTGGCCATGCATGAAAACGTCCTCAAGTGTCCTACTCCCGGGTGCACAGGAAGGGGCCATGTAAACAGCAATCGTAGCACCCACCGGAGGTACAGCCTGCAGGACTAACCCATTAAAAATGACAAACTGTACATAGACAGGTTCAATGTCGGACTAATGGGTTTGATTTCCTCCCATCCGCCCCCAGTCTCTCAGGCTGCCCCATTGCTGCTGCAGTGAAGGTCTCCAAACCTCTAGAGGAGAGCCCCAAATGCAGACAGGCACCTGAACCATTGTCCAGGTAAACTCACATGGACTGAGAATGTATGTTATAACACATGTTATAGCTGTAATATTGCAATATTGTTACTTTGACTGTTGTGAACGTACTGTTACCTTATGATGACAGTAAACCACTGAGACATTGAATATAAACTATAAAACAAATTGATTCTGAGAGCGTAGTCCCTTTGATATAAAACAACGTTTGTAGTCGTTGACTATCAAATGCAATTTCATATTAAATCAAGAGATATATTTACTGTATCATATCCAGTTTATCCATTCAGTGTATTGTAAAAGGAATAACAATATATGGCCTAGCAAAGCATCACAGATATGGTTTCTCAGTATCACTTGTTCTTAAGCAATGGTTTAAGGTCACGTGAGATTCTCCGTATTGGAGACACAGAGCATCTGAACCCTTTGTTCCCTGTAGATAAAGGGACGGGCAGACTGCCTACTCATACTAAATTAATTAGTTGGGCAACATGCCTGTGTGTGGAACCTACAATACAGATCAGATCCCACAATCCAGGAGGAGGACATTGATATTATAATATGATTCAAACTACACTGTGTCCATTACTTCAAAACCACCTTGTATCAATATTATTCAATGTGTATTACTGTCACAATCGCCACCACCTCTTCCACAGCCAACATGTGCGTAATGTGCATGTATGTGTCCATATTCTGTAGCCACTTTCCTCATCAAATCCAACAACAACACCTCGTCTTCCTGGATTCTTCTCCAACCAGACCTCTCGGCCCCCTCATGAAGAAGTTGGAGTTGAACCAGTACAGCTACAGGTTCTCCCATCTCCATCCTGTCACCACCACCTTGCAAGCCAACCTCACCAAGGACATGGACAAGTACAGCAAGATCCGTTTCGATTACGCCAGCTTTGATGCACAGGTCTTCGGCAAACAACCTCTGATGGCACCCAACCAGGACCAAGAAATCTCTCCTTCACACTTCACTGACTGTGAGTTTCGCACATTTTGTTTGATTCAGGGGGGGTGGGGGGGGGGTCTGCTGTACCATAACAGCATGTCAAGCCACATTAAAGGGATTTCATGTGCAAGCGTATCTCAGTCATAGTAAGTACATTTTTTCTCAATAAAGTAGCTATCAGCAAATTCAGTGCTAGTAAGATTTAGTTTTTTTTATGTAATCCTCAGAGAATCGTCATTTTATCAATAAATACACGTTTTATCAACACAGCCTTTATTTATTCAAGCACAGAATGATTCCATTGCAACCACACTGTACAAACAAGCGTACATGTAGTGAGTATTATCAGTTGTATGCAGTGTAGGGTAATGTAGTGAGTATTATCAGTTGTATGCAGTGTAGGGTAATGTAGTGAGTATTATCAGTTGTATGTAGTGTAGGGTAATGTAGTGAGTATTATCAGTTGTATGTAGTGTAGGGTAATGTAGTGAGTATTATCAGTTGTATGTAGTGTAGGGTAATGTAGTGAGTATTATCAGTTGTATGTAGTGTAGGGTAATGTAGTGAGTATTATCAGTTGTATGTAGTGTAGGGTAATGTAGTGAGTATTATCAGTTGTAAGTAGTGTAGGGTAATGTAGTGAGTATTATCAGTTGTATGCAGTGTAGGGTAATGTAGTGAGTATTATCAGTTGTATGTAGTGTAGGGTAATGTAGTGAGTATTATCAGTTGTATGTAGTGTAGGGTAATGTAGTGAGTATTATCAGTTGTATGTAGTGTAGGGTAATGTAGTGAGTATTATCAGTTGTATGTAGTGTAGGGTAATGTAGTGAGTATTATCAGTTGTAAGTAGTGTAGGGTAATGTAGTGAGTATTATCAGTTGTATGTAGTGTAGGGTAATGTAGTGAGTATTATCAGTTGTATGTAGTGTAGGGTAATGTAGTGAGTATAATCAGTTGTATGTAGTGTAGGGTAATGTAGTGAGTATAATCAGTTGTATGTAGTGTAGGGTAATGTAGTGAGTATTATCAGTTGTATGTAGTGTAGGGTAATGTAGTGAGTATAATCAGTTGTATGTAGTGTAGGGTAATGTAGTGAGTATAATCAGTTGTTCCTGTGTCTCTGTGTACTTAGCTGAAAGTGTGTTCTGTTATCCAGCAGCTCTACAGTACACTGGCTTCCTGGGTGCCCCTGGCAACCTCCTGCCCACACCTGGCCCCGGACGGCACAGCCCACCAAGCCATTACAAACATGGATGTGAGGGGCTCCAAGACACCACAGCCACCACCGCCATCCTCAACCTCTCCACCCGATACCGAAGCAACATGGAGGCCATCTCCATCTCCGGCCGGCCCTTGGCATCCTCCACAAAGGTAATCAAATTAGACCACTTGGAAAGGTATTTAATGGGGTCATTTCAAAGCAACTCTGATTTATGTATAAAAAGGGAAAAACATCAAAATAACTGTTTCTGGCAAAGAGATGGTGTCTCTGGTGGCAGGAAACAAGAGGTTCCCCTCCACATCATAATATATGCACAAACTCTTCCCAACTATACTTTTTCATACTGCCGCTCTATGTATCATGTATCTGCCTTTTGTGTATTTTCATTCTGCCATTTTGCACCTGCCCCGTGTTTTTTCATAGCTGCTTGACAAAGAAATCTATCTATCTATCTATCTATCTATCTATCTGTCTGTCTGTCTGTCTGTCTGTCTGTCTGTCTGTCTGTCTGTCTGTCTGTCTGTCTGTCTGTCTGTCTGTCTGTCTGTCTGTCTGTCTGTCTGTCTGTCTGTCTGTCTGTCTGTCTGTCTATCTATCTATCTATCTATCTATCTATCTATCTATCTATCTATCTATCTATCTACAATCACCCTTATTTCTCAATTACAATTAGACTCTGTAGTCTATGTAAAACATGTGGTCATGCATTTAATTGATACTTTTATGGTAATTGACCAAAGGGTAAATGAAAATAATAATGTATGAAAGTGTGTCTTGCATGCTGCAGAGGGCGGAATATATTTTGCGTAGTAATATATTATCCAGTATAAGCTGTGTTTCTATCAGATGGCCTATAAAACTAGTTCGGTGGATTAAACCAATCAGCTGAAGGACTCATTAGCTGAAATCTTTTATTCACACAAAACCAAATTCTCAGTGATTTATTAAATGTGCACCAGATTAGTTGAAATCTTGACCCATTTGTGCACATCCTGTATAATCTCTAGTGGGAAAAAACCCAACTGCCCCGTCCACTACGTGGAAAACCATGATACTCTCAACTGAACTGAAACATGGACCTTCCTATGCATTAAGTTTGACAGCATAACTACAAATGTCTTAAAACCCAAACAATCTCTACAGTATGTAATTTATGAAAGAATATAGATTGGTTTCCAACACCTACACAGTACAGAACCCAGCTTGGTGAGCTGAGAATGTGGTCCGGTATCAGGTGCCAACTCACTGAATGAATAAAACAGTGTTAACAACTTCATCATTTGTGCTCTGCCGCATTGGATTTATGTAGCATACAGTACACTGTATGGGGCCATCCAACTCAAAAGGCTTGTTTGTATCTCTGTAGGCTACCAGTGATGCAAAATGCAAAAAACAAAAGCATTACAAAGTTCATGTTATTGAGATAAGCTACAGACATGTCACCATCACACAAGTAATTAAAACGGACAGACACACATGCATGCAATGTCCATGAAAATTATCTTTAATTAATTTGAAAGGCTCCCTTTTGAAGACAGGTTTAATGGGACATATGCATTGAATAATTGGTTTCATTTATAGGCCGGATTTCTGCATTTAATGATGTAAAACTTGTAATACTGTTAAACCCATAAAGCTCAAGCACACAGAATGATTAACACATCTGTCAGTGAGAAAACTTATGCTGCATTAAGCTTTTACATTTTTGTTTTAATGGTGATGACCTCAAATCAGCTGCCATCTTGGTTGTGTGTCATAGAAAACAGACAGATTACACAGCTGTCACAAAAAAACTATACACCAAGCAGCAACAGTATTAATGCTTGCCTAACACCACATTTTACCCCGGTGTTAGATAATCACTGTGCGTCTTATTTTCATGTATATTTGAGTTGCAATTCAAGTTATTTCTCACAGGAATGATACAAGTTGTCATTTTCAGAGTGGTACACACTTAAGACATTGTAGTTGGGGCTAAGGTATGTCATTGAAATACATTGATTTCAATCTTCATAACTTCATTACCCACATTTTTTAATTTCCACGAAGACTGGCATCACCTGTATGTTTTCATTAAAGACAGTTGACTATTTCAAAAAAGTAACCTGACTATTACCAAGTCTGACTTGTGAACTTCTTATCATTTAGGACATGCCCATAGAAGTGGATGAGAACGGCACTCTGGACCTGAGTATGAAGAAAAGTCGGGAGGTGAAAGCCCCACCTAAGGTGCCTTTGGGAGACGCTGCCCTGTCCCCTCCTGAATCCACGCTCAAGCAGGCCGGCAGTGTGCACATCAGCCCTGCCTTCTACCATAGCCTGTGTGAGAGAGACGCCTGGGAAACACCTCTCAACTTCAGCAAAGCGCAACAAGCGGTGCATGACAGAGAGGTAAAAAACACAACCTGATTGTTCATCTGTTAAATACACAAGAAACACTGGGAGTTCAGGTGGGTCTGAAAGGCTTACCAAGAAAAACTTCCAAAAAGGACTAATTTTAGGTTAAGATTTGAGGTACTGCACCAGACCTAGGAAACAGAGCAAAAGTAGTTGAACAAGAGAAACGAGAGCTATCGGTAATTGAGAAACATTTTCATGAGATTACCGACAGGCCCCTGGTCTATAAAGGTGTTGGGCATACAATGTACAGTCGTATGAAAACGTTTGGTCACCCCTCTGAGGCTGCATAATAATTTACTCTGTCGTCACAGAAAAGGATCACAGTGGCATGCCATTCATTTTCTAATAAAAGCTGAGTACTGGGGTATTGTCCAGACAAACATTTTTAGTGTAGCAATATTAAGTTGTATGAAATTAAATCAGATGTGAAAAATAGGCTATGCAAACATGTGGGCACCCTTGTCATTCTGTTGATTGGAATGCCTGTAACTACTTAGCACTGATTAATTGGAACACACAATTGGTTTGGTGAGCTCATTAAGCCTTGAACTTCATAGACAAGTGCATCCAATCATGAGAAAAGGTATTTAAGGTGGCCAATTGCAAGTTGTTGTTCTCTTTGACTCTCCTCTGAAGAGTGGCAACATGGGGGCCTCAAAACAACTCTCAAATGACCTGAAAACAAATATTGTTCAACATTATGGTTTAGGGGAAGTCTACAAAAAGCTATCGCAGAGATGTAAGCTGTCAGTGTCCACTGTGAGGAACATAGTGAGGAAATGGAAGACCACAGGTCTTGTTAAGGCCAGAAGTGGCAGGCCAAGTAAAATATCGGAGAGGCAAAGGCGAAGGATGGTGAGAACGGTCATAAACAGCCCACAGACCACCTCCAAAGACCTACAACATCATCTTGCTGCAGATGGTGTCACTGTGCATCGTTCAACAATTCAGCGCACTTTGCACAAGTAGAAGCTGTACGGGAGAGTGATGCGGAAGAAGCCTTTTCTGCAAACACGCCACAAACAGAGTCGCTTGAGGTATGCAAACGCACATTTGGACAAGCCAGCTTCATTTTGGAATAAGGTGCTGTGGACTGATGAAACAAAGATTGAGTTATTTGGTCATAACAAGGGGCGTTATGCATGGCGGCAAAAGAACACAGCGTTACAAGAAAAACACTTGCTACCCACAGTAAAATTTGGTGGGGGTTCCATCATGCTGTGGGGCTGTGTGGCCAGTGCCGGTACTGGGAATCTTGTTAAAGTTGAGGGTCGCATAGATTCCACTCAATATCAGCAGATTCTTGGGAATAATGTTGAAGAATCAGTCACAAAGTTGAAGTTAAGCCGGGGCTGGATATTTCAACAAGACAACGACCCAAAACACTGCTCAAAATCTACCCGGGCATTTATGCAGAGGAACAAGTACAATTTTCTGGAATGGCCATCCCAGTCCCCAGAACTGAATATCATTGAGAATCTGTGGGATGATTTGAAGCGGGCTGTCCATGCTCGGCAACCATCAAACCTAACTGAACTGGAGATGTTTTGTAAGGAGGAATGGTCCAAAATACCTTCATCCAGAATCCAGACACTCATTAGAGGCTATAGGAAGCGTCTAGAGGCTGTTATTTTAGCAAAAGGAGGCTCTACTAAATATTGATGTGATTTTTCTGTTGGGGCCCAAATTTATGCACCTGTCTAATTTCGTTTTGATGCATATTGCACATTTTCTGTTAATCCAATAAACCTCATTTCACTACTGAAATATTACTGTGTCCATCAGTTATTTGATAGATCAAAATGAAATTGCTGATCCAAACACCCAATTATTTATAAATGGAAATCATGGAAATTGTCAGGGGTGACCAAACTTTTTCATACGACTGTATAATGATAGATAATCGTGTATACTGTGCATGTTCCTAATAAAGCTCTTGTTAAAGAGAGTGCTCCTCACAGCTGGTATTCCTGGTTGTTATTCATCTGGTGCTGAACAGAATCTTTGAGAATGTAAATACAAATGTTTTACATCACAAATATAACTGTCATCAATACTGTGCCTGTGGAGTAAATGTGACTTTAAATGGATGTATGGTTTACTGTAAGTATCCTTAAGTGTAATATCTCAGCCTTACCTCCTAACCCCTAGGCTTGTGTTTTAGCAGTAGTAAGTGGAATGTTTTCATTGATAATTCACTTTTAGATCATGTTCAAGATTCAAGACTGAGACAGGAAGTCAGGGCTCTGGTCAAAAGTAGTGCACTATATTGTGAAAAGGGTCCATTTCAAACGTACCTATGTCTCTCAGCAGGAGGATTTTGACCACGCTTCTCTGGAGGACCAGAGCCACTCCGGAGATGCGAGCATGTTAAGCCCCAAGACCAAGATGCTCTTAAGAGATGCTAAGAAAGAGCTGATGAGGTATATCGTGTTAAACATGGCGGGCCTGCTCATTCTGGGGTCCAGTGAGAGGAGAAATTGACATATTGAGACTTCTTTGCTCAGTCATCTGTGTTTAATGTGCATTTCCCTCTAAAAAGGTCAGCTGACAGATGGTCAGTATTAATAACAAAAGTGTAATTCCTGACCAGACCTTTTAAATGGGGCAGTATATTATAAGTGGGGTGACTTTCCTATTATTAGCACCTCTATTGTTTCCTATTATATATTACATATCGTTGTGACTGGTATGTCTGCAGGTTCATGTGGAGAAGAAATGTGTCTTGTTAAAAGTGAGTTTTTACATGTCTGTATGTCCTCAAAATGAGCTTATCACGCTTGACTTTGTAGTTAGAATCTGCATGTTCTATTGAGTTAGGCTCTGGGGATTTTATTCACGGTTAGGTACGATTGAGTAGTTTACAGATAACAATTAGATCATCCAAGTGAGAACCTTTTTATAAACAACTTTCTGCCACACCAAATAAACACCATCAGAGATATTGTTGTAGTGAATGTGTTCGGGAGTAAAATCTAATTTGCTAAATGTCCTGCTGCACTGACTTCACACTTCCAGTTCCACTAATGCAGTTCAACGTCATGTTAAAAAGGTTAATATACTGTACTAGAAGTCTGTGCATTGTAGAGTATGGTCTAACTAAGTGTTGTGTTCTCTGCAGCTGTCCTACCCCTGGCTGTGACGGTAGTGGCCATGTAACAGGAAATTATGCATCACATCGAAGGTAATTGCGCACTCGTTAACACCAGATAGTAAATGCAGTAAGGCCTGGTTCAGAGGAACATTGTTGATTGTTCCATGTTCTTCACTATTATATGCTGCTGAAAATGAAACTATTTTATTTATTTATTCAACGTATTGTTCCTGTGGAATTTAAATAATTTAAAACTGATTTCTAATTTTATTGAAATGTTTAGACAGAAAACAACTGTACAAACTTTTTAGAACTGAAACTACCCCCCAAAAAATGTTTTAGATGATAATGCAAATGGTTGTCATATGGATTGGGAGAAGATGACCTCTCTGCCACATTGCACTGTTCAGTATATCAATCACTGTCAGACTTCAATTGAATTGACTATGATCAAAGGGTTCATTATAATAACTGTCAACTGTGCATCCTCTGTCTGTAGTGTGTCTGGGTGCCCTCTGGCTGACAAGACTCTCAAATCACTGATGGCAGCCAACTCTCAGGAACTGAAGTATGTGTTGTCCTTTCAGTCGTAATCAACGTTTTAAAGCCAGTAGTTCACCTGTTTGTGTTCACTGATTCAGCTTTGTGCTATTTTATTGGATTACATTACACGTTATACCTGGTCTCATGCTGTTTTAATCATACCATACATTGACTATATTACATTTGGACTTTTCTCCACTTTGTGTGATTAGGTTTCATATACTGAGTGTACAAAACATTAGGATAGATAGATAGATAGATAGATAGATAGATAGATAGATAGATAGATAGATAGATAGATAGATAGATAGATAGATAGATAGATAGATAGATAGATAGATAGATAGATAGATAGATAGATAGATAGATAGATAGATAGATACTTTATTGATCCCCGAGGGGGAAATTTCTTATATTGAGTTGCAGCCCCCTTTGCCCCCAGAACAGCCTCAATTCGTCGGGGCATGGACTCTTCAAGGTGTCGAAAGCGTTCCACAGGGAGGCTGGCCCATGTTGACTCCAATACTTTCCACAGTTGTGTCAAGTTGGCTGGATGTCCTTTGGGTGCTGGACCATTCTTGATACACATGGGAAACTGTTGAGCGTGAAACACCCAGCAGCATTGCAGTTCTTGACACACTCAAACCGGTGTGCCTGGCACCAACTACCATACCCGGTCCATGTCTCAATTGTCTCAATGCTTAAAAACCTGTCTCCTCCCCTTCATCTACACTGATTGAAATGGATTTAACAAGTGACTTCAATAAGGGATCATAGCTTTCACCTGGATTCACCTGGTCAGTCTGTCACAGAAAGAGACAGTGTTCCTAATGTTTTGTACACTCAGTGTACGTTATGCAATCTACTGACCTCACAGAGGCCCTTTGAATTTAAATATGATATCATTGTCCCAGACGTCGCACTGAGTTTCACCTGTCTCGCCACCTGCAGGTGCCCAACACTTGGTTGTGATGGATCTGGACATGTGACTGGGAATTATGCTTCACACAGAAGGTAGTTTAGACTGGATGACACAAATGACTGAACAGATTAATAGGAATGTGTTTGTATCTTGTTGTCTATTTATAATTTATAAAATCTTTGACATTTGGTAAACTGTTGTATATCCAAGATCTGGTTCTGACGACACCTGACTGATTCTTGAAAACTGATGTTGTTGTTCAGAATGTTGTTTTTAATGACATGCTATGTGAGAATCACTGATGGAAGAGTTTGCTTGATTTTAGCCCTAAAGTATTGTTAAACAATATTGTCTCTAAACATGTGTAGTTTGTCAGGATGTCCACGTGCCAGAAAGGGAGGCTTGAAGCTTACACCAAACAAAGAGGAAAAAGATGACCAAGAAATGAAGTAAGAAATGATTCTTATTCTTATTTATTTACGTTGAGTTTTTTATTGGCATGACTACATGATTGCTGTCTCAATTAATGAGAATACTTGTATCCTGTTGTGAAGAGGTCATTATACCAGAATTGTTTTTCTGATCATAACATTAGTAGATCATCTTTCAAGGATTAACAACACTATAATATATTTCAGTTGTCTTAATAGAATATCTCTTGTGTGAGTGTTTTTCTACTGTATGGCTACAAACCTTTGATTCACTGATGTAAAGCTTCATTATTCTACATGCAGTTGTCTCTGGAAAAACTGTTATTGGTATAAAAAATAATGTAATTGATTGCTGCTGCTTAAATCCAAAGTCAGATGTATGAGGACCTAGTTTACTTCTACATCTGGACAGACACAGATTTTCCATTCTTTTTAATTACTAATGCAGGACCAAGAGCTTAGGAATTAGACTGGAATAAATCTCATACACATTAAGAGAGGGTGGGGGAGCGGCAGGTAGCCTGGCAGGTAGCCTGGCAGGTAGCCTGGCAGGTAGCCTGGCAGGTAGCCTGGCGTTAAGAGCATTGGGATAATAACCAAAAGGTTGCTAGTTCGAATCTACAGTGCATTAGGAAAGTGTTCAGACCCTTTGACTTTTACCACATTTTGTTACGTTACAGCCTTATTCTAAAATGGATTAAATTGTTTCCCTCATCAATCTACACACAATACCCCATAATGACATCAATCTACCCACAATACACCATAATGACATCAATCTACCCACAATACACCATAATGACATCAATCTACACACAATACCCCATAATGACATCAATCTACACACAATACCCCATAATGACATCAATCTACACACAATACCCCATAATGACATCAATCTACACACAATACCCCATAATGACATCAATCTACACACAATACCCCATAATGACATCAATCTACACACAATACCCCATAATGACATCAATCTACACACAATACCCCATAATGACATCAATCTACACACAATACCCCATAATGACATCAATCTACACACAATACCCCATAATGACATCAATCTACACACAATACCCCATAATGACATCAATCTACACACAATACCCCATAATGACATCAATCTACACACAATACCCCATAATGACATCAATCTACACACAATACCCCATAATGACAAAGCAAAAACAGGTTTTGTGAAAATTTAGCAAATTTATTTAAAATAAAAAATGGAAATATTACATGTACTTACATAAGTATTCAGACCCTTTACTCAGTACTTTGTTGAAGCACCTTTGGCAGTGATTTCAGCCTTGAGTCTTCTTGGGTATGACTCTACAAGCCTGGGACACCTGTATTTGGGGAGTTTCTCCCATTCTTCTCTGCAGATCCTCTCAAACTCTGTCAGGTTGGATGGGGAGCGTCACTGCACAGCTATTATAGGTCTCTCCAGAGATGTTAGATCGGGTTCAAGTCCGGGCTCTGGCTGGGCCACTCAAGGACATTCAGAGACTTCCTGCGTTGTCTTGTCTGTGTGCTTAGGATCTTTGTCCTGTTGGAAGGTGAACCTTTGCCCCAGTCTGAGGTCCTGAGCGCTCTGGAGAAGGTTTTTACCAAGGATCTCTCTGTACTTCTCTCCATTTATCTTTCCCTTGATCCTGACTAGTCTCCCAGTCCCAGCCACTGAAAAACATCCCTACAGCATGATGCTGCCACCACCATGCTTCACCGTAGGGATGGTGCCAGGTTTCCTCCAGACGTGATGCTTGGCATTCAGGCCAAAGAGTTCAATCTTGGTTTCATCAAACCAGAGAATCTTGTTTATCATGGTCTGAGAGTCTGGGCTGTCATGTGCCATTTACTGAGGAGTGTCTTCCGTCTGGCCACTCTACCATAAAGGCCTGATTGATGTAGTGCTTCAGAGATGGCTGTCCATCTGGAAGGTTCTCCCATCTCCATAGAGGAACTCTGGAATTCTGTCAGAGTGGCCATCAGGTTCTTGGTCACCTCCCTGACCAAGGCTCTTCTCCCCTGATTGCTCAGTTTGGCCAGGTGGACAGCTCTAGGAAGAGTCCTTGTGGTTCCAAACTTTTTCCATTTAATAATGATGGAGGCCACTGTGTTCTTGGAGACCTTCAATGCTGCAGACATTTTTTGGTACCCTTCCCCAGATCTGTGCCTCGACACAATCCTGTCTCGGAGCTCTACTGTCAACTTTGGGACCCTATATAGACAGGTGTGTGCCTTTCCAAATAATTTCCAATCAATTGAATTTACCACAGGTGGACTCCAATCAAGTTGTAGAAACATCTCAAGGATGATCAATGGAAACAGAATGCACCTGAGCTCAATGTAGAGTCTCATAGCAAAGGGTCTGAATACTTATTTAAATAAGATATTTCTGTTTTATATTTTTTATAAATTAGCAAAAAAATCTAAAAACCTGTTTTCACTTCATCATTATGGGGTATTGTGTGTAGATTGACGAGATCATAAAAAAAAATGTTTTATTGTAGAATAAGGCTGTAACGTAACAAAATGTGGAGAAAATCAAGGGGTCTGAATACTTTCCCAATACACTGTACATGTAGTGCATCTGTAATGATACTAGATTATTGTAAATTGTAGGCCATAAGGCATGCTTCCATTGTCCTGGTGCCTTATTTCTACCTGTGGTGTATGGATGGATGGAAGTAATGGGGTTGGGGTTGTTTTGTCCTCTAAGTGCTAGCTGAACAACAAAGTGCAACAACGAGCTTTGTTAGAGTAGCACTCTGTTGGTACACTAGCTCTGTGTTCCATCTGTACCATCTCAGCCTGCCTTTCACCTTTACCAGCAAGGGAAGGGGTCAGCTACCCTCAAAATTACATTCTTTCACATGAAGGGAGACATGACAATTATATGTAATTCATGTCACTCCATTACTGACCTGTAGAAAACAGAGCTGGAAAAATGTAATTACCCTTATAACTCTTAACAATATTCAACAAGACTTGTGCTTCTGTTTTTCAATTACAAACACCAATAACCTCGTACTGTATATGTGGGCGATATCAATCTGTATGTGTTTATTATTAAGTTTTTTTGGATTAGCAAACTTGGCTGATACGATTATTTGACCATGTTGTCAGTTTTGTTGACTTCATTTTTAATCAGCATTTGACTGGATTAATCACCGTAATGGTTTGACAAATCTTCCGGTCTAGTTAGTGGGGGATATTTATGAACTGTGCAAATGATTTGTTTGAGTACGTACGTATGTATTATCTTTGGTTTAAGAGGTTAAGTGAAGTCGTCACAACTCAGTTGACAGCATTTTGATCTACTTACATTTCCATTGTACCTAAACTGTAAACCGTGATAGATTTACATATCTCATACTGTATTTACTGCATCTGTCATATCAAATGGCCTGAACTGCCAAACTATTCTGAGCAAAAACAGCTTACTGGTGACAATAATCTTTCTCCTCTGCCTCATCTGAATGAGAATAGGCATCTCTCACAGGGGCACTCTGCACATTGTCAACAGTCTGTGCTACAACATGAATCTCTCCAGAATAAGGGCAGGACATCAAATAGTAACAGACTCCTGGGTGTATTCTGAACTTTTTAGATATAGAAAGAATAGACCTGACACAATTCCCTATTCTGACAGATAATCATATCTGTTCTATGCGATACATTTCTAACTGAACGTTTTGTAACGTAAAATCCTCCTTAACAGACCCCTTGTTTGTCTCCCTACTAGGTGTCAAGTGATAGGTTGTGATGGACAGGGCCACACGTTGGAGAAGTACACATCTCACCGCAGTGCAGGGAGCTGCCCCCTCGCTTCCAAGAGGCAGAACGAGTCATCCATCAATGGCCTCCCCTTCCCCTGGAATAAGGCCTGCAAACAGGAACTGCCCCACTGTCCCCTGCCCGGCTGCAATGGCCTTGGACATGCCAATAACGTGTTTGTCACCCATAGAAGGTGAGGTTGCATAGCATCAATGTTGTCCTGTTCTTCACCACTGACCCTTAATTAAGGATACACTATTTTTGTCATTTTATTTGATTTTATTTCTAAATAGTTTGTCTGGATGCCCACTTAATGCTCAAAGTATCAAGAAGAAGATGTCAGGAGAGGAGATGATGAAACTGAAAGCCAGCAATGGTAAGTCATGGTGGTGTACAGTACATACAGTACATACAGTACATACAGTACATACAGTATATACAGTACATACAGTACATACAGTATATGCTTTGATAGCAGTGGTAAGTCATGGTGGTGTACAGTACATACAGTATATGCTTTGGCAGGATAATGTATTTTCTGGAAATGTTTATCTTAGTACCATCAAAGTATGTGTAGACCCCCTGCTAATTGATTGACTGAAGCAAAGTAGCAGGTTTAGCTTGAATGTCATAAGAGTATTCTCCATTTCCAAACAGGAGTTGACAACAACGATAACATGCAACACTTGGATCATGAAATCAAGGAACTGAACGAATCCAACCTGAAAATAGAAGCTGACATGATGCAACTGCAGACCCAGGTAACTATCTACATCTGTGATGCTATGATGGTTTTCCAAGGATTCAGGCCTAGTTCAGTTTGACACGTTTTCCTCTGAAAGCAGATTTCGTCAATGGAGTGTAATCTGAAGACGATCGAGGAGGAGAACAAGATGATTGAACAGCACAACGACAGCCTTCTGAAGGAGTTAGCTCGCCTCAGCCAAGCTCTCATCAACAGTCTCACAGACATACAACTGCCTCAAATGGTACAGTAGGCCTCATCCGAACCTCCTAACTTGCACTAAGCATTTCCTTACCATATTTAGATGTATAGTGCAGTGTTTCCCAATCTCAGTCCTCGAGACCCTAAAGGGAGCACGTTTTGTTTATTGCCCGAGCACAACACAGCTGATTCAAATGATCAAAGCTTGATGATTCATTGATTATTTGAATCAGCTGTGTAGTGCTCGGGCAAAACCCTTGGGGTCCCGAGGACCGAGATTGGGAAACCCTGCTAAAGTGGCATTAAATTCCTATTGTCAATATATGCTTCAGTTTGTGAACTAATACTATAACATGTTTGTGTTCCAGGGGCCCATCAGTGAGCATAATTTTGAAGCCTATGTGAACACATTAACAGATATGTACAACAACTCGGAGCACGACTACTCTCCCGAGTGTAAGGCTCTCTTGGATAATATCAAACAGGCTATGAAGGGAATCCATGTTTAAGCTGTCGAGCCACCAAGAGGAGGTATCTCTGAGTTGGGATAATGGCACTGGATGGCTGTGTTTTTCCTGGAGAGTGCAGTGCTGGCTTAGTTGCATGTATAAGACAAAGCTTTGGGAAATGTGTCGACATTTCACAGTTGAATACATTGCACTGAGATAATTACCAGCCAAAAATAATTTCTCATGTTTTTAAACGCTTCTGTATTCACTTGACATGTCACCTCTGGTGAGATTTCTACCCCCTTGCACTTCATTATTTTGTATGGTTTACTTGATTTAAATCTGTATTTGTTATTTTTTGTCATTGTTTTATTATTGCTATTTAATATATTTATTCATCAATGTATTTATTTCAAACGTATGATTGTAAAATGCTAAATATTTGAAATCCTTTGACTGATTCAGCACATTGTATATTACATTGAAGCACATTCCAGTTTCAATCATAGCTCTCTTTCGCTGTCTAGTGGTGGTTTATTTATATATCAAATCAGATTATAGTAAAGACATGTGGATCTCCCATGAAGAATATTCCAGAATAATCAACATGTTTTTTAATTGTTGCTTTCGAATTCTATTTAATATTCAACCCTGAATGTATGGTAAGACGAAATGAAAACTAAAGCTACTGTGTGTCTCTTAATTCAACAAAATGTTAAAACGCTGACTGCAGTTGTGTTTAGCAATTTAGCAAAATGCAACATTGTTTTATTTCATTCAATGAAATGAATGTCAAATTCAACTTTGAGTGTGTTGCTAGAGCAGAGTAGCTGACAGCACTGAGACAATTGATCAATCCACTTTGAACAAGATACTGTCTGTCTTATTCTTAAATTATATAGATATTAAACTGCCTTCTGTGCACACGCTGTGTGTGCATGTACGTGCCTAAATGAATACAGCATATACAGTTCTCTGTTTTGTGGTAGGACAGTATTG
Source organism: Thymallus thymallus (assembly GCA_023634145.1). Taxonomy (NCBI): domain Eukaryota; kingdom Metazoa; phylum Chordata; class Actinopteri; order Salmoniformes; family Salmonidae; genus Thymallus; species Thymallus thymallus. Next base: position 32,373,958 of record CM042383.1, read on the forward strand.
TGTGGATGGTGTGTCATTTTTAATACGGTATAGTTATTTTCAAAGGAGAAAATGTTCTTAATGACTGTTCATATTGCCATTTCAAATATTTAAGCATCGTCTCAGTAGCTGTAATCTCAAAGTCAGGTCTTGAAGTATCACAGGTTAAGAAGTGTTAGTGCTTTTTAAATTTTTTTAACTTGTTTTCAGCATGGAAAAAAAAATAGGTGAGGCAGGTGTTAGAAGGAATGTACCACCACCACCACCAAATAAACATTTACTCTGAGCTCTGTTATGACACCTTTATCATTTATAAAATGTATGCTCATTATTATTTAATGATGGTTGGTGGCATTTCCGTTTCAGTAGTCACACCAATTTCAAAATATCCCCCAAAAGGCACTTGGTGGCATAAATTTAACTGCAGGTTCTTTAGGGACAGATTCAATAAGCATGTATTTGGTAAATATTGTCAATAATGGACAACTGCCAATAATTTAGATTTTCAGTTCATTTACTACCTGAAGCAAAAAGGGACAAACAAGCGGTAATAATGCTAGTTCTTAACTGTTTGTTTTCAATTGTTTATGGTTTATTGCTTCTTACATTTAATTGTGATTCAGTTGCAATTTCACTTTTTCCTGTTGTATTTTATTTTATTTTTATTGCCCTGGGGTTCCAGAGAACAATGTTATTATTTGTTAGTTTGCATGGGTTGATAGTCCTAAACAGTTAAAATAAATAGAGTTGACTTGGCCCTACTACACATGTCCTGAGGAGTAAATGCAAGAAATGATGATGAAGGACACTTGTTGAGAAACATAATTTATTTTATTAAAATACTCAACTCATTCTAAAGAATTGTAATCTTGAAAAATGTAATCATTTAACATTTTGTTTAACTTAATAATTGTGTTAATTTATTTATAATTCGTAATATTTAATTCATATACCACACATTGTTTGCTCAGGAAGTTTTGTGGAGAATATTTATTTTTCCCTGTTAGTATTGGATGTTTTGTAATGTGAACTGGATTTTTGTGGAATGATATTAGTATGATGAAACTGTATTGTATTTTTTTCCTTTTTCATTCAAATGTTATGCTTTTTCAGTTCAAGTAGTTTGTAAATCTAAAGTATTACTTTTGCTATTTCATAAGCAGATATGCGCTGTGTTGTACAGTTTGTGTATGGTAGAAATAAAACTTTTTAAATGGTTGTGTGTGATTCTCAGACAGTATGTTGGTGTTGCTGGATCATTTCCTCTCCATAGTCACTGTAGCTTCATGAAGTCATTACCTGAGGATGACAAGTCTGCGCCACCTGGTGGCGAGTAGCAATAAGACATCTCAGATGAGAAAGTAGGCAAATACAGGTATATAGGCCTATTTTTTTGTGCATTGCTGACAATTTGGTTGCTGATATGTAAGAATATGAATTGAAACCCATTCAATCAATTGACAATCCTCATATAATTGTATAAGTGTATCAGTATGTTCTTTCAGAACGAAGCCAGAGACTAACTAGAGTGAGTGAGCAGGCCTTGCCAAGCAGCTGGGGGACGACAACAGTGATACTTCACTAAAGAGAGCGTTCAAGAGATGAAAGAAATACAAATCAACCCATTTGAACTTGCCACCTCATGTTGAGGTCACTTGCTAGCTAGAAGTACATGACATCCAGATACAGTTAGCAGATTAGCAGTTTACATTTCAGCACACCTCATCAGAACCAAGTATAGGCCAGCTACACACCCCTCCATACGAACAGGGAATAATGTATTGTGCCCTTTGGAGTCACTTTTGTGATTGATTTGTAAGTAATAGTAAATATAAGATGTTTCTGAACACTTCTATATTCATGTGAGTGAGAAGGTTACAGAGGGAGAAAGATCATATCCCTGAAAAATGCTAACCTCCCTTGTTATTGGTAATGGTAACAGGTTAGCATGTTTTATTGTAGTCTCTGTAACGTTCTCACTCATCATTATTCATGATTCATTCATGATTTTTCTTAATCATGGCATTATCAGGATTCATTTAGAAGTGTTCTGAAACATGTTATCTACTCACTTATAAAGAAAATCTAGTCATCATTCACCTTTGGGTTACTATTGGGCAAAACATAACCCAAAACACACTGCAAATGCATCCAACAAATACATCAAAGTATGATGTAGTCATTGGGACACAATGAAGGAATATGGTACAAAATACAACACATTTTACTACTTCAATACACTATAAGTACATTTAAAAAAATACTTCACATGGGGGGGACTAGATACATAAAGTGCTTTCATTTCTAAATGGTAAAACAGATATGTATGAAAATACTCTGAACTAAAAGGTGATCCTGTAATATTTACACATATTCCGAGTCATTTAGCAGACCCTCATATCCAGAGGTGAGATCCAACACATCACAATCGTAGCGAGAACATTTTCCCTCGACAAAGTAGTTATCTACGAAGTCAGTGCTAGTAGGAAAAAACAAGTGTATAACATTTTTTAATCAATTGAGAACAGTGTGTGCCCAGTGGGATGACCCATTTCACCACGGTACCAGTGTGTGCCCAGTGGGATGACCCATTTCACCACGGTACCAGTGTGTGCCCAGTGGGATGACCCATTTCACCACGGTACCAGTGTGTGCCCAGTGGGATGACCCATTTCACCACGGTACCAGTGTGTGCCCAGTGGGATGACCCATTTCACCACGGTACCAGTGTGTGCCCAGTGGGATGATCCATTTCACCACGGTACCAGTGTGTGCCCAGTGGGATGACCCATTTCACCACGGTACCAGTGTGTGCCCAGTGGGATGATCCATTTCACCACGGTACCAGTGTGTGCCCAGTGGGATGATCCATTTCACCACGGTACCAGTGTGTGCCCAGTGGGATGATCCATTTCACCACGGTACCAGTGTGTGCCCAGTGGGATGACTCATTTCACCACAAATCCAACATTCTGGAGTATAAAGACAAATTCAGATTTGTAGCTTCACTGTCCAAATACAAATGGAGTGGAGTATATGTACTGTATGAGCTGCCTGCTAGAGGGGTCAGGACAACCCCAAGTTCCTTCATTATACAGTACCACAGTACAGTCAAACTGGGAAATGGTTCCACCATTCTTTTGTCCCATAGGGGATTTTAGAAACACTTAAAATGAGGACTGTGTTTCGTGTAGGCTTACCCTGGCATGGTAACCGTGTAAATCTCTCTAGGACAAAATAAATGCTAATTAGCTGCTAATATGGCTAATATAAAGAACTACAACTACTTTAAAGAAAACTGCATGCCGTCTGCCGTCTGCCGTCTGCCGTCTGCCGTCTGCCGTCTGCCGTCTGCCATCTGCCATCTGCCCTGTTGGAACCGGGATTCATCTGTGAAGAGCACACTTCTCAAGTGTGCAAGTGTCCATCGAAGGTGAGGATTTGCCCACTGACGTCGGTTACGACGCCGAACTGCAGTTAGGTCAAGACCCTGGTGAGGACATGCAGATGAGCTTCCCTGAGACGGTTTCTGGAAGTTTGGTAGAGAAATTAACATTACATTATCTGGCAACAGCTCTGATAGACATTCCTGCAGTCAGCATGCCTATTTTACACTCCCTCAAAACTTGAGACATCTGTGGCATTGTGTTGTGACAAAACTGCACATTTTAGAGTGGACTTTTATTGTCCCCAGCACAAGGCGCACCTGTGTAATAATCAAGCCGTTTAATCAGCTTCTTGATATGCCACACCTGTCAGGTGGATGGATTATCTTGGCAAAGGAGAAATGAGAATGTCCTCTCAAAGTGACAACAGGACTTCATACAGTGGCTTGTATGTCCTCAGACTGATACGGGCCAAGAACTGATGTCCACTAGAGGGGGATTTGTTTACGATTTTTTCACCCTGGTTCAAAGTTTTCCCTTGAAGCCATCATCAAACTAACGGACCTGTGTTTTCCTTTGAGTTGATTCATTTGACTCGGCGCTGTGAGTATCTTCCAGTCCGAAGTCGACATGTTGTGTGTTGTTAGATAGGTCAGTAACGGGTTATGCTGACTAGTTCATTTAGCCATTGCTTTGTCTGAGTTGGTGACGCACAGACTTTGTTTGGGCCCGCATAATTAGCAATGTGCTAAACCTAATTTCAAGAGACTGTTTAACGTTACATATTTCTACAACAATGCCTAGCTGTCAACTCGACCAACCCTTTCACCATGAATCGCAATGTATTTTTGCCCATTCTTTCGTTAATACTTAACTAGTTCTTTTAGTTAACTAGTTGATCATGGCCATGCTAATGAAGCCACCAAGCTAGCTAACCTGCAATGCTGATGGATATTAGCTATAACTAACGCTAGTCAGCGAGATACATTATGAAACAACGTCACCCACCCTCTGCACGCTATGGTTATGACGCAGAGGAGCACTTTCAGTCACAGACTGATCCCACCACGGTGTGCCAGAGAGCGCTACAGGAGGTCCTTCCTGCCGGCGGCTATTAGACTATATAATGCCTCACCGGGCTGCCGTGCCGTCGGCAACATAGATCTGGAACTGCTGGGGTGTTAGGACCTAGTTTAACAATTATGCATCCATCCGTGAGTAACTCTGGTCCGTAATCACTCATTCACTCTGGACTTATTTATTCATTCAGGTCTGTATATACATACTCATGTACAGTTGTTATATCATATCACGTGCAATATTGCAAGTAATTCTTGGACTTAACTTACGTAGGCATTCACTCAGGAATGCATATTAGTATCCTGTCAGTTGTATCTTTTCTCATTGCTTTTAGTATATCGAATGTGCAATACATGCATTTATCTGTAATTAAACCCTGCACTAAAGACTGTATTTGAAGGGAATTACTATTTTTACCCCAAATGATATCATACACACATTTAGCTATTAAAGTATCTCTTCCTGTCATTTACCTGTACAGTTTATGTAACCATGCAAATATTCACTTACCTGTAAATTTAACTGTATATTTACCTGTACAGTTAATGTAACCATGCAAATATTCACTTACCTGTTCATTTAGCCAGTCTGTATATTAAGTAAACTATTATTACCCTCGCTCATATCATACACACTTTTAGCTATTTAAGTATTTCTCTGCTATCGACCTGTATAATATAGTTAACCATCCAACATCCACCAATGTATAGAGTACATATTCTGCCATCCACCCATACTATGCAATGTCTTTTTATAGCTTTTTATTTGCACTCCAGATATCTTGTATTTCTATACTTTTTCATACTGACGCTCTATGTATCACGTACCGTGTATCTGTCTTTTGTGTACTTTATCTATCTATCTATCTATCTATCTATCTATCTATCTATCTATCTATCTATCTATCTATCTATCTATCTATCTATCTATCTATCTATCTATCTATCTATCTATCTATCTATCTATCTATCTATCTATCTATCTATCTATCTATCTATCTATCTATCTATCTATCTATCTATCTATCTATCTATCTATCTATCTATCTATCTATCTATCTATCTATCTATCTATCTATCTATCTATCTATCTATCTATCTAAAGCCAATGTTATCAATTTGATAGTTATTATCCAGAAAAAGTCTACCCAGTCATTTCCTACTGTTGTGTTGTCATCACACACAGTGCAGATATAGCTAACATGGTACACTCATAAGATGTGTCTGTACTAGAAAGCGGCTGATTGGTTTCTAATAGTTATGTCAATCTGGATGACAGATGTGGTTTTAGCAAAATATACAACTAGTTTGGAGAGCTAAGTGAACAAACATACTATTCGGCTACTGGACAGTCTACTGTCAAGTGTTCTTTGACAAATCACTCTGTAGTGCCAGGGGAACTAAAAGTAGATTTTAATTTCTACTGACCCTGAATTAACTGTGAATCATAATTTATTGACTATTTACCCCCATACGCACATTCAGTAACACAGTACAACGTAGCAGCCTCGCCTACATCTTGGCATGGTGTATAAATAGTTTTACTGAGCGTGTTATTGGGTTGTCCCAGGATCGGTTATATGTTTCATCACCAACCTGTGACAGGTTCCGCCACAGTCGGATTGTCCCGTCCTCGGACACCAGCCAGTATCCCTCGTTCTTAGAAAGGCGCATGACATCACTGCATGCTCTCTCCAGGGGTGTTTCTAGGATTTGAAGACATTCAGGCTTAGCCCAAAGCCAGTAGGGATTATGGGGGCATTCTGTTGTTGAAAAAGGAATTTCAAAAGCTAAATGCATGAATTTGGGGTACTTTGAGATTAACATTGAGAGATTAGATCTTCCCACCTGCCAAAGCAGACACTGACAGAACTCAATGACAGTAGCTACTGTGATACTCTGGAACACTCTCTACTCTGGAACACTCTCTACTCTGAAACACTCTCTACTCTGGAACACTCTCTACTCTGGAACACTCTCTACTCTGGAACACTCTCTACTCTAGAACACTCTCTACTCTGGAACACTCTCTACTCTGGAACACTCTCTACTCTGGAACACTCTCTACTCTGGAACACTCTCTACTCTGGAACACTCTCTACTCTAGAACACTCTCTACTCTGGAACACTCTCTACTCTGGAACACTCTCTACTCTGGAACACTCTCTACTCTGGAACACTCTCTACTCTGGAACACTCTCTACTCTAGAACACTCTCTACTCTGGAACACTCTCTACTCTGGAACACTCTCTACTCTGGAACACTCTCTACTCTGGAACACTCTCTACTCTAGAACACTCTCTACTCTGGAACACTCTCTACTCTGGAACACTCTCTACTCTGGAACACTCTCTACTCTGGAACACTCTCTACTCTAGAACACTCTCTACTCTGGAACACTCTCTACTCTGGAACACTCTCTACTCTGGAACACTCTCTACTCTAGAACACTCTCTACTCTGGAACACTCTCTACTCTGGAACACTCTCTACTCTGGAACACATATAGTGCATTCAGACCACTTTAATATTTTTCCACATCTTGTTACGTTACAGCCTTATATTTGATCCATTTTAGAATATGTTTTTCCTCATCAATCTACACACAATACCCCATAATGACAAAGTGAAAACAGGTTTTTAGAACAGTGCATGTCAGAGCAAAAAACAAGCCATGAGGTGGAAGGAATTGTCCGTAGAGCTCCGAGACAGGATTGTGTCGAGGCACAGATCTGGAGAAGGATACCAAAATATTTCTAAAGTATTGAAGGTCCCCAAGAATACAGTGGCCTCCATCATTCTTAAATGGAAGATGTTCGGAACCACCAAGACTCTTCCTAGAGCTAGCCGCCCCCGGCCAAACTGAGCAATCGGGGGAGAAGGGCCTTGGTCAGGGAGGTGACCAAGAACATGATGGTCACTCTGACAGAGCTCCAGAGTTCCTCTGTGGAGATGGGAGAACCTTCCATAAGGACAGCCATCTCTGCAGCACTCCACCAATCAGGCCTTTATGGTAGTGTGGCCAGACGGAAGCCACTCCTCAGTAAAAGGCACGTGACAGCCCGCTTGGAGTTTGCCAAAAGGCACCTAAATACTCTGACAATGAGAAACAAGATTCTCTGGTCTAATGAAACCAAGATTAAACTCTTTGGCCTCAATGCCAATCGTCACGTCTGGAGGAAACCTGGGAGATCCTTGATGAAAAACTCAGTCTGGGGTGAAGGTTCACCTTCCAACAGGACAACGACCCTAAGCACACAGCCAAGACAATGCAGGAGTTGCTTCGGGACAAGTCTCTGAATGTCCTCGAGTGGCCCAGCCAGAGTGCATGGGAAAATGTAATTTCTCTCTGTGTGTATATTAAAACAAAAAATATGATTATATTATTAAAAAATAAATATTTTTACATAGTGCTGCAGCCAGTCCACAAGGTGGCGCTGCAGCACCCTGCATGGCTATGCTTTTCAGGGTGGGTTCAAAAAACAAGGATAAAAAGCTGCTTCTCTAACACCATGCAGTACTATCACACAAATTAATCAGCTATTTCTTCTGCTAGTGTGTGAAAGAACAGCCAATGGAAAATGACCTCCACAAGGACTAGCCTGTTAGCAACTACTACAATGTTTTCTCTGAATGGGATCTTTATTAGCTGACTCGGGTATGTCAGGCGGAGATGCTGAGAAAGCAGATGGAGAATCCAAGACATGTCTTCTTCCTCGGCTGCATCTGTCATAAATGGGCATTATGATTAACTCACAGATCATACTCATGCAAGGTTTTTAGCTTTTTAATAACGTAAATTATTAGTTGCTAGCTGACCTGCAATGATTTTTCATGCTTCATCATAAAATACTATACGTAGTTAACATGCATGAACTCTGGATAAAGTTTTCCTTTACCATGGACTGAACACCAAGGACTGAACACCAAGGACTGAACACCAAGGACTGAACACCAAGGACTGAACACCAAGGACTGAACACCAAAGGGGCGTAACTGACCATTTCTGATTTATACTAAAGAGTTAGTTTGAAAACTTATTTAAGTGTCACTCCACAATGATACAATATAAAATACACATAAGAACACACTCAAATAGAGTTTTAAGACACAAACAATCTGTTAAACATTGTACATCTATAATACATACATTATGCCATCTATACACACGTTATGCCTAAATAAAGTGCAGTCCATTAAAAGGCATACCGTTGGAGGATAAGGTGCTTTGGCGCAGGATTTGACGTTATTGTTACCTGATTTAAAATTTCACACAATTTATTATGTTCATCGTTAAAATTATAATTTTGTCTGGACAGCCGACGAAAAAGATCATCCCTTATGTCATTGTATATGGCATGGGTTTCTGTTCAAATGGATACATCTTCACAAAAAGTACAATCACATTTATCCAGAGGAATGTTTGTGAATCGACCAGTCTCAATAGCTAGAGGGGCCACTCCACAAAAGCGTGTTTGAGCAAGGAGGCCTACAAAACCTGACTCAGTTACACCAGTTCTGTCAGGAGGAATGGGCCAAAATTCACACAACTTATTGTGGGAAGCTTGTGGAAGGCTACCTGAAACGTTTGACCCAAGTTAAACAATTTAAAGGCAATGCTACCAAATACTAATTGAGTGTATGTAAACGTCTGACCCACTGGGAATGTGATGAAAGAAATAAAAGCTGAAATAAAAGCTGACATTTCACATTCTTAAAATAAAGTGGTGACCTAAAACAGGGACATTTTACTAGGATTAAATGTCAGTAATTGTGAAAAACAGAGTTTAAATGTACTTGGCTAAGGTGTATGTAAACTTCCGACTTCAACTGTATGTGCCTGCCAATTCCCAGACATGTAAATTGCCTTCTTAATGTTGTGTGTCTTGCAAATGGAATACATTTGATTGTGTTCAAGTCTGTCTGTTTTTACATTTCTTATCAGACTGATAGAAATATGAATGGCTTACTTTGTATTACTTTGTATTTTGTTGTTGTCAGGTTTGAGTTCTGTGAACCCTTTATCATGGTGGGCAACTGTCTGGAGATCTCGTCAGACAGTCGCCAATACGACCGTATGTACTGTGGTGCGGGGGTGCAGAAGGATCATGAAAATCCTGCTCAAAGTGGGTGGTATTCTAGTGAGGATCAGGTAAGCGGTAGAGAACGCCTCTGAATATTGCAGAAAACAAACATCATTATTCACGGCGATGCCATCCCCGTTGGGAATCACAGAGGCTGCGTCCGAAATGGCAACCTATTCACTATAGCGCACTACTTTTGACAAGAGCCCTGTTCAAAAGAAGTGCACTGTTTGGGACTAGAGTGCCATTTCGGACGCAGATTATGTGAAATAGCCGTGGCCTGTATGACCAATGATGTTATGAAACCCAGACATCGTTACAGTGCATCAGAAGCCCCTGAACGGGGATTCACGCCATCAGTCTGCTATATTTTGTCCTCCAAGAAATTGGGAAATAGCACTTTTGAAAAATGATGACATTGTGTGGCACTCAAGCAGGGAAGGAAACACTCATTTTTTAAAAGGCTTTGCACAAGCCCACACAGTCCATCATCCTGTGAAATGGAAAGTCTAGCTGATTATGTTGAAAACCGTTGAAACTCCTGTGTTGCCAGGTTGGTTCGGTGGTGCAATAAGGAGAGAGAATGTTTTGATGAGGAGAATTGAGGCCAAACGGATGAGGCAGCTTAAGAAGCTCAGGTCCACCTCTGGATCAACACCTCTACATCACGGCCAAAACCAGCTTTTTGTCAAGTTGATATATGATTTGAAAGCACCATTGGCCCTTTCTGGTGTGGAACTAAAGATACATTAATACATGTGATGTTGTCCCTCTGTTGTCATGGTTTATTGATGGTGGTGTTATCATGGCTGGTATAAGTTCTCCATTGGATAGTGGAATTGTGGTGTTATTGTGGTTATGTGGATTTGGTGTTAACGTGGTTGGTATATGTTCTCTGTCTCAATGGACTGGTGCTGCTGTTATCCTGGTCGCTATACAGTAACTGTCACTCAATGGACGGGTGCTGCTGTTATCCTGGTCGCTATACAGTAACTGTCACTCAATGGACTGGTGCTGCTGTTATCCTGGTCGCTATACAGTAACTGTCACTTAATGGACTGGTGCTGTTATCGTGGTCGCTATACAGTAACGGTCAGTCTTTTGTCTATTGGTGCAGCTGACCCAGATCACCAGGACTGGTCAGTGTTCCTGGGAGAGTAAGACTATCCTGGTCGTGTCGTTCGCTCCTCTGGTCCAGCAGAACAGAACTGAGGGAAGCAAGCCTGATGCGGTAGAACTGCGTGAGTTCTCTACTCTGACCCCCGTTCTCTACTCTGACCCCCGTTCTCTACTCTGACCCCCGTTCTCTACTCTGACCCCCGTTCTCTACTCTGACCCCCGTTCTCTACTCTGACCCCCGTTCTCTACTCTAACCCCCGTTCTCTACTCTGACCCCCATTCGGTTAGGAGGAGGAGGAGGAGGAGAGGAGGAGGAGGAGGAGGAGGAGGAGGAGGAGAGGAGGAGGAGGAGGAGGAGGAGGAGGAGGAGGAGGAAGAGGAGGAGGAGGAGGAGGAGGAGGAGGAGAGGAGGAGGAGAGAAGGAGGAGGAGGAGGAGGAGGAGGAGGAGGAGAGGAGGAGGAGGAGGAGAGAAGGAGGAGGAGGAGGAGGAGGAGGAGGAGGAGAGGAGGAGGAGGAGGAGAGAAGGAGGAGGAGGAGGAGGAGGAGGAGGAGGAGGAGGAGGAGAGAGACGTTGGCAGCATTGAGATACTAAAGACACTAAATGTACTGAGAGTCAAAACCATGACTTGACCTCTGTCTGAATCGCTGAAGGCCTATTTGTTACACCTCCGAGAAAAGTTACTGACTGACGGCTCAACCTGCTGACATCCGTTTTAATGGATGCAATGCCTGATGAGATGCTTTTCCTCACTTTCCTGTCTTCATTTTTCACTTATTTTTCAATCCTCTTAAAGGTGAACCTCGAATGAAGACTTCCTGGTCGTCTTGAATAATGTTCTATAATTACTATGATATGGTTAAGTTTTTATGTTGTCTATTGTTTTGGATATCAAAGCTTTATTTAAAAGCCTACGGAATGTAAAATAATTTTCAAAGATTATATTTTGAGGATGTAGATTTTATATTATGGCAAATTGGCACTAAATTAAATTGTATAAAAGAAAAAAAATACTAACTATATTTGTTAAGAATACGATAATGAAGTGATCCGTAATTTAAAGAACACTTACTGAATAAATATTTATAATTCCTGAATGGAAGAACCAGAGACATCTCATCTTATTTGAATCAAAGACTATTATGGAACATTTTCTAAAACATTTATTTCATGAATCTTTGCAGGGGAGATGATTTATTGTTTTTATCTCACACTGTTATGTTTGAGTAAAAGGATTTTAAAGCTGCATGATGTTGAAAGATCAGTGGGACTCCGACTAGATTGGTTTGTAATTTCTCCCAGAGGACATTCTTAAATCTATCTGAAGTGGAGTTTTTTTAGAATGGTTATATCCTCATATTATATCTCACTTTTTTTCTTAAGCAACTGACATTAGGCTTTATATGAATAGGCAGTTTAATTTGGTGATACATTTTTATGGCCTTGAGTGCTTCATCGAGGAGATTTCATTCCCCATTTGTTTTGCTGACGTGCACAAGGGCTTATCATCGTCATACCAGCAGTTAGACTGATGGAGAATCTCAATAATGAAGATTTTTCTAATGGTGAATGAAAATGTCTTTCTGATAAATGTTTTCCCCAGTCACAGCATCTCTAGTTCTTTATCCTTTGGACCTTAACACTTACAGTACCTCAGACCAAACAAGAAGGTCCACTATGAACTCACAGGGGTATATGAGTCATATAATAATCCAGTACAATGGTAAGTAGTCTGAATTCTCTGAACGGTTATGTTTGTCAGCTTTGGTCCACATGACATCCACTCATGATCATTTTTGGAGGTGATGTCCTACATGATCATAAAAGTACAATATGTTTCTATATGAAAAGAGGTGGTGTTTTTAAACCACAAAGAATGACCCGAGGTGGTTCATGGCACAAAAACTCACAATACTTTGTATTGTACTGTATGTTCTATTTTTGTAATCCTTCTTTCTCTGTGCTCAACGTAACAAGCACCTTATTCTGTTAAGTCCTAAATCATGAAAAGAGACTTGTCATCCTTGGGTTGATGTATGTGTTTTTACTGTGGACTGGAGCAAAGTTCAAGACACATGGTATTTGAGCCATGTAGCTGTACGTGTATCAGTTATAATTTTCTTGTGAAACTCCCAGTTTAAGAGATGGCTTTTAAAATGCCATTACACCCCATCACATCCGGTCCTTGTCAAGTGGCCGATGGCCGCAAAGTAAAGGGTGACGTTCTGTCACGTCTAAGAATGATGGCGTACTTCAACAGTACATTACATAAATGCTTGAAAAAGAATAGCATGCTCAATTGATAATGTCACATTTGTATTTATTTTTGACAGTTGCATCACATACTCTGAAATGTCAATAGCTGAAATGATACTTGCTGGTATTATGTAGGTAACATTTTGTATGAACATGACAACAGTACAGTAGCTGGTTGTGATATGTTTGGTTATTGTTGTAGCGTCCTCGTGTTGTCACAAGGCACTGGGAAATCTTCTTGTATATATATCCAAACTCCACTTGTGTTGTGTCTATGGCTAAACATGCATGTGCTCAAAGCCTTCCATCCTGTTCTGGTGTAGTGTATACTATTTGGGTTTAACATGGGGTTAGTTGATTTTATAGTTTGTGAAGAGGTGATCCTGTAGAACGTTTTCCATCATAACCTGAGCAGTGTTCATATTGCCAGGAAAACGTTTGAACTGTAATAACTAAAGAATCGTATGGCTCTGATTGGCAAAAATAACAGTAATTTTCATAGTCATCATTTCGAATAATCAAATCTCTGAAAAGCGCAGAAATGCTCAATTATTTACACATAAAACTGTTGAAATCATATTTACAATGTTTAAAACTATAAAGATATGGTGGAGATTTTGGGTCAACCCATGTACCAGAGGTGATGCATTATCATCTGTACAGTAATACTTCATAGGATCGTTTAGTTCCCAAAATGGACTCCACACTAAAGACCCGATTCCAATCCTATTTTATGATCTTGTTTTGGCACACACAAAATAAAGGTCACAGACTTCTGTTTAAACCATGAATGCCTTCCCACTGCCATAGGTTCCCACAGCTACTTACTGTAGCAAGATGCTTTTCTCACCCAAGTATTTCAGTTTTAATTCTTCCTCTTTGCCAAGGACTCAGTGAGTCGTGGTTTAATCTTTGTCTCATTCCTGTCCGTACAGAAGTAGCATAGCAACAGCCTTAAGCCAGCACTAGCCCAGCCCTGACTGTAACCTAAAAATAGTAAATCGTGGTCATAAAATACATTATTCACAATGTATCTTTTCCACCCCATCTCTGGCTTTACTGCCAAACAAGGTGTCGATTAGCTCAAGTTAGGATCAAAAAGTTATTCACAAGTCGGCCACTTGTTATAAAATGTTTTATTTATTAAGTACACTATATATTTGGGCCTCTGTACGCCAATGTAGATATTCCATAAAATATCTGCCGTTTCCAGCTTTAATAGTCATTAACAACATTAACAATGTCTACACTGTATTTCTGATCAATTTGATGTTATTTTAATGGACAAAACATTTAATTTTCTTTAAAAAACAAGTTTCTAAGTGACCCCAAACTTTTGAACGGTAGTGTATATATAATTGAGTTAAAGCCGCATACAAACATGCTCTATTTTTTGTTTTCTTGAGTAAGGCAGCTCCAAAATGCAGGTGTTTCCTTCTAGCTCAGCACTTTCTGTGGTGGTGGGGCGGACCAGCAGAAAATAGGAGCATTGTGCTGTGATTGGCTCATTGTTCTGTCACTCATGGGGACATTGTGCAATCACCTATTTTAAGTCCTTAGTAAGGTGGACATCCAACATTTCAGCCCTTTGGGACCAGTGCAGTTCCAAGAAGGCTCAAGGTCATTGGCCACAGAAATGACGTCAAATCACATTATATCTACAGTAGCTTTGATTGGACTGATCATGTCTATATCTTACTTTCACAATCTTAGCCAGCAGTCATCATCATGAATCAAGTCTACTGGCTAATCCTTGTCATATGAAGAGAAATAATGAAGAGAAAATATAGATACAACGTACCGGTGATCATCAGCCATTGAACATGAACATTACACAACAATTTGGAGATCGCTAATTCAACAATGAGTGGTTTGTAAGGAATCGGTGACAGTGGCCAACTGCAAGCGTTTTGAGCGGTCATTCAACTCGGTATTGTAAATCCGGCATATTTCTCTTTGATAACAACATTTGCCCACAAAGGACCGCCGCGCCACTTTCCTGTTCCATCACAGCAACGTGAGTCGAAAAATGTCTTATGCTGCTGTAACCGTTGTGAAACGGATAGCTAGTTAGCGGTGCGCGTTAGCAGAGTTTCAATCTGTGATGTCACTCCTCTGAGACCTCAAAGTAATTGTTTCCGTTGCTTTGCAAGTGCCATGACTTTAGTGGAGCGGTTAACAATGCTTCGTTAACTGTTAACTGGTGACTGTTGTCTATGTGTGCAGAGGGTCCCTGGTTCGAGCCCAGGTAGGGACTAGGAGATGGACTGAAGCAAAACTGTTACACTGCTTCATACATTATGTAGGATGCCAGGGAGATATGTATACTGTAGCTAAGAAAGTAATACTAAGTGTATGTTGTGTAGTAAGCTGTTAGTAGCCCATGTGCCTCACCCTAATAATTTGATATATTTTCACCTCTTAATTTCGCCTACTGTTCTAACTCGGTGGTGCACATGTAGTCTATAACCTGTTTTAGAGAAATGTAATCATTCAATATTGTCAGCTTTATTTGTCTGCTTTGTCAGCCATATCAGCTATGTTTTTTTTTTAAGGCAGGCTGAATGAACTGTTTCACTGCCAGACAAGGCTCCGCTGATAGCCAGGTGTAGCAGTGGTAAGGTGTTGGGAATCTCCTCTTTCTAATGATGTAAGGCTGGGCAGTGTACTCCGTTGTCATCGATCGCTAGACCAGAAATAATCAGAAGTTGCCATTGTATTCCTACTTCATGGTTATGCAGACATAAGCACAGTTGACACCATCGAGGTGCGGATGTTTACTTTCTACACAAGTGTTTATTTTGTAAGTTTCATCCTAAGAACAGATTGTAGTGGTCAAATGAAAAGGGATACATGTTTTGGTGCCATTTAGGTGAAACGGAATTCTAAGCATCACTCCAGTCAGAACAGCCTCTGAGAACGTTCGGTTCCATTCATTAGCTCTGGGCTCACGCCAGTGTTCCAGATTAGCCAACGTTCTATCTACGTTTTTCAGCCTTGGGTGAATTCTATTGTCCAGCCTGTTGGGACAGCTTTATGTCGGCCCTAACAGTTTGTGTCCTCCGTTTGTCACCATTATAGTGCAATTAATGTATTGTTTTGTTTGTGCCACCAAGATTTACATGCTAAATCCCTCCTAAACAGTGGACTTCATATCGTCCCTCCTAAACAGTGGACCTCATATCGTCCCTCCTAAACAGTGGACTTCATATTTATTTATGTTTTATTTTTTTATTTCACCTTTATTTAACCAGGTAGGTTTTATTTCACCTTTATTTAACCAGGTAGGTTTTATTTCATCTTTATTTAACCAGGTAGGTCAGTTGAGAACAAGTTCTCATTTACAACTGTGACCTGGCCAAGACAAAGCAAAGCAGTGCGACAAAAACAACACAGAGTTACACAGTAAACAAACATAGTCAAAAACACAATAGAAAATCTATATACAGAGTGCAAAATGTAGTGCAAAATGCAATAAGGTTAGGAGGTAGGACAATAAATAGACCATAGTGGTGAAATAAATTACAGATTATCATCATTAACACAGGAATGAAGGATGTGCAAATTATGATGTGCAAATAGAGATGCTGGAGTGCAAAATGAGCGAAAATAATAAAAATAAATATGGGGATGAGGTAGTAGTGTGGGCTATTTACAGAAGGGCTATATACAGGTGCAGTGATCGATAAGCAGCTTTGACAGCTGATGCTTAAAGTTAGTGAGGGAGATAGGAACCTCTAGCTTCAATGATTTTTGCAATTCGTTCCAGTCATTGGCAGCAGCGAACTGGAAGGAATGGCGGCCAAAGGAGGTGTTGGCTTTGGGGATGACCAGTGAGATATACCTGCTGGAGCGCATGCTACGGGTGGGTGTTGCTATGGTGACCAGTGAGCTGAGATATGGCGGGGATTTACCTAATAAAGACTTATAGATGACCTGGAGCCAGTGGGTTTGGCGACGAATATATAATGAAGGCCAGCCAACGAGAGCATACAGGTCACAGTGGTGGGTAGTATATGGGGCTTTGGTAACAAAACGGATGGCACTGTGATAGACTACATATCGTCCCTCCTAAACAGTGGACTTCATATCGTCCCTTCTAAACTTCATATCTATTAATAATGTTTCATTATTTATTTACTATCTATACTGAAATAATATATAAATGCAACATGCAACAATTTCAAATATTTTACTGTGATTGTCACGTTCGGGTGTGTAGAGAGACCAAGGCGCAGCGTATCGATAGTTCGACATGTTTATTTAACTAAATGACGAACCATACAAATATACAAATGATAATAATAAAGATGACACACGTAGCACGAACACGAGACAACATAACAATGAACCACGCCAACGGAGTGGAACACAGACATATAAGTAAGATCCCTAATTAGAGGTAATGCATAGCAGCTGCCTCTAATTAGGGATCCCACACACACACAACACCAGACAGAAATAGAAATGATAGATCTGCCAGACTCTGACCATAGAAATATAGAGAAGCAAAGCTTCTCTATGGCCAGAGCCTGACAGTACCCCCCCCCAAAGGCGCGGACTCCTGGCCGCAAGAAAAATAAACACAAAAACATGAGGGAAGGGTCAGGGAGGGAAAAACATCAAACATAACCCATCGCCGGTGGCGGTTCCGGCCCCGGCGAAGTGGATGTCTTCCTCCTCATTTCTACTTGGCCCGGACTGGGCACTGGTGTGGTAGGCGACTCAGGCCATTTAAAGGGGCAACCCACCGGTTGTGGAAATGACCATGGTGGGGCAAAAGGCTCAGGCCATGGAGCGGGGCAAATAACCGGGCCAGGACTGGGCACCGGTGTGGCAGGCGACTCCGGCCATATAAAGGGGCAACCCACCGGTCCTGGTAACAACAATGGTGGGGAAAAAATCTCAGGCCATGGAGCGGGGCAAATAACCGGGCCAGGACTGAGCACCGGTGTGGCAGGCGACTCCGGCCATATAAAGGGGCAACCCACCGGTCCTTTAAATAACAATGGTGGGGAAAAAAGTTCAGGCCATGGAGCGGGGCAAATAACCGGGCCAGGACTGAGCACCGGTGTGGCAGGCGACTCCGGCCATATAATTATCACGGGAGGCTCCGGGCTGTCGAGCTTCACGGGAGACTCCGGGCTGTCGAGCGTCACGGGAGGCTCCGGGCTGTCGAGCGTCACGGGAGGCTCCGGGCTGTCGACCATCACGGGAGTCTCCGGGCTGTCGACTATCACGGGAGTCTCCGGGCTGATGAGGCGCACCGACGGTCTGGTGCGTGTAGCCGGCACTGGAGGTACCTGGCTGGGCACACGCACTGGAGGTCGAGTGCGGGGAGTCGGCACGGGACGTACCAGACTGGAGAGGCGCACTGGAGGCTTGGTGCGTGGAGCCGGTACTGGAGGAACCTGGCTGGGCACACGCACTGGAGGTCGTGTGCGGGGAGTCGGCACGGGACATACCGGACTGGAGAAGCGCACTGGAGGCCTGGTGCGTGGAGCCGGCACTGGAGGAACCTGGCTGGGCACACACACTGGAGGTCGAGTGCGGGGAGTCGGCACGGGACGTACCAGACTGGAGAGGCGCACTGGAGGCCTGGTGCGTGGAGCCGGTACTGGAGGAACCTGGCTGGGCACACGCACTGGAGGTCGAGTGCGGGGAGTCGGCACGGGACGTACCGGACTAGAGACGCGCACTGGAAGCCTGATGCGTGGAGTCGGCACATGTGGCACAGGACTAATAACACGCACCTCAGGGCTAGTGCGGGGAACAGGCACAGGACGTACCTGACTGGAGACGCGCACTGGTAGCCTGGTGCGTGGAGTCGGCTCATGTGGCACAGGACTAATAACACGCACCTCAGGGCTAGTGCGGGGAACAGGCACAGGACGTACCTGACTGGAGACGCGCACTGGAAGCCTGGTGCGTGGAGTCGGCACATGTGGCACAGGACTAATAACACGCACCTCAGGGCTAGTGGGGGGAACAGGCACATGACGTACCGGACTGGAGAGGCGCACTGGAGTGTAGCAGACGGCCGGACCCAGACTGGGCACCGGTGGAGCGGACTGCTCTGGCACTGGAGTAGAGCAGACGGCCGGACCCCGACTGGGCACCGGTAAAGCGGACTGCTCTTTCACGGGATTGGAGTAGGCGACTGGACACGGATAATTCCACTCCGACATTTCCTGTTCAACCTCCTCCGCTATCTCCCACATCTCCTCCAAAACGTCTCCAAAATGGCTCTCCAAATACTCCTCTTCTTCACTTTGCGCCCCCCATTTATATTTAGGGCACAGTGTATCCCACATGGAGAGTGGTACTGGCTTGTCCTCCTCAAACCCAGACCACCCCCATAGCCCCCCCCCCCGAAATTTTCCTGGGGTTGACTACGGGCTCCATTACCTCCGTTTCCACGATTACGCCGTTTTCCCCTCTTCTCCTTTTCTCCAGAATATCGCTGCTTGGTCGGGTGGTGGTTCATTCTGTCACGTTCGGGTGTGTAGAGAGACCAAGGCGCAGCGTATCGATAGTTCGACATGTTTATTTAACTAAATGACGAACCATACAAATATACAAATGATAATAATAAAGATGACACACGTAGCACGAACACGAGACAACATAACAATGAACCACGCCAACGGAGTGGAACACAGACATATAAGTAAGATCCCTAATTAGAGGTAATGCATAGCAGCTGCCTCTAATTAGGGATCCCACACACACACAACACCAGACAGAAATAGAAATGATAGATCTGCCAGACTCTGACCATAGAAATATAGAGAAGCAAAGCTTCTCTATGGCCAGAGCCTGACAGTGATACTGTATGCATCTGTTGGTCACAGATACCTTAAAAAATAGGTAAGGGTGTGGATCAAAAACCAGTCCGTATCTGGTGTGACCACCATTTGCCTCATGCAGTGTGACACATCTCCTTCACATAGTTGACCAGGCTGTTGATTGTGGCCTGTGGAATGTTGTCCCACTCCTTTTCAATGGCAGTGCGAAAATGCTGGATTGTGTCGTACACGTCGATCCGGAGCATCCCAAACATGCTCAATGGGTGACATGTCTGGTGAGTATGCAAGCCATGGAAGAACTGAGACATGTTCAGCTTCCAGGAATTGTGTACAGAGCCTTGTGACATGGGGCCGTGCATTATCATGCTGAAACATGAGGTGATGGCGGCGGATGAATGGCACGACAATGGGCCTCAGGATCTCGTCACGGTATCTCTGTGCATTCAAATTAATATAATGCAATTGTGTTCATTGTTCGTTGCGTATGCCTGCCATACCATAACCCCACCACCACCATGGGACACTGTTCACAACGTTGACATCAGCAAACCGCTCACCCACATGACGCCATACACGCTGTCTGCCTTCTGTCCGGTATAGTTGAAACTGGTATTCATCTGTGAAGAGCACACTTCTCCAGCATGCCAGTGGCCATCGAAGGTGAGCATTTGCCCACTGAAGTTGGTTACGACGCCGAACTGCAGTCAGGTCAAGACCCTGGTGAAGATGACAAGCACACAGATGAGCTTCCCTGAGACGGTTTGTGCAGAAATATTTTGGTTGTGCAAACCCACAGTTTCATCAGCTATCCAGGTGGCTGGTCTCAGACGATCCCTCAGGTGACACGAGGTCTGCGGTTGTGAGGCCAGTTGGACGTTCTGCCAAATTCTCTAAAACGACGTTGGCTTATGGTAGAGAAATTAACATTCAATTATCTGTCAACAGCTCTGGTGGACATTCCTGCAGTCAGCAGCTCTGGTGGACATTCCTGCAGTCAGCAGCTCTGGTGGACATTCCTGCAGTCATCAGCTCTGGTGGACATAACTGCAGTCAGCAGCTCTGGTGGACATTCCTGCAGTCAGCAGCTCTGGTGGACATTCCTGCAGTCATCAGCTCTGGTGGACATTCCTGCAGTCATCAGCTCTGGTGGACATTCCTGCAGTCATCAGCTCTGGTGGACATTCCTGCAGTCATCAGCTCTGGTGGACATTCCTGCAGTCAGCAGCTCTGGTGGACATTCCTGCAGTCAGCAGCTCTGGTGGACATTCCTGCAGTCATCAGCTCTGGTGGACATTCCTGCAGTCAGCAGCTCTGGTGGACATTCCTGCAGTCAGCAGCTCTGGTGGACATTCCTGCAGTCAGCAGCTCTGGTGGACATTCCTGCAGTCATCAGCTCTGGTGGACATTCCTGCAGTCATCAGCTCTGGTGGACATGGTGGATGGATTATCTTGGCTAAGGAGAAATGTTCACTAACAGGGATGTAAACAAATTTGTGCACAACATTTTAAAGAAATAAGCTTTTTGTGAGTATGGAAAATGTCTGGGATCTTTTATTTCAGCTCAAGAAACATGTTACCAACACTTTACATGTTGAGTTTATATTTTTGTTCAGTATATTATAGAAAATATATATTCAAAATTCACCATGGGTCATCATCGTTGAACTTGGTAAAGAGAGCATAAGGGTATCTATATATATTTTTGAAAACGATTTAGTCTCCGTGGAAGACATCAAATGTATAAATGTCTTATTCCTTTAGAATAATCCCTCAAGTAACCACCCGTATTCATTATTTTCCCTTTATACCTTTATTTACATAAAAAAAGAAATAAAAAGAACATTACAGAAAGGGTTTATTCAATTATTGTTTATTGTATTGAGAGCAATATCTTCCAGTGAGCCATTTTCACACAACCACATGTTCTGAATCTGGCTGACTGTGTGTTGGCTGTAGCTAGCACTTAGTCAGAATAATTCTCAAATTATTAAATTGACTCAATGATTGTGAATCCGCCTTTTAATCCAGGTCCTGACCAGGTTGGGTGTGTGAGGGATTACTCTTCGCTGAGTGCCTTGATTAAAAACACCTCTCGACTGCACCTCTTCCTGACAGACTCATCCCTGTCCTCTCCTCCACATCAATAAAAAAAGCTGTGCTTACATCCAAAACCTGAGTCGTTTCCTCTCTAGAACTCTCCATTAATTGACTGTAGAAAGGAAATCGAATATAATTTGACATGATGTGATTTATATTTATAGCATATCTGAACCACCACAGGGGCAACAAAAATAATCTATACGACATGAACACAGAAATAAAAGGTGCCATAGGTTTTTTTTTGTTTATTCATTTGTGTATAATCCATAATACACATATATTTTGCCGTTTCTTTTTTGAATCAAGGGATGTTTTCAGATAAATCAAATAACATATGTTGGAGAAAATTAAGGGCTTTCAACTTCATTATTGAACCACACAAGAGAAAAATACTAAGCTATGTAACACTGCAGTTTACATTCCCATCTAATCAATATTAATTAATCTAATAATTATTCATGTTTATTAGGAAATCAACCGGTTTAATTGATGAAAAATATGCATGACAAATTTCTTCGGTTAATTGCAACTTCCAATGACCAATGGTGGCAATACTGACTGAGTGACCATCCTTTCAATTGCTATAATCATCAGAATTCAAATTGTCTTCTTAAAATCTTATTTTGTCAGGTAGAAGAGAGCAATTTATTCATAGTCCTCATCCTTGTACCTCATAAAAAATACACTTGAACCTTCAAGAAAATTATATAATATTGTAGAAAACAGTTTGTCTCCATTTTCACCATGGAAATATGATAGTGTTATGTTTATCAACAACGTGAATAATTGTGAATTATGTCTGAGAATCTACCGGAAGACCAGTAACTGAATTCAGAATTGTTTTGTCATCCATTCTTCGTTCATTAACTCTGCGTTCACTCCTTCGTGTTAGAAAGTTGTACAGTGCAACAGTTATGACCCCTTTCTCTGATAAAATATCAAATGTGTCTTTCTGGAAGACAAAAAGAGCTCTGTCAATAATAGTTCCATTTACATGTTGGATTCACATCTTTGTTCAATGGATGACAGTACAACATAGTCGTTTGTGTTTTCACCTCTCTGGGCCATGGAGTAGTGAAAGGGAAGTGTCGACAGGGAGGACTCAGGGGTGGGCCATGGTGACGGAGGACAGGGGGTGAACAGGCTCTGTCAGGTGGAGTATTTGATTTTTGGTGTCTGTGTATTACAGGAGACACTGGCGAGATTGGGAACCCCCCCAGCGGTACTCACAGCACCTTGGCTCTCTAGAAACATTGGATCCAGGCAAGCAACTTTGGCAGCAAAGAACGCATGGATACAGTGAAGCACGGCAAAGAGGTTGGAAAATTCCAGCTCCTGGGAAACAAAAGATAGACAGTAAATATTTCATGTATTCTCATAACTGTACATTTTTATGAATGCACAATACAGTATATGGTTGTTCATATTGGTATGGGATGATAATGTCTATGAAAACATTATACAAATATGACATCTGTATTGACTGATTTCACTTGAGTCAGAGATATAGGTTTGTTACCTTGGCTTCAATAGCTTTATTGTCCTGATTTTGGAACAGAAATCTGATCTTGCTCTTCCCATCATCAGACGATCCTTTCAGTTGGGAAAACTTGTATCTCCACAGCACTGCCTATGTAGGGGAAGGATGGTAATGGGGTTGGAGGTGGTTTATAGAGAAGATTACCTTCTCAAACTAAGATGGAGTCAAGCGTTACGGTAAACTAGCTGTTATCTATCTACAGTGGGGAGAACAAGTATTTGATACACTGCCAATTTTGCAGGTTTTCCCACTTACAAAGCATGTAGAGGTCTGTAATTTTTATCATAGGTACACTTCAACTGTGAGTGACGGAATCTAAAACAAAAATCCAGAAAATCCCATTTTCATTTTATTGCATGACATAAGTATTTGATACATCAGAAAAGCAGAACTTAATATTTGTTACAGAAACCTTTGTTTGCAATTACAGAGATCATACGTTTCCTGTAGTTCTTGACCAGGTTTGCACACACTGCAGCAGGGATTTTGGCCCACTCCTCCATACAGTTCCTTCAGGTTTTATCCCTGATGTCCTTACACAGCTCTCTGGTCTTGGCCATTGTGGAGAGGTTGGAGTCTGTTTGATTGAGTGTGTGGACAGGTGTCTTTTATACAGGTAACGAGTTCAAACAGGTGCAGTTAATACAGGTAATGAGTGGAGAACAGGAGGGCTTCTTAAAGAAAAACTAACAGGTCTGTGAGAGCCGGAATTCTTACTGGTTGGTAGGTGATCAAATACTTATGTCATGAAATAAAATGCTAATTAATTATTTAAAAATCATACAATGTGATTTCCTAGATTCCGTCACTCACAGTTGAAGAGTACCTATGATAAAAATTACAGACTTCTACATGCTTTGTAAGTAGGAAAACCTGCAAAATCGGCAGTGTATCAAATACTTGTTCTCCCCACTGTAACTATCTTTTTTATCCTAATTAATCCTTTTAAATGATCTACCTATAATTATCATATAATTGAATTGTAGAGCTAAATGATTCCTATCATGTTTTTCCACCTAATATGTGAAAATGTACCAGACAGTGCAGTTATAATAATGATTCATTAGCTCAGCAGGAAACCCAGTGTGGATTGTAGATTCACACATCCTGTTGTGAATGACAGTGGTGCTAAACCTTCCTCCAAACTGTCAACCATTTTGTTTGGCCTGTCTAGAGAATGTGAAAGCATCCACGTCGCCTTGTCCTAAATCAGTCGCCAACGTTTTCAACACTGGGTAGCTTTTAATTTGTGTCAGTAGAGATTGAGCTCTCCCTCTGTATCACTGTCTGTCTGACTTTTGGTCATGAATGGAATGGAACTGTATTTACCCTTGGAAAGGAATGTGCACATGTCAAATATGCTAATTAATGTGTTCACATCCCATACAAAACAAGACATACTGTACGTGCACAAAACATACAATAGGAAGCTCCACACAGATCTGAATCCTGTGAGTGCAAAACAAGGCCGGTTTTCTATCTAATTAAATTATTAAACATTCCCCACCATGTGTATACTTTTACAATTGTCGTTTAACTATGAATTGTACTTTCATGCTTGTTTTGATTAACAATACCCTGCCTGTCAGCAGTAGGCTAGGCTACTGCGAGACTCTCTGGGGAGGGAAAGATAATATGCTTCGCTGTGTGGGAATTAGGCCAAGAAACACAGAGAACAATGTAGCTGTCGATGTGTCTTGTTTATCCTAATTATGTATTCTAGTGGAGTAGTTCTGGTGGCACTCGCACTTGGTAAAAGTCCAAAGTTTATGTACCAGTAAATGAACTTACCTTTGAAGCAGCATCGGAACAGACGAAGCCCATACTGAAGTCTACAGTCAGTCCCATCAGGTGGCTGTCCATGATGCACGCGTATGTTTTACACTGTGGAGAGGAAACGGAGCATGACGTTAGTCACTAGAGGTATTTATAGTAGACAGCATAATCTTCCACAGCCAAATGCACATGAATCAGTTGTTGTGAGAGGATGAGCAAGCTTGGCCTGTACAGTACAGTGTGCCACTGTTTCTCTATCTCCTACCACTGTATAAGCAGGATGTGCCCTCCCACCTAGTTCTGCCTCATCGCACCCCCTCTGGGATCAATTTTTTTTAATATATTTTTTTATTTCACCTTTATTTAACCAGGTAGGTCAGTTGAGAACAAGTTCTCATTTGCAACTGTGACCTGGCCAAGACAAAGCAAGGCAGTGCGACAAAAAACAACACAGAGTTAGACATGGATAAATATATATCAATAAAGTCTCTCTATCTAAAAGAGTTTGGCTTTGATTGGTTTCAAGTGACAATTTTGATGACAGAGAGCCTGGATGTTGCTTTGGGGGAGTTGTAACCTGCCTGGAAATTGATTTATGAAAAAGTTCTGCCTCTCATATATTGTGTACCTGTATTCTCTCCACCTCCAGCAAGGTAGCCATCTGAAAGGCCTTCTCCCAGACGAGCAGCTCACACTCCAGCTCTACGCTGTAGAACATGTCCTCCCCACACTCCGTCTGGACACTAAAGCAGTGCTTCCGCTTGTCCAAGAGGTCACTGTCCTGAGAGAACCACGTTAGTCATGCCTGCCGTCACACCTGGGTTCAAATGGTATTTCTTTTCTTTTAAATGCTTTGAGCAGTTCCATTGAGCCTGCCTGGAACGCCAGATGGGCAGGGTTTTGCACCTTTGGTACTATTTTATTGGTTTCGTTGCCCCTGACAAGCTCAATCATGATCAAGCATAACTTAAGTATTTTAAATGTTTCAAATATGATATTATTTGAAACCAGGTCTAAGTGGATGTGATAGACATTGGCTGGAATGTTTCAGAAAAGCTGTTTCACATGTTCAGAAAAGCTGTGTAATTCAATGTGTTATGGGTGGAGGAAGATAGTTAACAATACATATAGAAATAACTAGTTTTGTGCACAGTGCACGCCGAATGAACAGCTCACTCAGTATGTGACGAAGAACCTGGCTGAGTGAGAAATGAATAACTCCCTCCACCCACCCGAGACCAGTATAACCACTTCCAATAGCTGCATTTTGAGTTTTACTGAGTTTTGCACTGACATATGCTGGAGAAACCAGTGGTCAAGAAACTGCTATCCACACATTCTATGTCATAACTCTTTCTATTGACATGACAAAGGACACACAGCAGATCTCTTCTCTCAAACACAGACCCTGACATTTTCTACTCAGCACTTTCTAAATACAGTTCCTCATACCTTTAAGACTTTACACATGATCTCGTACACAGTGTAGCTTTTCTCTGCCCTGGTCCAGTCCCATGTAGTCACCTGCAAAATGTCACATTAAATACCCATTAGTCTTCTATTCAGATGGATCCCTTTGAAATCCTTTTGAAGTGTAATTACATTGGTCTATTTCAGTTTCAGCCTTAACTTTAATCTTTAATATCCTACTTGCACACACTGTGTTCTCATGTTCACACACGTTACGGGTTTGTTTTTTCTCTACATTTCGATGTGGGTTAGCACGTTAGCATGATAGCTGACAGGAGTCACCTGGTTAGCCACCTGTGCTGGCCCAGTGCATCAGAGAGGAGGTGTTGGGAGAGAGCTCAACCTCACATCAGCTGAGGGAACATTTACAGCTCAACCACTTTAGTAGTTTTTCACTCCAGTATCTCTATTTGCACATCATCATTCCAGTGTTAATTCTAATCTTTAACTTATTCTAATCTTTAGTCTATTTATTGTCCCACCTTCCTAACCTTACTGCATTCTGCACTACATTTACACACTGTAAAACCTACCTGGTTAAATAAAGGTGGAATAAAACCTACCTGGTTAAATAAAGGTGGAATAAAACCTACCTGGTTAAATAAAGGTGGAATAAAACCTACCTGGTTAAATAAAGGTGAAATAAAACCTACCTGGTTAAATAAAGGTGAAATAAAACCTACCTGGTTAAATAAAGGTGAAATAAAACCTACCTGGTTAAATAAAGGTGGAATAAAACCTACCTGGTTAAATAAAGGTGAAATAAAACCTACCTGGTTAAATAAAGGTGAAATAAAACCTACCTGGTTAAATAAAGGTGGAATAAAACCTATCTGGTTAAATAAAGGTGAAATAAAACCTACCTGGTTAAATAAAGGTGAAATAAAACCTACCTGGTTAAATAAAGGTGGAATAAAACCTACCTGGTTAAATAAAGGTGAAATAAAACCTACCTGGTTAAATAAAGGTGGAATAAAACCTACCTGGTTAAATAAAGGTGAAATAAAACCTACCTGGTTAAATAAAGGTGGAATAAAACCTACCTGGTTAAATAAAGGTGAAATAAAATAAATAGTTATGAAAGAAGCCTGGTGTTGTTCCTGTTTCTGTTCAACTCCCTAACATGGTGTGGGTTTTACTCCCTAACATGGTGTGGGTTTTACTCCCTATCCTAACATGGTGTGGGTTGTACTCCCTATCCTCACGTTCTTGTTCTTCTAGTCTGGTCTAGTCTGCACGCTCACGTTCTTGTTCTTCTAGTCTGGTCTAGTCTGCACGCTCACGTTCTTGTTCTTCTAGTCTGGTCTAGTCTGCACGCTCACGTTCTTGTTCTTCTAGTCTGGTCTAGTCTGCACGCTCACGTTCTTGTTCTTCTAGTCTGGTCTAGTCTGCACGCTCACGTTCTTGTTCTTCTAGTCTGGTCTAGTCTGCACGCTCACGTTCTTGTTCTTCTAGTCTGGTCTAGTCTGCACGCTCACGTTCTTGTTCTTCTAGTCTGGTCTAGTCTGCACGCTCACGTTCTTGTTCTTCTAGTCTGGTCTAGTCTGCACGCTCACGTTCTTGTTCTTCTAGTCTGGTCTAGTCTGCACGCTCACGTTCTTGTTCTTCTAGTCTGGTCTATTCTGCACGCTCACGTTCTTGTTCTTCTAGTCTGGTCTAGTCTGCACGCTCACGTTCTTGTTCTTCTAGTCTGGTCTAGTCTGCACGCTCACGTTCTTGTTCTTCTAGTATGGTCTAGTCTGCACGCTCACGTTCTTGTTCTTCTAGTCTGGTCTAGTCTGCACGCTCACGTTCTTGTTCTTCTAGTCTGGTCTAGTCTGCACGCTCACGTTCTTGTTCTTCTAGTCTGGTCTAGTCTGCACGCTCACGTTCTTGTTCTTCTAGTCTGGTCTAGTCTGCACACTCTTCTCGTTCTTTTCTGTATTCTAACTGAAGTTCCCTTTTCTTGTACTCAAACTTACATTTCTGTTGCTCTAATTTTGCCTTTAGTTCTAACTACTGCAGTTGCACGTCTTCAGAGTTTATTCCACTAAACGTATCACCCTTTTCATCAGCCTCTCTCTCTGACAGTATTTCAGCACCAAAGCAGCATCCAGTACATTTTCGACCACTGCTTTTGGATGGACAGATAACACGCTGATGTCATAATGGTTTGCAATGATGATCAGATTTGCCTTTGTACAGTTATCTTGTATTTTCCCAAGTTGGGTCTTTCACAGTGCTTCTAAATCAAAGTCCATTGTTTTCTTCTTTTCCTGTGTGTTTATGCAACTTTCACACTGATTTCACCAATCTTATAACCCTATGTTGGTTGTCAGTGACAGAAAGTCTATCACAAAAGTGTTGTTTGAACACTCTGGGCAAAGTAGAGCTTGAGAGTAGGTCATTAGAGCACCCCCAACACTCATGGGAAAGTAGATTCTGGACGAACCCCATTTTGTTATGTTTCCTTAAAGACAAACTCAAAATGTCATCAAAAAAACAGCCAAACCAAAACAGAAGAAAAATGTTTTTAAAACGACCCCTTACTAGTGGCTTTGCCAACTTTCAGTGGGTGCTTTAGTCTCAGGCTGTTGGCGGTAGGTTCAGCTGCCCTGCGCACCGGAAAGCCTCTCTACTGTACTCACTACTCACCCCGAAAGGCAACTGTTGCCATTTGTAACCATTTAATGTGTCCTGAGAGCAAATCAAGTGCACTATACTGCCCTACCATAGCGTGGAACTGGTTTCACAGTAACGTTATGCAGTTACTGCTAACATGACCCCCATTTTCTCCAAAACACAATACAATAGAGGCAGGATCCTTGTCCACATGAAGCATGTATTTAATGTAACTCATTTTTGACCAAATTAGCAGTTACTGCCTTTTTGCTTGGTAGGGCGGTTTAGGCCCACCACTGGCCAATCGGATGGTTCAGATTACCGTGTCTGCAGTAACATTACGGGCATAAATAAAGCTACAGCAAAGTTGATACTGTGAGATTTCAAAACGTTTAAAACCATGACTAGAGAGAGACTGTCAACGAATACAGCAAAGATCTGCTGGTTGTCTGAGTGAGTTCATGTTGAAGTTCTAACTGTCAACACTTTGTATTCAACACTTTTATAAACCATAAATGTGTTCTTCCTGTTTCCATTTAGTGCTACAAGAAGGTTATTGTTTAATATCAAGGAATATTGAACTTTCTCTGTTATAATGCGGTGGGACTGGAGTTTTGCCATCAGCTGGAAGACGGTGTCCCTTTTTGGTCAGAGTCAGTGGAGGAAAGGGAGAGGAGGGATGTTGAGAGACGGACCCTCAGTCTGCTGCTCTCTCCCTCCGCTGAGACTGACCATCAGATGCAGACACCATCAGCCCCGTAAAATACAAATAAACAGCAAATGATTTAAATGTATGCTCACTCAGCTCACTCAGCTGTGCCTCACAAGTAATACAACAATGGATATATTACCAGTGTGATCATATAGCTTTTGAGATCAAAGCAAGAGCTGCATGTAGCCACGCGCATATTTTGATTAAATACTTTGCTATTAAGTGAGTTATTAGCAAAGTTCTTTATTTTTTTATATTTTTTTTCACCTTTATTTAACCAGGTAGGTTTTATTCCACCTTTATTTAACCAGGTAGGTTTTATTTCACCTTTATTTAACCAGGTAGGTTTTATTCCACCTTTATTTAACCAGGTAGGTTTTATTTCACCTTTATTTAACCAGGTAGGTTTTATTCCACCTTTATTTAACCAGGTAGGTTTTATTCCACCTTTATTTAACCAGGTAGGTTTTATTCCACCTTTATTTAACCAGGTAGGTTTTATTTCACCTTTATTTAACCAGGTAGGTTTTATTCCACCTTTATTTAACCAGGTAGGTTTTATTCCACCTTTATTTAACCAGGTAGGTTTTATTCCACCTTTATTTAACCAGGTAGGTTTTATTTCACCTTTATTTAACCAGGTAGGTTTTATTTCACCTTTATTTAACCAGGTAGGTTTTATTCCACCTTTATTTAACCAGGTAGGTTTTATTCCACCTTTATTTAACCAGGTAGGTTTTATTCCACCTTTATTTAACCAGATAGGTTTTATTTCACCTTTATTTAACCAGGTAGGTTTTATTCCACCTTTATTTAACCAGGTAGGTTTTATTCCACCTTTATTTAACCAGGTAGGTTTTATTCCACCTTTATTTAACCAGGTAGGTTTTATTCCACCTTTATTTAACCAGGTAGGTTTTATTCCACCTTTATTTAACCAGGTAGGTTTTATTCCACCTTTATTTAACCAGGTAGGTTTTATTCCACCTTTATTTAACCAGGTAGGTTTTATTACACCTTTATTTAACCAGGTAGGTTTTATTTCACCTTTATTTAACCAGGTAGGTTTTATTCCACCTTTATTTAACCAGGTAGGTTTTATTCCACCTTTATTTAACCAGGTAGGTTTTATTTCACCTTTATTTAACCAGGTAGGTTTTATTCCACCTTTATTTAACCAGGTAGGTTTTATTCCACCTTTATTTAACCAGGTAGGTTTTATTTCACCTTTATTTAACCAGGTAGGTTTTATTTCACCTTTATTTAACCAGGTAGGTTTTATTCCACCTTTATTTAACCAGGTAGGTTTTATTTCACCTTTATTTAACCAGGTAGGTTTTATTCCACCTTTATTTAACCAGGTAGGTTTTATTCCACCTTTATTTATTTCACCTTTATTTAACCAGGTAGGTTTTATTTCACCTTTATTTAACCAGGTAGACCAGTTGAGAACTAGTTCTCATTTACAACTGTGACCTGGCCAAGACAAAGCAAGGCAGTGAGACAAAAAACAACACAGAGTTACACCTGGGATAAACAAACGTACAGTCAATAACACTATAGAGAATCTATGTATCTTATAGATCATTTGTAGTCAGTAAAAGGGGAGTGGTTCCAATAAGAGCACAAAACCTGTACATTTCTAGACACCTTTGAAAAGTGAGTCTTAAAGGGGCAGTGTTGTATTTTGAGACAGGCTGGAATAAGCTAAGTAGCCAATAGGCAGAGGGTAGCATAATTTGTCTGATTCTCTGTAATAATAATATGGGAATAAGAATTATATTGTTGTTCAGTCACCTCCTTGTCTGAAGGACTAGTGGATACACAGGTTAATGTGGAGCGCTGCATGTTGGTGTTTAACTAAAGTCTCATGGACTGTAGGTCGACATTGAACACCACACGTTGGCTGCCACTGTAGGCTGAATGATAGAACAGCTATTTCCATGTTAAAATGTTATGGGATGCATGTTCTCCATTGATTTTGATGGTAGGTCACTCTGGTAGGGTTACATTGCCTTGGGAAAGTATTCAGACCGCTTGACCTTTTCCACATTTTGTTACATTACAGCCTTGTTCTAAAATGGGTTAAACAATTGTTTTCCCTAATCTGTCTAGACACAGTACCCCATAATGACAAAGCAAAAAACCAGTAGTGTGAAGTACTTCAGTAAAAATACTTTAAAGTACTACTTAAGTAGTTTTTTGTGTATCTGTACTTTACTTTACTATTTATATTTTTTACTTATTTTACTTTTACTTCACTACATTCCTAAAGAAAATATTGTACTTTTTACTCCATACATTTTCCCTGACACCCTAAAGTACTCGTTACATTTTGAATGCTTAGCAGGACAGAAAATGGTTAAATTCACCCACTTATCAAGAGAACATCCCTGGTCCTCTACTACCTCTGGTCTGGTGGATTTTAGCAATTACATTTACTTTTGATACTTAAATATATTTAAAACCAACTACCAAATACTTTGTCAAGTATGACAATTGTGAACTTTTTCCGCCACTGACGAAAACAGGTTTGAATACATTTTTGCAAATGTAGAAAAAAACAAAAACGGAAATACTGTATTTACAAAAGTATTGAGACCCTTTGGTAAGGCACATGATTTGGTTGGACATGATTTGGTAAGACACATACCTGTCTATATAAGTTTGACAATACATGTCAGAGCAAAAACCAAGCCATGAGGTCGAAGGAATTGTCCGTAGAGCTCAAGACAGGATTGTGTCCAGGCACAGATCTGGGGAAGGGTACCAAAACATTTCTGCAGCATTGAAGGTCCCCAAAAACACATTGGCCTCCATCATTCTTAAATGGAAGAAGTTTGGAACCATTAGGACTCTACCTAGAGCTGACCGCCTACTCAACCTGAGCAATCGGGGGAGAAGGGCCTTTTGTCAGGGAGGTGACCAAGAACCCAAT